>JAJJWW010007017.1:0-404054 GCA_023531295.1 Papaver armeniacum | reverse complement strand
TATTTACTATCTATTGTTTATGCTTTCTTTGCTATTTTTCTTGTAAATTATGTATTTTACGCTTGTTTTGAGTTTTGTAGCTACTATGGAGTCGCACGAACGAAAAGAAGAAGAAATCACCCAATTTGAGCAAAAGGGCAAAATTATCATTTCATGGGCGAACACTATCTCTGGAGCCAAGTCAAGGTTAAGGGGCAACTCTCTCTTTTGGAGGAGTACTAAAGCCAGGCCCACTCAAGGTTAAGGGGTTGCTATCATGGTATCCCTTATCATCTACCAAAGGGTGTATTTATCGGTCCTATCTGTGGGGAGTACCTATCCATATCACCCTAACCCTAAGGTCGAGGGATGTCTTTCATTCACTCATTCATTATTTCTCTGAAATAGAGAAGGACAAAGGCTACTTCACGTTGGTTAGAGTGATTAAAGAGAGAAGATGATGATCATAGATCAAAGAAAGAAGATGATTTGTCAGTCGTTGAAGACATTAAATGTGTTGTTGCATCCGTGATGAATCGTAATTAGGGTTTGATTCAAGTCCGAACTGGGTAGCGAGAGATGATGTTGCTCTCGAATATGAAGATGAGTTTGACTCTGTGATTGAAATAACAAAGAAGAAATGAGGGTTCGTTTCTAAATCAGAATGAAGAAATAAAGTCAGCTGTTGTGATTAGAGATGGATCTTTGGTTATAACTCGGTTCCGTAGTGGTGATGAAGGAATTGAAGGAGATGCAAGGCGGATGGAGGCAATGTAATCGTAGAAGATTTTCTTGGGTTAAAGGAAGAACACATCACAGATTAAAAACAAGAAAGGAGGTTCAATGGGTTCCTTATTTTTCCCATTCAACCCGAGAGAAGCTGTCAGCGCCGCTACTAAGAGTGAGAGACTAAAATTCTGAGAAAGAGATGCAGAGAGGAATGGGTTATTGGGGAGAGACTCAAGTACACAGCTTGTTGTCATTGAAGAACAAAAAATGATGCTCAGGTCAGTTTCAACTAAAATGGGTATGTCGCCGTACTGCTAGGTCAGGCTTAGATAATGAATACACTGTTTGAAGCAGCAATTGTGCAAGAATGGGTGTATAGCATTAGATGTATGTGTTAGGTTCTTAACAAAAAGAAAAGAACGGCTTTGAATGTGGCCCGAAATCCCGAAAATGAGTCGAGACTCGCCATTTTAATGCCGACGCATTCAACTCAATGATGACCGATCCAACTCACCTGAGTAAGACCAATCAGCTGAGAGTTATAAGTGACTCTGTCCGAATACACTCCTCTCTTGACCCAAAGGACTAACTGAATACCATCCCGACTCGTTACATTTGACGGTGGGTGACTGAATATTCCGTTAACTATAAGAACTTTCAGTGACCTGGAGACACTATCCGTCAAAAGCGTTTTCTTTGCTTCTGGATTCTCTGATCCTAGTAATTTTCCTACCGACCAATATGTGCAGAAATTTTGTGAAGAGTATTCTAGACTCATGGGTGTGAAGACTTGGATTTGGAATTGGATGGAGAATTTGGTTCAAATTTGGAAATAGAAGATGGAAGATTTGAGAAAGACTTGAATTTGGAAATTGAATTATTATGGAATGAGGATTCTATTCCTTGGAAGATTTGGAGAACATTGAAGCCTATAAATAGAGAAGTTCTCTACACACTTTTACACACCTTTTGACACACACAACACTTGTGTTTTTGCTTACTTTTCAAAATTCTTCTTTTTAATTATTTGTGTGAACTTAAAAAATTCTCCTTTTAATTATTTGTGTGAATTTCAAAAACATGAGTAGCTAATTTTCTTATTGATTGAGGATGAATTCCTAGTTCTTAACATGTTTTGAGTTTTGTTATAAATCTATCTTGAAGTTTTTCACATGATTATTGTTTGTTTTTACTAATAGGAATGTTTATACATTCATGGTTGATTGATAGATTGTTTGGGTGGCCAACTAAATTGATTTGTTAATTGATCTAAATCTAGTGAAATTTAGGGGATAAGTAATCGTTTTGACTCTTTACATAAGTAGCAAACACGAGACCTTGCGTAGGATTCCGTGGAGCAATTGTGTGAAAACAACGTTAGCAAGTAGACCTTGATCTAAGAGTCTAACTACTAATATCAACCTAATAAGTTCATAAATCTTAATGCGTTTATTTAAATTACATCTTGAGTGATCTACTACTAGGTGGTTTGGTAAATAGAATCCGTGAGTCGAGAACTTCCGTATCCTGTGATACAAGGGATTTAGGGGTTTAGCACTGATCTAGCTGCTTTACCTACGGTTGGTGATAATTTGTGACTAATAACAAGTATAAAAGAACATAACTTGATTCATTATTTTGCAACGAAGAAGGATTCCTTGATCTAACTTCTCTTATTGATTCCAACTTTATCTTTGAATTGCTTTGTTAATTTTCTTTGCTTTATAACCCCCCTTTTTGTGACAATTTTTACAACTAAGAATCTCTTGCTCCTCGTGGGAACGAACTTAACTACACTATATTACTTGTTAATTAGGTGGAAAAATATTAATTAATTTGTTGTGGTTACGACACGATCACTAAGCTATGAATGAAGGGTGATGTATTGTTAAATATGCAAAAGAATGGGTGAGTTTACGGGCTGGTATTGACGCCGCGAAATGGTTTGAGCCGATCTTTTGTGTGATGAGTGCGCCGCAAGGGGAAGTGTTGGCGAGGTCAGAAGAGCAAAGAATGAATGGAATTGCAGTGAATTGGTGGAGTTGCAGTGGTCTTTCACAATGATGGTGCAACACAAGACAAGTTCAAACCTTGCAAAAAAATGGCTTTGGCCTGCAAACCCGATTAGGCTCGACTCACCTGAGTTGGGATCGACTGAACGACTCGATTGACTCGTCCCGACTCGGTTGACCCGACCGTCTTGACTCCAGTTGACTCGACCGGGATTTGACCCGTTGACCGGTGGGATCGGGCAGACTTTTGCCAGTCACCCGAGATGTTTGCTCTGGCGACTTTTCCTAAAAATTCCGCCTATGATACCAGTTTCCCGACAATTTTGGGCGAATTCTACATGGGTTTTCTCACATGGGCTTGGAGGACTTCTATCTAGTGGACTTTTGAAGAATAGACCTAATTTTGGAAACAAGAGAGCTATTTAAAGGAAAGACTTTTACAACTATGGGATCTTTTTTTATCTTTTGCCTCTACTTTGTTTTCGAGGGTTAAGAAACCATGAAGTCTTTTCTCTTTCTTCTTGTTATGAACTCCATGAATATGAGCTAGAGTTTTCTTTTGGTTATGGATTAGTAGGATTTCCAAACATGAGTTTTTGTTCAATAAATTAGTTTTGTCTCATATTATCGCTTATGATTCACCATTAATATTGTCATATGATTGAATGTTTGTTTTGTCAAGTTGCAAATTGGTATAACTCACATCCATGTCTTTTGCTAGATTAGGGTTATTATACGCAAAAGTGATAATTCCTGATTTGAAGTAGCATAAATATGATTATAGTTTGTAGTGATATATTCTTATGATCATATGTGAACCATAACCTTTGTTAAATCGGATTAGTGCTTTTACACGTTCGATTGCTTTGATTGGCCTGATTTCATAGAACCTAATGCATCTAGGGAATTAAACTTGATTAGTGCTTTTACACGTTAGGTTGTTCTTTTAGATAGAATTCATATTCGCATCTTTTAATGTGTTTGTTGATGACAAGAGGAGATTAGCGGGGTATTCTTGAGATCAAGGTATCTTAGGGCCTTTGATAAAAGTTGAGATTAAAATATCAATTCTAGTTATTGTGTTGAAAACATGTTTGTGATTGAAGACGAAATCCATGACCAATACTTTATCATCCTTGATTTGATTTGTTTACCTTTATTGTTTGCTTTTATTTAGTTTATTATATAAAAATCACAAAAACCCCTGTTATTTATAGGAGACCGAAACATATTGACAACCCAAGACCTCTCTGTGGGAACGATCCGTTCTTGCCCTTGCTATATTTATATTTTGAGTAGTAAGAAAGTTTAATTTATTTTTGTGTCGGCTGACAACCGGCCACTTTCGCTTCGACCAAGTTCATCTTATATCATGAGAAAATTGCCGAGTAACATCTTACATGGTTTGTGTGATACAACCATTTGATGTAGGCTTGGAATGTTTCGATAATGATTATTTAAATATCTTGAAAATTGCTTTGATGCTAATAGTGTGTGAAAACGACTATTATCATTATAGAAGAATGTTTCAATGATTGAAATAAAGAGTTTAGAATCTTGTAACCATCTTTGGATATAATCATAGTGTGTTCGCACATTAGAATATCCAACCTTGGGTTTTGATTTACATTGATTGACACTTGAACATTGGTCTTTGGTACCGTTTCAAGTTACTCCTCTTATATTCAATCGTGCTCATGATTTCTATTTGCTTTGATTATGGATAGAATTAAGAGTTAGAGATTTTTAACTCTTTGATTCACTTTATTCTAGATTGAGTCGATTGTCTAGCTGATTCTCTAGAAAGTGTATTGGAGTAAGTCCTCTCAGATTGCCAAACGAATTGTTGGGTGTGGTTGTTAGACCCCCGCATTTTCAATTGGTATCAGAGCAGGCAAACACTATAAACCTAATAAGTTTGTGTTTGACTGATCCTTAAAAAATTTCCTATGGGATTTTTTTTGGAAAACTTGCTCTTGGCATCAGAACGCACGCCGAACTCCTTAAAGATTGTTCGAAAAAATTACTTGGACGAACCTCTGGAGTTGATCCAACCGATACTGGACTTGTTAGTGCTTTAGCCGATCTTAGTCATTGGAAAACTGTAGAAGAGGACTTTTATAAACAAAAAGACAAAGATGATGCTCTTAAACTAGATGATAGGAATACTGGTTATTTCCACTCTAGAGCTAATTACAGGAAAAGAAGAACTCAAATAGAAGCTTTACAGGATAATTCTGGTAATTGGATAACCGATAAAAATGATCTTCTTTGAAAATCTTAAACAACATTTTGTTAAGATAAGTAGTACTAGTAATCCTGTTTCATTGACAATTTTTTGATTGCATTCAACCTTTTGTGGATAGTGCTTGATAATGATAATCTTATGAAAATTCCTTCTTATGATGAAATTAAAGTCATTGTTTTTAAAATGAAGCCATGGACCTCTCTGGTCCAGATGGCTTTCCTCCCGGATTTTACCAAAAGATGTGGGATATACTTGGTAATGACACCTGTGGAAATGGTTCAATCCTTTTTCATGGTAAGTATATGCTTAAAGAAAACAATCATAATTTCCTTTCTCTTATTCCTAAGATTATTGTCCTAAAAACAAATGTCGACTTTAGACCTATTAGTCCGTGTAACGCTAGTTACAAGATTATATCTAAGTTAATAGCTAATAGACTCAAACCTCTTCTTAGTAAAATTATATCTCCTTACCAATCTGCTTTTGTGCAAGGTAGATATATGACAGATAATATCATTATGGCCCATGAAATAGTTGATACTATGAAGAAGCATAAAAGTCAAAAGGGACTAATGGCTATCAAGTTAGACATGTCCAAGGCCTTTGATAGGATAGAATGGAAATTTTTATTGGATTGCTTAGGAAAACTTGGTTTTAGTAATGAGTGGTGTCATTTGATAAGTCAATGTATTTCCACTGTTTCCATATCTGTGCTTTTGAATGGTACACCGGAGATCAATTTGTTCCTTCTAGAGGATTAAGACAGGAGATCCCCTGTCTCCCTATCTTTTATTATATGTATGGATGTCTTTTCAAGAGCCTTAATCTATCTTTGAACAAAAAAATCTCATTCAAGGTATTAAAGTTACTACTTCATGTCCTTCAATCTCACACTTGTTTTTTGCGGATGATTGTCTAATTTTCACACATGCAAATCCCGGATCAAGTAAGTAATCCCAAAATATCGGGATGAAGCTTCATATCTAAGGCAAGACAACACCCGATTGGCAAATGCAACATGCGTCTTTGCATGATGCATATATTAATAATTGAGTTAGTCAAGCTTACACTACAACAAATTCTGGGATTAGAAACAGAACCAGGCCATTACTAAAACGGGTTGTAACGGCCCTCTCCTGTTGAAAAAGTGGGTGTTACATTTTTTTATAACGTCTTTGTAAATTACGATTTTTTTTTTTGACGCCCTCGTAATGTGCTTGAGCGCATGAATTTGCCACGTGGTAACAGCTCGGGTCGTTACGATTTTTTTTTTGCAACTTGAGCTGTTGTAACGACTTAGAGCCGTTACGAACTTTTTGTAAATGAAAAAAATTCTTCCGTCAATATTGACTGGGTCAAAATTAGTCAATCTTGACCAATTTTGACCAGGTCAACATTGACTCAGGATTCATTTTCTCACGGAAATATGCTTAGGATTTTTTTTTTTACATGCATAAATCTTTCATTCTACCGTATAATATCACTCATTCAGTAACAATAACTTCTTCTATTATTTCTACATTCAGGTAGTTTAATACTTGAGAGAGTTCCAATGTTTTAATGGAATACAAATTCTGTGTTGAAACTCAAATAAAAATAAAACGAATCATGCAACACCAGGTTTAGTTGGTTTGAGAAATTATGGAGGACAAAAAAAAAGATATAGCATATGAAATCTAAGATATAACAAAAACTGTTTATACAGGTCATGTAGAAAAAAGAAAATAGTCAAAATACGGTTCCTGCGTTACTATTTAACTTTGCATATCAAGCTACAGTCCTAAAAATTTCAGCTTACTTGATGAAGTGCAGGTTTCTCAAATTATGTTACACAAGTACAAACCAATGACATAACGAACACGGAAAGGTAAAAAGCTAGTCATAAGCAAATAACAAGTTATTTCCCACAAGGAAGACAAACTTACTTTGGAAATAAATGATATCCAACTTAGCAAAGGTATCGACATCCCAAGCGGATGAGTGCCGACTCCACCATTAGACACACGAACTTGTAAGGAATCATAAAATTAACTGGCTACAATGTAAATCAAGAACATCATCATATCGATCAATACAAATAATTATCCTAATTTCTAGCGGATATATGTATTAAAGGATACTCAAAAAACTTAAAGATATTCACACACTTGCATAATTTCCCAAATAACCATGGTGGATGACCCGATGATATAACACCCGAGATATATCATAGTAGTCGATCGATTCATTCTACCCGCACAACACAGAGAGAGCAGAATGCACATTCATTAGAGACCTAAGCACTATCACATTACAAAAACAATTCAATTTATCCAACGTTGTTAACTTTAGATACTTCTTCAAATAACAACACTTTGTTAATTAGCGAAGGCAATCAGCAAAAATAAGATGTGAAATTGTGAGTCAGTCTAGAAAACACGATATCTACAACCTAAAGGAGGATCTAAAAGGAAGTGTTCTTTGCATCTCTTACCAAGAAAGGTATAAATTTATTATGTGTTTATTTTAAGAACAAGAGCCTAATTCAGATAATGCAATTGTTACAAAGGACTGAGATTAACTAAAAGCATTATTTATTTCATCAGGTTATCAAACAAATACAAAGTAACTGACAATATTACTCACCAAGACTTGAGCAACTAAAAGATACCGCGATGCAAATAAGAAAGTGTGAGTTCCTTTTCTCCCGTGGAAACATCTTCTGCTGCTATCATAACCCCATCTTCATCAAACAATTCCACGTTCAAAGCAAGTCTTATAGATGAGACCATCGGAGTTATTATGAACTGGGAATCTTTTACCACTGAACTAGGGTTTCCGCCATCATGTGCCACTGCTTTCCTTGTAACTTCAGCACCATGGACCTCGATCCCATTGTGTCTACCAACAGTGTTATCGCCATTTGGCTTCTCTAATTTGTCCCAAACATTACCTCGTGGCCTGGAGTTCTGTTCTGATAAGGAATGCTTTTTCCCAGGAACTTCAGACATAGGATGGAGCCTTAAATTAGGGCCTTCTGCATAAATATAAAATCGCACGTCTAAGTGAGTACTTCTCTCATTTGGTTCTTAACGAACTACGGAGAAATCCTGTGCCAGAAGTGGTGAAGTGTACAAATACATGCGAATCTTACCATGGTGCACATAGTTCCAAACCCTAAATCTATGCACGATGCCTTAGTAACTCAAATAGATAAAGAGATCCTCCGGGCATATGATTTTATAATATATCATCATTTTCTAATTTACCCAGACCCTCCGTATATCGTTTTGACAACTCTCATCTAGTCTAAATTTCATTAATTCGGGTATGGCCTTACTTAGTAACACTATAAACATATATCAAGATTGGAGGAACTGATAAGAAAAGATTCAAACGGAAAATCAACCAAGGAAAAGGTGGACCTAATCTTAACAAATTATCGGGGTGTATCAGATTAGTGAACTAACACATGCAAGATATGGTTCTAGAGAGTGCTCAACACGATTTCATCTTGTCAATCACAAAATTTAAAGATGGGGCACAAAGATCAACGGAATATATTTTCAAAAAAATTAGAAAAATGAACATTTCATGTATGAAACATAACAACTCACAATGATGCACACTTATTCTTATAGATTTCATTCAAAAGACTTACGAATTTACTGCCATCACAGTTGTGAACTCGTAGAACCAAATTTTCTCTCCACCGAAGATCGATGTCGAGGAACAGCTCACCATGGCTATTCTTGACAATCTGAACAATGGTATCCAGTTGCTCAAGTTTGATGAGAAGTCAACAAAAAAAATAAATTCGAGATAAACAAGGTCGTAGAAGGTCAGTGCCAAACTTTCTCTGCCCCACATATCTAACATTCTTCTCACCACCAGATGAATTTCCATAAAACACTTTCACTCTAGAAGAATCATGCTTCACAATATCACGACGATTAACCTCAACCGACACCATATCTCTTGGAACTTCGCTCTTCTCCGCAATTTTATGTTCAATTCTTTCATAATTATGTCACTCCAAGAGCGACAAAACTTAGATTTTGTACGCTGACAGACTTCATATATCCCGTCTCCATAAGAAACAGGCATATCTCTTGACATTTCTTGATTTCCATCTTTGCTTTAGCTTGTAAATTTGACAATGCAATCTGCATAATATAGCATAAACACAACCTTATCTCTAACTTGATGCAAAATTGCAAACTACGGATGACAAAGTATGGCTTTTGCACAGTCCAAGCTAGAGATTTAATCATTCGGTTACGTATCCATTACCATTCCTATGAAGAAACAACTCATGTACGAAGGCACACAAGCCAATTGGATCACATTGGGCTTTAGTACCACTTAGATGGTTGGCGCGGTGTATCACTACACACTCTATCCTATTTAAAGATCATAAAGGTTTAAGTGTTCAAGTGGTGCTAGATTCCTGGAAAATAATGATCATTTCCTTGACAACAAACTAGCCACTCCACTCAGTAAAATCATAATGAGTTAGAGGTATTCATTTAGGTCACTTTTATATTCACAAGAACCATGATTATCACATAAATGCAGGTAATACATTTGGCATTACGAATTGACACACGGCAACATGGAGAAAGTATTACTTTTTCCAAGGATTCTTCAATGGCCTTCATCTTGGCGACCGAAATATGACCCTCATTCCCTGCAAGAAAAACGAGCTTATTATCTATATTTTCTTGCAAACATATCCACATACTTCTTGCTTATTTCAGTTAAATACAAAACAAAATATCATAGGGTTGGTCCAACTATAATGCATTACGGTTGGTCCAACTCTAATGCATTACAAACAAAGAGCCTCTTGAAGACAAGACTTTCACAATCAAGTTACATAATGCCATTTTACAATATCTCGAGGATATATATATATATAAGCACCATTTTACAGCTCATTGAGAAGTGATATTGTTGATGGAAGAGAAACTTACCCATGTGGGTGTTAAAAAACCACACACACCTGCCCATGACTTCAATGAGAGCCAACATAGCCCATCCTTTACCCTGTGAGATTGGTTTCCCTCAAGGGACCTGTTTCAAAAGTCATCCAAAAATTAGCCACAAATTCTTTTTCTTTTTTGAGAATGCCAAAATGACAAGTTTTAGTTTGTCACATTATAGCCAATTCTACACATGGACTCTCATTTTGTTTTATTTTATTTTGGCTTTCCAACATCCTAAAATTGCTAATGGGTATATGCCTTCGCAAGCAAGCGAAAATTAGATTTTAGATAAAAAATCATAGCATTGTTTTGACAAGAAAGATAACTCTCCCCACACCACTTGAAGCCACCTGTTTCGATAACAAGACGCAACCAACTTCAAAAAACGCAACCACAAACCTTGCGAACAAAGCACACCTTGATACTTAGAAGTTAGAAGTAAGCAATGGAGTAAATGAAAACTAAAAAAAGTATTAATAAGTTAATTAAGAGATACATACGGTACCGCGATCAACTATCCAACACCAATCGCACAAACAAGGCATCGAAGTCTATGCTTAAACGTCAACACCCTAACGATTTTTTATCATCTTACACAAGAAAATATCAATCTGATATTCTAAACTAACATGTGATTATTTACAAAGAGTGCACCAAAAATTAATGATCCGTACTAACCGGATTCATACCACAAATTAATGAGCCATTTAAAATGAAAATAATTAGACATTCCATATCCTTGTATCAAAAATGCATACTAAGGAAGGAGTACGTAACTTACTTAAAAAAGTTACTAAATGGTTTGCTTCACATCTAGTAGCTCAAAATCTTACGCAAATGTATCATTACCTATAAAAGCCGATTCGTGCGCGCACTATCACCATCCGATCCATCCAATTTATAGAATCCGATAGATATCCATATATGAGTACTTAGCTACGCAGTACCATTTATTAGACTTATCATACAAGGGAAAGAATGAAAATTACAACAAAATGTAACTCACCAAATCCACGCCATACATGAAAATCAAGGTATGCGACATACATGAAGTCAATACATTGGAATTATGCACCAATTTCCAAGCTGCATTCTCGCACAAAAACGAACACATATCCTCCCAAATATTCAAAGGACCGCAGTCTGTTTATCTGCGAAAGCACGCACATACAAATTATATGACGTAGAAAGAACATGTGCATAAGTACATAATTTGTTTCTTTGGAATTTTAAGAATTCAAGGTTCGAGGGAATTACAGTAAGTGTTGAGTGCTAGCCACTATACCTCCCTCATTGCTCTCCCTCTCTAAAAATGTGCACAAGTACATAAAAACTCATGCAATCTATAGTTATTTTGCGATGAATGAAGATGAAAATCGGGACAAAACTGGAATCAATTTTTTTATTTTTTTGAAATTTTGAGATGGTATAGAGATTAGGATCCTTTAATAATGATCTAAAACCAAATTAAACATCGGATGAAAGATTAAACATACATGCAAAACATCGATGAAACCAAATTAACTACCGATTCGTTATTTCAATTAAAACCCTTTCAATCAAACCCCTAAAATTCGATTTACAGCAAAACCCTAGAATTCAACTCAAATTAACAATCAAAATAAACAATAGAAACATTTGAAAAAGATATCGAAGTTGTACCTTAACCTCTACTATCTTCTTCGATCTCCTTGGTAATTTTGATGCTTTTACAGGTCTTCGATCTCCCTAGATGTGAAAAAAAAGCATAGAGAATGAAGAGTTTAAAGTTTACCTAATTTTTCTAGCGTTTATACTTCAATCTTCTTAGGGTTTGCGAAATTCAAAGATAGATTTGATTTATGTAAACTGGGTTTGCTGATATGAGATTAAGTTATTGAAAAACAGATTAAACCCTAAAAATCGAAAACTGATGAGATTAGGTTTTGCGAAATCAAGTTACAGATATGGATTCATCGTCTGAGAGGAAGATATTTTTGTGATGGTTTAAACTCGATCTGGTTTTCATGGCTGAGAGGAAGAGAAGAGAGGCTGAGAGAAGAGCTCCAGAAGAGAGATAAAATGAAAAGTTTGATCTGGTTTTCATTAGGTATACCTAAATCACGCATGGGAGGAAATATCCTCCAGTGTTATCATCTTGGGTGGAAAACAATAATACGCGTGTGAATAACACACGCACAAATTTCAGGTGTTACGACCTGGGTGTGACCAAGCGTGTGGCTGGCACAGCTATAAAAAAAATTCGTAACGGCTAGACTCTGTTACAAAATATTGAAAACTTCGTAACGGCTTACGCCTGTTACAAAATTTTTCGTAACGGCCATTTGTAACAGAATTTTGTAACGGCCAGTAAGCCGTTACGAATTTCAGTTACAAATCCCTGAATTTGGTGTAGTGTTAAGGATGATGCAAAAACATAAAATAGGCCTAGAGTTGGCCTATACATTGGTCCAATGCCTGACCAAGCTTGGACAGTGAAACAATAGTAATGGCACATGCCAAATACATCATTATAATCCGTTATTCGGCCAAGCAAAGTGGATGGCACATTGATCATTGAGATGAAATAGTTGTGTATGAGTATTGGCATGTTTGAGTAAAGGGCATGGACAAGTCGAGTTCAGCAGACTACGACTTCCATCATTATTCACAATAGATACACTAGATAACGATTCATACCATTGAATGGTAAATAATCCTAAATACAATTAGGAGTTGTGTAAGGTATATTGTTGTTCAATTCAGTCGTTGAAACACTTTCCCTATTAAGTATTGATTCAAGTTGGTCAAGTTTATGTTGCATGTTCTTCGATTGACCTAAAGTTTGCATACAACTACAATTGAGCCAATTAGAAATATAACTATCCCACCTTCTTTGTGGTTGTTGACGTACGTACCCACAATAAGGTCATTGGTAAGTAAGAAAATCACTAAAAGATTAATGAGGACATCGATTAAAAACAAATGATCGATTCTGACTATATTCCATGGATGGATGGAAGTTATCAAACGATTGAGAATTATAACTAAACTAATTACCATGATAATATGCCTGATCTTGTGCATAGTACATGTTATTTCCATATGGAAACAAAGAGTAGAATAAATTCAACCAGTAATCTAAATATAAAAATAAAATTGATGTACACAACTTTTTTGAGAATCTACCTTCCGCTTTTGACGGATGACAAATTCCACCAGTGAGTTGCCTCCACCATGAAAACCTAAAAACCTGAAAAACACTAAAAGAAAAACATAAAATATAACAAAAAGAAATCTCAAACAAAAACTGCATACTGCTCCCCTGCAGCGGCGCCAAAATCTGGTGCGTGTCCTTTGCACAACAAATTAGTTTAGATATTTCCTACTAATATTTACAAGTAATATATCATTAATAAGGATCGCTCCCACGAGGAGCGCCGTGTAATTGTTATTTATTTGTTGATTTCTTTCGTATGTAACCAGGGGGTTATGATCAATTAAACTAAACTATACTAATTAACAAAAAGGAAATAATATAGTTGATATCAAGAGAAGAAAATACTGGTTAGAGTTTTTATCTTCCATCACCAAACGTGCTCGTCTATCGATTCAAGTTAACATTCAATCCTTCTCATACCAATAACCCTAAAGCATCCTATTGTAGGTTTACTCCAACAAAACTCCTTGTATCATCAAAGACGTAAGATCCACTCTTTGAATTTTTCTAAATGAATAACTCGGCGCAAGAGCCACTCAAGTTTAACCCAATGAAAACATTGATTTTCATGTGTTCGGAGTTATTCTAAGTATTCCTAAGCACAAGAGACACATTGATGTAACTTAGGTTAAGATTCTACACATAAATGCATGGCAACATCCCATCGTTAACAACTATTTATGTTGTTTATGAAATAAAGTTTTTCGACAATTTCGGATTTGAAAACCCTAGCTAGTCCAGCTTTAGATATAAACACATGACCATTCAACTTGCAACTTAAATAAACAGTAGAATGTAAGCGATATAAGAGATCAATAACGTTAAAACTAACCAACCAAATTGATTTACATTGTTTGGGATTTCCAAATACATATCCAACCAATAGAACAACGTTACCTAGTCATGGATTTACAAAACCCATGGAAAATATGCAAGAAGAAGATTGGTTTCCACTAAGAGGAAAATCCTAGGTTTGTGATGAAGAAGAGAACTAGAAGTTATAGACATTTTGATTCTCCTCACGATATTAAGATCCCTTGTTTGAGCCTTGGATGCCTTCTTTTGTAGTCTTCAATGCTTATCCTCTCTTCCATCTAGGATTTATAATCCGATTGCAACCAAATTTTCTCGTTATAAAAGTCAAAATACGTCAAAACATGTCCCTTAGGTTTGACAATATTGGCATGGTCGAACTCTAATGAGCCGAGCCGACTCTAGGGTCAAAAACACCAAATCTCTGCCCCAAAACTTGTTCCAGTCGGCATAGTTGGTTTCATACGAGCAATGCCGATTTTTGGGGTCAAATACGACTTCTCTGCCTGAAATAGTATTACAGTCGGCATTGTTAATAGCAATGCCGATTCTTGTGTTGTAGATCGCCGTTTTTCTCCTCGCATGTTTTGCCCGTAACTTCTTTGTCCGAACACGGAATGACCTCATTCCTTTTGCGTTCACTTTGTATTCCCGTTCTCTTGATGATGATGCTAAAAAAATCCTTGATTTAACTAAGTTGAGTTTGGAATTTTGTCTCCTAGTAGACTTCACTCTCTTACCATTTTTATAGCCTTATCCACTTCTTTTGGTTGGTTCTCCTAACAAAGGTTGTACAATAGAATACAAACGTAATAACGCGCGTAGTTTTATATATTTGATCCAACATTCATATACCTTTATGTTCCACGTGGCGTCTTACTAACACTCTTCCACGCACGTTTTATTTCCTTTTTCACACCCCACTCTTCCAATCTGTAACGGGAGAAGAACCCTGACCGAGCTCTTCAATGTCAAGATTTCTATGAACAAAAGGTAATTCTAAGAGGAAAATCACAGTCCATGGCCTTCTCATATTCATTTTACCGAGTTCTGTTATTAATTCCTCATCTTTAGTTTTGCAATTAAACCATTCAAAGAAATAATTGACAGCGTTCAATTTTTCCCTACAAATGGTATGATCTAGTTCGAATGTAACATCAATTCAACCTCTTCAATATGTAAGTTCCTCCTCTCCGCATATTCAGTCTTTCCCTAAAAATAAATAGAGAATTCGTTTTGAGTAAATTTTTTGACTTTTAGAAGTTCTGATTTGCATGATTTGATTTTCTGATGCTGAGTTGTAAACATAATGTTAATGTTTTGTTCAGGGCCGGCTCTGAAGCCCGTCAACTTTTGCAACAACATAAGGCGGATAATATTTTAAGTTACTTGGGGCTTGTATTTTGAGAGCCCAAAATTTTTTGGTAGTTCAAAATCCGAATAAACACGCACGCAAACTACGAAGTTAACTTCCCTAAATAAAATGAAAACAGGAACCCTAGACCGGCCCTCAAACCGTAATCGAAACAAAGCTTGTGCTAGAGAGCAAGTTATAAGTGTAACTCCATCTAACTTAGAGTTCTCGCATTCATACAATGCCAGGTTAGTTTAGTTCTGCATTAATCATTCAGAAGTTAATTATAAGTGCCACTCCATCTAACTTCGAGTCTGTGTTTCCAACTACTACTTAATTAATTTACCATTTTCCTTGTTCAAGTCGACTTCGTTACTAGTTTGACCTAAGTATCCAACTGTTTTTCATAGTTTTTCAGTACTGCATATTCTTTCTTATAGTCTCGTACTAATCCATGTTCATTTCTCGGGTAAAAGACTAGTTTTTAAGACGGATAGATGGTATAAAGAGAGAAGGTAACTGATTTTGATTCTATTTCTTTTACTTTGATACAATGTTTTTTAGTCTGCATTCAATAAGAAAATCAATTTTCAGCTCCTAGTTGTACAATGTATGGTGCACAAGTCGGTGGATTGACATATAATGGAGTCCCTAAATGGTTTTCATGGTAGTGTTTTTCGATTAAGCTATTTTATTTTTTATTTTTTTCTTGCCTCTGCTTTTTTCTTGCTTTAATGACACAAAAACGACCTAGAGCGAAAAAAGCAACATAACACCGCTGAAGTGAAAAGTAATGGACTGGCATCTTCGATTTGTTTCTGGGCATAGCTTAGTCCTAGATTTTCCAAGGATGTTTCATGCTACACTTCACCATGTAATAAAGTTGTGAGCAATAAATTTCTTCATTGATTTGTTATAAAGTAGATATCATCAAGATCTTTATGCGAATTTTTTTTTTTTTTTTGCATCAAAAGGCGTTCCGAACTCTTTTGCACAAGGTCATGATAATGTCAGAGACGGCCCTGGTTTTGTTTTTGGTTTTATGATTCAACCTCGTTGGTTTTTGATCGCTTAATCTGATAGTGTTTGCTTCATAGATAATGTCCAGTAATCCTTGAATTTGTGTTGTCTTAATCTGATAATGTCTGATTAATTTGGTTTGATGGAAATTTTACCCCTATCAATTTCACCTCTTTCTGTGTTTTTGGTTTGTGGATTTGGTTAAACAAATATCAGACATTATCTATGCAACATAAATGATGTTCTGAACATGGTAAAGTTGTTTTTTTGCAGACATCATGTTGCTTTGGTTAGTAATCAGGTTTGTTTATAATGAAGTTTGTGTGGTCAAGATTCCTAGTAATCGAATGAGATATGATATTCCAGTTTGATTCTTATGATTTTTGGACGAAATCCAACTTCTCAGTTTGGATTATTATTATTTTTTTATTTTATTTTATGATATGCTTTACCTAATGTTACTTTTGTATTGTGATTCTGTATGGAGTCCAATTTTGTGCACACCCCTTTGAATAGTGTGCACATAACAAACCAGTTATATTGCTTCTCTATAACCAACCGTTACCCCAAATATTAAATTTATTTTATTTGTTCAATTTAATTTTAATCTAAATAAGACAACCATATCTGATCTTGACCTAAATCTAGTGGTTTCAAAAAGGAAATAATTTTAATAACTTTTAATACATATGTTATGCTTCAAAGATAAAAATGGTGTACTTGTGATAGATACACAAACAATTAATGATCGAGTTGTTGAAAACGATTTATTTCATATGTTATAATTGTTCTTAGAGAGCGAGGAACGTCCATTAGTTTGACCCGAGAATGTTGGAATGGATACACATTTTTTTAGGTGTTTAGTATGTCTGAGGCAATTTTAACAAAGAGGATTGTAAAGATAATTTTGGTGGGTGGCGACAACATCAATAGATCGTCAACGAGCTTTGGATATTTATATTTCCATTGATCAAAGGGAAATCTTAATAGAATATCTCATGAACTGGATATTATCTTAAATATCTTTAATAATCACCATTTTCTTTCCAAATCAAAGAGGAACCTCACGCCAAAAATGATAAGAAGACACCATCTTCTTAAATATGTTATAATTGAATTATAAGCCTCTTGGTAACTTTAGAAACTAAACAACCATTGTTACTTGCGAACTAAAATTAGAGTGCAAGCTACATTTGAGTAGGACTTTCATCAACCACTTCCACGATTAAACCCTTGTGATTTTTCGCCATACCACTAAACATTTCTTGACGATTTGCCTTCGAAGAAGGAAAGCTTAACCCCATTATACAACCAAACTCCATGAGATTACCTACTGAAATCTTACTAGGACTAGTAAGAGATTTTGAAGAGCATTTATTTTTGGTAGATTTCATGCGCACGTTGGTGTTGGCTCCTTAAACCTGCTCGGACACTGCTGGTTTGGCAACGTGGGTGATTTTTGAAGCAACCTCCTGATCTTCATCAATCCCATGGAATCGGTTATATGTTTCGAATCCGGGGGAATTGATGGATCCACAGAAGAGGAATTTTCCCATTCTTCCATTTGATCCAATCCATGCACGGGACTAGGAGAAACTCTTGATGGAAAATAAATTCCACTAGAATCTGCCTCTTCCCCTTCACAAATTTGGTTTTTTAAAGCATCAGCATCAACATGAAGTTGAATTCCTTGAACAATCATCTCCATAAACTCTTCTTTAGAATCAGGAAAAGTCATTCCTGTAGCAGTAGGACTTACAACTCCTTTTGTCATATCAAATAGAGTACCAAATTTGTGTATTAAATATCTTTGAGCTTTGTTTAATTTGACCGGATCACATTGTCTGCCCAAAAAACAAGAATCAGGAGGGGTCTCAACGCTGCTGACCTAGTAGGCTGGTTTTGAACCGACTGTTTGATTTAACCCTTGAGAACCCAATGAAGAACAGAGACGGATAACCCTTTCCTAAGGATGTAATTGAATTACTTTTGAACGTTCAATATTCTCCATGCAACTTGAAATTGGGATTTCTCCTTCTTCTAAGTTGGAATCACAGATTGCACCCTGATTCGGCGGAGTAATTACCATCTCTTCGAATTGATTGTACTGTACGATGGTTTGGGCTGCTCAATATTGTCCCTGCAACTAGAAATTGAGATTTTCCCTTCTTCTAAATTTGAATGAGTGCCCTTTATTCGTTCGTGCTGAGTCCACATGCCGATATCTGATTCTATAGCTACATACTCAACCGATCCACTAGATATATCACCAATGGCCATGGGGTTGATAAGTTCTCGATTCAAAGAGTTACTGGGTATTGAAGAAGCTGGGCTCGCTATGTCATGGGCTTTTTATAAGCGTCAAATTAATTGGGCTAATGAAGTATTTGTATTGAACCGTTTTTTGGGGACCAGCCTTTTTTTTGGGGGACCATTGTTTTATAAGGCCATCTACCCTACATTTAAGGTATGTCCTAAAATGTGGACATTACTAATTTGCCCCCAAACCCTAATTAAGATTATAACTAAACTAATAACTACCAAAATATAAATTCAACCTAATCTAATCTATTAACAAAAACACAAAATCAGAGAGACCCTACCACCGCACAAATGAGTTTTGGGAGAATTTTTTTTTTCTTCTCTTCTTCTTCTTCCGTTCAACATTCGTCTTCATCAATTAATCGTCGATTCATAAAATTTTCATCGTCGATTAATCAATCAATTATAAGAATGGTTCTTCGAAAGCAAACCAAAAAACTTCAAGGAGAAGGTCCTCGATTGGGACATCTAGCAAATCAGCCAAGTGATTTTGATATTCATAAAGAAGTGGAACAACCAAGTGAAGCCATAATCCAAGATAATAGACGCTGCGAGAATCCCGATTCTGCCATGGGACCGATTCACGGGTATTTTGCAACAAACCCATTACTTTTAATTTGATTTTGATTCGTTTAATTGAATAGAAATCATCAAAATAGGGTTCAAATGGAAGTTACAGTGCATAGTTCGGTTAGGTCGAGTTTCTAAAAAACCATATTTTGTTAACCGAACTTCCTGAAAGGAAGAACACGAAGAACATTTCGGTTCTCTAGGATTCAAAACTAGGTCACTGAACTGCCAGTTCGGTTAGTTCGCAAAGAAGCCTAAATTTTTTTCCTAACCGAACTTAACAAATTTTACAACAATTTGTTTTTTCACATGTAACCGAACTCTGCTATTTTGCCCGCTAATTTGAGTTTTTATGTAACCGAACTGTGCTATTGTGTTCGGTTTGTTCGCATAAAATCTAAAACTATTCAAAGAACCGAACTTTACCGGAAAAAAAAAAAAAATGTAACCTGAACTCTTGACAAAAATCTTGACAAACCGAACTCTTCATGTAGTTGCAAACATGTTGAGTTCGGTTTGTTCGCAAAAAAACTTGACAAACCGAACTCTTCATTAACATTTACCAATGTTGAGTTCGGTTTGTTCTCAAAAAATCTTTGGTAACCGAATTATACTATGGAACACAAAATTAGAGTTGGCCTATTTTTCGTGAACTTTTGCTATTAACCAAACCTTACGGTGAGAACCTTTATGTTGCATCCGATTTAGTGAATCATTTAGCGGTTAAGCTAATATCTTTTGTTTTCTTGATTAGTGGAAGAGGCAAAAATCAAACAAACCTTTCTTGTAAGATCTTAGAACTCCCATGCCTCGAGGCAAAGTACATTGTGATGCCGGTCACCGTGGAACCAAAAATGCTAAGTATAGAGGTGGGTCATTACCGGGTGTTGTGATCCAAGATGGTGTTAATAGAGATAATGTTGACAACGTAATTGTTTGGGCAAAAATTGATCCATCTTCACCGCAAACAATCTCGATGATAAATAATGATGAAGCCGATTGATCTCCTCCTCCAAGAATGTGGGGTACTGCAAAAGAAAACTCTCCGATGCTCAAGTTAGCATAGAGTTTTCTACAGGAGTTTTTAGGGTTTGGAGGCATACCTTTTTAGGTTTATCTCCCTTGTATTTATACAATGCAGCTTAGAATGTTCCAGAACCTTTTCCTAGGGTTTTGGAAGTAGATATGTGGAAATGGGCCGATGAAAATGGGCCGCTTTTAGCTGATATTGTTGTGAAAATATTAGGGGTACACACATCGCCCCCTCTTAACCTCCAACTTGTTGTGGGGTTAAGAAGTTCGGAGTACCCTTGAGTTGTGTTTGTTGAGTTGAGGAGGTCCGTAACTCGCCCCCAAGTGATGTTCGGAGTGTTACCCAAGTCGTCCCCATTGTTGCAGAGGTAGTTGTAACAACACCCCGCTTTGGTATCATGTTGAATTTCACCTGCGTGCTAAGCGAGAATTTGGGCCAATTATTAGACTTGTAATGCTCGAGAGCTAGTCGAGACTTAAACAAAATGTACTCTGCTTGCAATTGTGACAAGGCTCTTTGCTCGTAATGCAACAAGGCTATAGCGCTCGCTGCTAGGGAAGGCTGGCATGTCGCTTGTGTGGAATGTGAGGCTTTGATCCAACAATGAGTGTCGGGATCATGATGGAGACGAGACTTTGTGCTTGCTTCATTGCAAGGCTTTACACTCGCGTGCAATGCAAGATTTTACATTAGAGCAAGTCTTAAGTGCTCACGTGCAAGGTGAGGCTTTCGGTGCTTGCATCATGCAAGGCTAAACTCGAGGGGCTATACAATCTCTATCTCGTAATATCCTCGATGGATCAATTTTGTCTTTTAACTTCGGAGTCAACAACTCCAATGAACTTTGACATAATCATCCATGAAACGACAATTTTTGCTATCCACGAACTTCGAACTTGATTATATTCTGACGATAGTTCCAATGAACTTCAGATTGACTTGATCATGTGGTGGGCGTAAAATCAACATGACACTTTCTACGAACCTTGTCATTACAGCATCTAAGAGCCTAGCCACGATATATTTCCGATTAACTTCGTAGATAACAACTTTAACGAACTTGGCATATGTAAACTTAGATCCTCGAATTTTTCACGTACTCGACCTTAAAATATTTTGCAAGTGTTCCTTTATTGGCCACGGATAGCGACATAGTATGATGGCCTCGTAATATTCTTCATATGCAATTTTTGCTTGTCCAGATGGTGTTGAGCTTCATAACTCGAACTAGTACTTTTACTTACGGTCCCGGATGGTTTCCCATACTCGATCTTGTTGCATTATCTGTCTTCGAACTTTCGGCATAAACGATCTTATGCAAGGGACAGTTGCCTTGATATTAGCGGCATATATCGTGTATATAGAAGTAATCGGTTTTTCTTCTTAGCATGAGCCACACTTGTTTGTGCCGAGAATGTTATAGCCCTTCGGTAATAGTTGTGGTCGTAGCAAAGCGATACTCATGTTCGAAATGACGGTATGAACTCCACGATTGGAGTTGTAGTTAATTGAGCTTTTAACTCGGTGCAAGATGTCCGTTAATGCGAGCTCTACGGACTTGGTTGTCTCACCATGAGCTTGTAATCATGAAATAGACTTCGGCGTCCTTCATTGGTGTTTTAGGCAAGGTGAAGCTGGACTGTAATTAGTCTGCAAGTACAGCTATAGATAAACAGGTCGAACAGTCGTCCTTCAGCGTCAAATGTGTCTTCCATAGCAGGTTGAGTCTCGGACAGGTTCTAACATTAACTGCAATTGATTTTCATCTTGTCTTTGTCGAAGGTCCTTAGATGAAATTAAAGATGTACTTCATGAAGTTTCTAGGAGTTATCGACTTTCTTTCCTGTAGAAAAACTTGGTAGATGGCGAAAAGTTCTTCTATACACCGACCAATATATGTGTATTTACATCTCGGGCATGCATAAAATATAAAATAAGTATGTAGTAGTGTAGTGGCCCCTGTCAAGGATACGATGTCGACATCAACAACTGGCAAGGATATTGTGTCGACATCATGTACAGCTGCAAGTATCCGATCACATAAGGAAATATAGTTTGGTATAGGAAACAATATTACACGATCATTATTGAAGATTTTCGTGTTTCCCATTTTGTGTATATTCTGTATTTATGTGATTGTATATTCATTCTATTCCCGAACTCCGTAATATAAATAGAGAAGTTGTTTCTCTCCTAAGTATCCAAGGGAGAACATTCATATCAGTATCTTTACCTTGATATGGTATCGAGATAGCTAGGGGTTATCAATCTTGGGATCACATCTGCTTGCTTTTTATTTTTCTTTTCAATTCAGTGAAATGGCTTCATCCTCTTTCAACTTCAATCATGTTTTAACCCTCAAGTTGGATGATACCAATCACCTACTATGGAAGTCACAGATGATGGCCTTTGTTCGTGGTCATGACTACACGGGTTTTCTCGATGGAACTCATCCTGTCCACCCGCAACTATTACAAATACTGTGCACAAATTCAACAGAGACCATCCAAACCGCTAATCCAAATTTTCTTAAATGGCAACAAAAGGATCAACCGCTACTGGTGGTATCCTCTCTTCCCTATCACATAGTGTGCACACTCAGATGATTGGAGTAACGACCTCTCGAGAGGCGTGGGAAAGACTGGAAAGGATTTTTGCTTCAAACTCTCAGGCTCGTGTAATGCAGCTCCAGTTGCAGTTGGTTAACACCAAGAAAGGAGCCTTGAATATCCTTGATTATCTTACAAAAATGAAATTTTATGCTGATAGTTTAGCTGCTATTTCTCAGCCAATATCTGATTCACAACTTGTCTTGTATGTTCTCAATGGACTTGGTCCCGAATACAGTCCATTTGTTACGGCTATGACCACACGTGCTCAGCCTGTTTTATTTGCTGACCTACAAGGATACTTGCTTAGCCATGAAATTCGTTTAGCAGATCAACATGTTGCTGAACTAGCTTCTCCTGCTGTTAACAATACTCAGAGGCAACCATTTTCCGCTGCTCATGCTCAGAATCGCAACCAACAACCAATGCCTAATCGTGGAGGAGCTAATAATGCTCGTGGTCGTGGTCGTGGACGCAACCGTGGTGGTGGCTATAATCATGTTGGGTATCGTCCTCCAAACCCACCTGCTCCTGTATGTCGATTTGTAATAGATCCGGACATAGTGCTATCCGTTGTTACAATCGGTTCACCAAGGTTATCATTCGATCAAGTCTGCGACTAATGTTATTACTCATGTTCCGAGCTATAATTATGCTGATCCATCTTGGTACCCTGATTCGGTGCGACACACCATGTTACTCATGACTTGAGGAACATTCAAAACCGAGCTGAATATAATGGGAACGATGTTGTAACTGTTGGTAATGGAACAGGTTTGCCGATTACTCATACTGGATCTTCTTCTTTTGATACGTCGTCTTATTCTTTTAAACTAAATAATATCCTGCATGTTCCCAACTTAAAGAAGAATTTATTATCAGTGCAACAGTTTACTCGAGATAATGATGCTTATTTTGAGTTTCATCCTGATGTTTTCTTTATCAAGGAACGTACGTCGGGGAAACTTCTACTAGCAGGCAAGAGTAAAGATGTCCTGTATCACCTTCCATCACCAAAATCATCTAATCAGTCCAGGAAGGTGTTTATAGGAATTGGAGAGAAGACGACTCCAGAAGGGTGGCATCATCGGTTGGGGCATCCAGCCTACAAAGTAGTTCAATTAGTTTTAAATAAGAATAAGTTACCTGTGAGTAACGATAAGAACCATAAGTTCTGTGAAGCTTGTCAGTTGGGTAAAAGTCATCGACAAACATTACGTATGACTAACACCATCTCTCAAGCTCCTCTAGATTTAATTTTTACTGATGTGTGGGGACCTTCACCTACTGTTTCAACTTCTGGTTCAAAGTATTATGTTTTATTTATGGATGATTATTCAAAGTATTCATGGATTTATGCAATTACTTTCAAGTCGGATGTGTTTGGAATTTTGAAAAGTTCAAAGCCATGGTTGAAAATATGTTTTCTTGCAAAATCAAGGCGGTGCGATCGATTGGGAGGAGAATTTCAAAAATTGGAACCCTATTTTGCTCGGTTTGGGATTAATCATAGAGTTTCGTGTCCTCATACGCACGAACAAAATGGTGCTGTTGAAAGAAAGCATCGACATGTTGTGGATACAGGTCTTACACTAATGGCTCATGCCAGGGTTCCTACTCATTTCTGGGATCATGCTTTTGAAGCTGCTGTTTATTTAATAAATAGGTTGCCCGCTCCTACACTTCAAAATTCATCACCGTTTGAAGTTCTCTTTCAAAAGAGTCCGGATTATCAGTTTCTTAAGGTCTTCGGATGTGCCTGCTACCCATACTTACGACCTTACAACCAACACAAGATCGATTATCGATCTATTAGGTGTATCTTCATGGGATACAGTTCACGGCACCATGGATACAAATGCTATGAACCAACTCAGAGACGCATGTTTATTGCTCGACATGTGGTGTTTGATGAATCTTTATTCCCTTTTGCAGGATTACTAACTTCTCCGCCGACACCTATCATAGTTGATCCAGTACAACTGCCCTCCTTGATGGTACCAGTTTATGCTCCACAAACTTTACCTGATGTAGAAGCTCCGACAGTCGCCGTAACACCATCACTAGCTGCTGCACTACCCTCTCAAGATTTGCCTTCAACTACTGTGACACCACAGTCACAGACAGATCTTGTACAAAATATTCCCATTGATCCGGTTATACCCGCAAGTACCGCAGCACCAAATGTCACTCAAGGTATGCACACTCGGTCTAAATCGGGAATATTCAAGAAGAATAGTCGTTATCCATTGGTTCTTACTACCAATGTCCAACAAGATGATTTTATTCCCACTTGTGCTTCCCAAGCATTTAAATATCCACATTGGCGTCAGGCTATGATAACGGAGCTTAATGCCTTACTTCAACAGGGTACTTGGACTCTAGTACCACGACTTCCTTCTATGAATGTGCTAGGCAATAAGTGGGTTTTCACAATAAAACGGAATGCCGATGGTACCATTGCTCGTTACAAGGCCAGGCTCGTTGCGAAGGGGTTTAATCAGCAATATGGGATTGATTATACGACAACTTTCAGTCCAGTGGTGAAGTTTACAACTTTACGAACTATTATTGCACTTGCTGTCTCTCATAAATGGGTTATTAGACAACTCGATGTTAATAATGCGTTTCTTAATGGAGTTCTCGAAGATGAAGTATATATGAATCAGCCACCAGGATTCATTGATTCCTCTCATTCTATGCATGTGTGCAAGCTAAGAAAATCCATATATGGGCTAAAACAGTCTCCGCGGGCATGGTATACTCGACTGACTCAATTTTTACTCAAAATTGGTTTTCGTGGATCTAAAACTGATCCCTCTTTATTCATTTATAATGAGGGAACTATTGTAGTATATCTACTGGTGTATGTGGACGACTTACTGGTTACGGGTAATGATTCATCTTTTATTTCTCGTGTTATTTCATTGATTGGGGAAGAATTTGCTATTAAAGATCTGGGAGTCTTCAAATATTTTTTAGGACTTGAAGCTACAACAAATCCAGAGGGTCTAGTTTTATCCCAACAGAAATACATATTGGATCTTCTTATTCGAACAAATATGCAAGATGCTAAGCCTATTTCCTCTCCAATTGCAGCAACCACTCGTCTTACTAGAGACTCCGGGGAACCGTTTTCGGATGTTTTTATGTATCGTAGTACTGTGGGTGCTCTTCAATACCTAACACTCACACGTCCAGACATAGCCTTTGTTGTTAATAAGGCATGCCAGTTTATGCATAGCCCAACGACGGAACATTGGGCTCTAGTCAAGAGGATACTTCGTTATCTTAAACATACATTGAATTATGGATTACAATTTTATCATAGTTCTCCACCCATGCTCTCCATTTTCACCGATGCCGATTGGGGAGGTTCTTTAGATGATCGGAAGTCGACTGGAGGTTACGCTATTTACTACGGGAACAACCTTATTTCTTGGAGTTCGAAGAAACAACCAACTGTTTCTCGATCGAGTACAGAGTCTGAGTATCGCGCCATTGCAAGTGCATCAGCTGAAGTAGTTTGGCTTCGTTCATTGTTTCGAGAACTCAACATTCCTTTGGTTTCTCCTCCCACGCTATGGTGCGACAACATAGGCGCTACCTACTTGACTGCCAATCCAGTGTTTCATACTCGCAGTCGTCATGTTGAGATTGATTTCCACTTTGTTAGAGACATGGTTGCTAAGAAAGAGATCATTGTGAGAATCATCTCGTCTCAAGATCAAATTGCAGACATACTGACGAAGGGTCTTTCTACTCCTCGGTTTACACTGTTGCGATCCAAGCTCAATCTCGTTGGCACGGACATTCGCTTGAGGGGGCGTGTCAAGGATACGATGTCGACATCAACAACTGGCAAGGATATTGTGTCGACATCATGTACAGCTGCAAGTATCCGATCACATAAGGAAATATAGTTTGGTATAGGAAACAATATTACACGATCATTATTGAAGATTTTCGTGTTTCCCATTTTGTGTATATTCTGTATTTATGTGATTGTATATTCATTCTATTCCTGTAACCTGTGTAATATAAATAGAGAAGTTGTTTCTCTCCTAAGTATCCAAGGGAGAACATTCATATCAGTATCTTTACCTTGATAGCCCCCACTAGCATATATGAGTTGATGCTTGGCAGCTACTTGTTTATGCTAGTAATTTTCACGATCTCGCAGACAGTCGTAGGGTGCGGCACTAGGAATTCATTTTGTTTACATAATTATCTCATAAATTTGATGTGTATATCCTAGCAGCATTTGGACTTGAATAGTGCTTGAAATAATAAATAAATAAACCCCAACTGAATAGCAAGTTCGTAGAACCAATTCATATGCTACCTTATTCTCCTTATGCTTATACGGATCACATAATCCATGTGACCTAAATCATGAAGGCTCTTAGACAATTCTGATGTTGCTGTAACAAACACAAAAGCATCTGGATGAGCACCGTGCCACTGTTGAATATTTTGCTTTTCTTAGTGAAGTCACACATATGCCAGTGGAAGTTGGTGAGCTAAGAGCACGACTACAAGTGCCTGCAACTAGAATATTAACGACCGCAGAAACCGGACGCACCAGGAGGCTTTTAAGATCTATCATGTGCCGGAAATTCTAGACCTCATGCTGGACTTGATTGGCTATTTGCTTCGTTGAATAAAAATGATTTATTGATTCAAATTGGGACTATGGAGTCCGGTTCTTCATTAGAAGTAATTGTACGGAGGTGCTATGTAATTCTCCCCCAAACGGGATGTTTGAAGTATTTCATTGCTCACCCGAAGGTAATGAATTTCCTATGAGTGTCATGCTGCTTGATGCTCGCACAAGGGTGCATTCCTTGCTGCATCTCGCTCGCGAATGAAAAGAGGATTTTAATTTTTCTGCTATCTCGAATTCGCGTAGGGGGCAATCTACTATTTAAGATGCGCGCAAGATTGAACTGTGTGCGTTATCACATGCCATGGCATGGAAAAATGCTCGCCACATCGTAGTAGTCCCTAATGACGGGAATATGTTTGCAGGCGCAAACCGTCGGACATGGATTTCCGGGCACGGATCACCGGTTAGGTTGAGATTTCAACGCTGATTACATTGTGTTTTAGAGCTTTGAGGATCTTGTAGTCCTTGCAGAGGTTTCAAACTCCTTTTTGTAGTGTTTTCGGTTGGCCCTGCGCCATTTTTGAACCTTTTTTGAACCTGCATGCTATAGTGGATGTCAACAGGTACCTTATGAAGCCTTTGTGCTTGCGGAGTGGGTGACACTTATTGGCATCAAGTTCAATGTCAGATCAGAAAGATGGCTCAAAATAAACAACAATAGTTTTTTAACAAAGTGCTGCAAATATCGGAGTTTATAAAGTAATAAAGCATAAAATCAACATGTTATTACCTCCAGTCGCCTAAGACGCATAAGTTCTCATGGAAATACCAAAGTTACCTGCGATCTTGTGTTGCAGCTAGATTTACAACGGACAATTCTGAAAATTCCGCAGACGCCCATCAAGACAGGAATTTAATGAAGGTACAATCAGGTATAGTGCTACAGTTGTTCGCGCACTTGGATACTAAATTGCCAGAAGTGTGTGGTTTCTGCGAATTTGTTGGTCTTCCATAACTTGTGAACAAGATGTCATGGATTTGCACTCGCGACACAAAATAGCGAGTTAGGCAGCAATTTGATCTAAAGCCTACTATGAATCCGGCTGGAAAAGATCAAGCTTCTTTGTTCTCGTGACAAGGAGACTGATCATTACTGCATTCGTCGTCTTGTTGAACTCTAGTGTGTAGGTGTATTTGTCCTTAGTGTAGCTAGGACGGTCAGCGTAGTGGGTTAGTTGGCACAGCTTTGAAGCTATCTTTGATGCATCTGTCAAAAAGAATATCTACTTTGATACCCTTTATTGAGTGCTTAATCAGATTTTCCCAACCAGTAATTGGGTGCTTTGAGCACAGCTGCGGACCACGAACTTGTCCCAGAGTCGATCTTTGAACTTTTGCATAGTTGATCTTAAGCCAAGGGACAGTTTCACGACAGGGAGATCACCAGTGTGCTTGAAATATTGAACTCCGAGTTGTGAGGTAAGGAAAGCTTACTCCCTTACTCCTTTTGTAGCTTTTTCTTTGTAGCAGCGGTGACGACATGAAGCTGCGGTGCGGAATGCATCTTTCCAGCAACTAACATTGGTTCAAAAAGCTTAAGAATTCACTTGAGATTTCATTGTTTGCCTCAAGGCATTGAGCACGATCGTCCCCATATTTCTTGGGGACGAGTGACTTCTGTAAACACACTTGCCTTTGATTGTTGTGCCTGGTAGGAATCTACATCCACATATAATATCTTTCCATACTAAACAAATATGGTTAACTGGCAGGAAAGAAAGATTACTTAATGAAACCATCAGTTATAACGACTACATCTGTAATAGCTGGTCTTTACACAAAATGGTAGCACTAATTCAAAGAATACTATATAGATAGCATTAAAGCCAAGATATGCAAGTATCTCTGAACTAAAATTGTTGTAGTTGGCTTCAGTTCACAAAGCTATAAGGCGTAAAGATGTCATCATGTCATGCTTTTGGTTATATACGTATGTATAACAAAAATAGACAAAAATTAAAAGTTAAATTACGCAAACCCATCCTAGACGTCCGAAGAAGATGAGTAGCCGTCTGTGGATTTTATCCTTAACTCTATATTTGGTCTACAACAGACCACCAAAAGCATGAATTCTCGAAAGATTTTGAGATCGACCGTCTATCGGAAAAAGAAAGTCGAAAACCGATATACACCTAATTTTCGCCCCCACTAGCATTTAGGCTATGGAGTAAACTGGTGTTATACAGGGGACTTTGCAACATTACTGTAATCGAGCTAGAACGTAGGATGGCTGGCCGGTGTTGACAGTGCAGGTGGATCAAGTTACTGCCATGACAAGTAGTCATCCTTGTTGGTATAGCCCGCTTCTCAGTGAAATGTCAGGTTGGTATTGTCAAGTAAGACTGACAATACAAAAATATCAGTTCCATTTAAACTAGATAGAAACATTGCAAAATTGATCAAAATCAAACATGTCAGTATCCAGGTTGTTACAATGTTACAATCTTGTAAGGATACAAGTAGGAGTTATGATATCCAAAGCTACACTGGAAGCTATGCTAGAGGATCCAGTAAGAGTGATTTTCTAATTGTCATAAACGACATAAGACTAAGTAGAGTAGGAAGTAGAAAATGGATATTTGTTGGGTCTATCAGGTTGACCACTGAATGAAATATTCATTTCCTGGCCGATAGTTTTCATGTTACTGACCCTTACCATTTAAATGTCCGACAAAAGACATGAACCAAATTGTTGGTACTAGACGCATGTGTATCATCAAGATAAGCGAATAAAAGAAAAGGATGCGCAAACCAGTATTGCCGCGGTGGAAAAGAAGAAGGTCATATCATTACTCCTTTAGTTATATACGACGACGATCACTAGCAGCAAGAATTTTTTAGATGGTAGACTTTTTTAGATGGTGGACGGCATATAAGTGCATTCGTCCTTCGCATAGCAAGACAGTCAGCGTATTGAGCTTGTTGCTGGGACTTTGCAGCTACCTTTGACGTATGCCTCTGGCTGAGAGAAGAACTGGTTCCTTTACCGCAGCAACGTGTTTCTGCCTTCGAGATTTAACGCTGTCCATTAAGTGGACAATCAGATTTCCAGTAGGATTATGCAATTAAAATCAAAGATAAGCATGGTTTGAGGAGTCTCCATTTCACCCTCTAGTAATTTATATAATTTATATCTTGGCAATCAAATTCCATTACCAAGCTACATGAAACAAATAGAAATAGTATGCTGTCGATGTGCATGAGTACTCGCTAAAGCAGAGAGGTGCATGTGTAAATGATGTCGATCTGACTATTGATCTTCTATTTGTATGACATTATTAATTTGTATTTATTTTGTCAGGATCACCAAACACGGTGCGTCAGTATAAAAATTATACAAGTTACCGGTCACCTATAGTTTGAAACAAACAAGCATTTCGCCTGTGTATTGCTGTCTAACATCGTGTATCCACTTATCAAAACATGTTAGGCACGGAATGGAACTAAAAGAAAGTAAAAGAAGAGCAAGGATAAAAAGAGAAATCTTATCCCTTTAAATGAGCTATCTGTGCTGATCGGATTGACTGGTACAGGCTGAATGCTTCCCAAGCTTGTTGCTATTTGGTCTCGTTGCAAACCTGGTGGCTGCAGCCGGTGCTATTTGTTCAGGAGCGAGCCTCCTAGCGAAGACTTATCTTCACTGAAGTTGTTGGAAACGATTTTCGTGAAACAGAATGGTCGTGGGGAGGAGAAGAAACAGAAACAAGGCGAGCAGGTCCTTCGTTTCTTCATTAGTAATGGATCCATAAAGATCACCAAAGACAGAATTTTTGATGGTGGGAGGACAAGTTCCCCTTAGTCGGCGCCAAAGATGTTTGGGCAAAAATTGATCCATCTTCACCGCAAACAATCTCGATGATAAATAATGATGAAGCTGATTGATCTCCTCCTCCAAGAATGTGGGGTACCTGCAAAAGAAAACTCTCCGACGCTCAAGTTAGCATAGAGTTTTCTACAGGAGTTTTTAGGGTTTGGAGGCATACCTTTTTAGGGTTTATCTCCCTTGTATTTATACAATGCAGCTTAGAATGTTCCAGAACCTTTTCCTAGGGTTTTGGAAGTAGATATGTGGAAATGGGCCGATGAAAATGGGCCGCTTTTAGCTGATATTGTTGTGAAAATATTAGGGGTACACACAGTAATCCAACAAGTTGATGAAGAGATCGTGGAAGAGATGGGCAATCAAGAACATCATCAAGGTGGAGAAGGTGAACCATCTGAAGGAGGAGGAAATGAGGGTGTCAATGATGGTGCACCAGCTAAAGGAGGAGGAAATGAGGGTGCCAATGATGGTGAACCAGTTGAAGGAGGAGGAAATGAGGGTGACAATGATGATGTTCAACCGAACTTTCAATCTACAAGAAATGGAACAACATCAATTGCAATCAGAAATAAGTTCGGTTACATGATAATTTTATCGGGATAACCGAACTCAGAGTTCGGTTTGTCAAGCAAGTTGACAACTAACCGAACTTTACGTACACTAAATCAAAATTTTATTGTACGTAAGTTCGGTTAGATAGTGGGTTGGTATGAAGTTTGCGAACCAACCGAACTTATGGACCCTAAGTTCGGTTACATGATAATTTTATCGGGAAAACCAAACTCAGAGTTCGGTTTGACAAGCAAGTTGACAACTAACCGAACTTTACGTATACTAAATCAAATTTTATTGTACGTAAGTTCGGTTAGATTGTGGGTTGGTATGAAGTTTGCGAACCAACCGAACTTTATACACTAATGTGAAATCTTATTTTATATAAGTTCGGTTAGCTACTGGTTGCAAACTAACCGAACTTATAGACCCTAAAGTTCGGTTAAATTTCGGCCAAACCGAACATAACACTGTAATCCTATTTACAGAGTTCGGTAACATGTCCGTTAACCGAACTTCAAAAACCTCCATTAATGGAGAGTATGGTAACCTGCGTGTTTAGAAAAAGTAACCGAACTACACTTTCAGATGAGTTCGGTTACATGTTCTTCACACAAGGTAACAGAACAAGCCCAAATCTACTTAACAAATTCACATTTTTTTGAAAATTTGGACCAATTCAACCAACATTATCTAAGTTTAGAGCATACACAGGTACTCAATAGTCTTCCTCCGGTTGTGGTTGGTAAAATCCATCGTTTTCATCTTGAGATTGGCTTTGGGGAAGAATACATTAACCATCTAAGAAATAATCCATAGCCGGATCATTGTGAAGATTGACATATGTAGTAGCAGGATTTCCCACACTACACCCCTCACTCGATTTTGCCTAACTAATCCATTAGAAGATATAAGAACAAGAACATTTATTGATTGAATTCATGAAGTGTTTACACAGGAAAATAGAATTACACTTAGAAGTTAAAACACTCTTAAATTTTCTCTCTCTAATGACTTGCCTAACAATTCTCAAAAGATCCCCCCTTTACTGCACTCACTCGACCCTTTATATAGGGTAATACATAGTGGATGACAGCTAAGCTATCCTTTATTTTCGGGAATGTCTCGCGAAGTGTCGCCGGTGTACAACTATTCAATCTCGCGACACTTCTTAACCCTCGCCAGGTTCCATGTCTTTCAGTTGTTTTGTGTGTCGTTTCCCATTGCGTCGTCTATTTTAGTTTCCTGCGACTCCCTCGCGGTACTGTCGTTTATTGATCTCGCGAGCCCTATGCATTGCGATATTATGATCCTACATCTTGCCTCTTTTTCCTTGAATATTGCTTGAAGGGCGATCTTGAAGGAAAAATCCGTTGTCATAGTAGTCTTCGATCTTTGTTAATGAAGGAACAAGCAGAAGAATATTGTACTTGAAAAGTACGTACTTGCCTCTATTCTTTTGCGAAGTTCCGGAGCTTCTTTGAGATATATATGAAGTATCGTCTCTTATCTCTCTGCGATGGGGAGAGTACCATGAGATTTTACAATGTTGTTACATGCGATTGCTTATCTTCGATTTTGTACTTTTACACGGATTTTGATTATTAATGCCTTCTCTTGACACGTTTCTTTTAACCACTTTTTCTTGACCGTTCATGTCTCTTCGCATTAAATGACCTCGTTTTTCTCGAGGATCTTTTTCCCTATATATAGTTTTCTTTTCCCCTCCTTTTCATTCTTTAGTTTCTCTCTGCAATCTTTCTTTAACTCTCTCCTTCCGCAATTTGCGCTCCTGCTACTGCAAAGCTTTTCTTCATCCTTTCTAGCGCTGTTTTTAATCTCCGATCTTTCATCCATTCCCATACTGATATATGGCTTCCATCAGTCGTGGATACAAAACTTCTTTTGAAGAAGTTCAACAGAAGTTGCTCGAGAAGGGTTTTACTCTGTCAACTATTCCTGATCAAGAACCCTCATCCATTCTTTCTGTAAATCTCTTCTCTGATCATCAATGTAATGATCAAAAGATTATAGTCTCGCTCGGTCAGCTTCTCGCGGGACTTCCTATTCCCTTGTATAATCCTGAGTTGCCTTTATTTTATGAAATTTTGGCCCATGAAAAATTCTCTCGGGCTGTTTATCAACTAAGTGGCGATTGTATTCGCCTGATGCTTGAGTTCGCGAACCGCGGTGCAGGCAAAGGATCTTTATACCCTAATACCGCGAAATCCCAAATTCGCAGACTTGGAAATAGTTGTGGAGAAATACACTTGTGGAGAATTTTTTTCGAAAACTACTCGGTGATAACTATGGTGAATGCGAGATCTCGCTTGGGGCGTTAAGCTTTGAAGAAAAAGGATAATGTCTCTGAAGATAAATTACTCATGCAAGACATTGATTGGCACCTGGCAATAATACCTCTCCTCGTCATTCCAAAGATGAGAAATGGTGGGTCGTACCCTTGATCTTAAATGGTCCTTACATCGCGGGCTCGCATATTCTTCCTGCGAATCTCGCAGGATATCAACCTTGGGAATTCAAATGGCCTGAGAAGAAGAAAGAGGTATGTTTCCGATTTTAAATTTGGCTTTCGTAATTTTCTTTCTATAATTCTTTGAGTTTGTGAAATCTTTCGGATAGCCAGGTTGAAAAGAAGCTACAAAAAGGATCCGTCGGAGGATACTCGACATTGCTTCGATAAACACGAGTGAAGTAAGAATCACTTCCTTTCTTCTTATTTAAAACAATATTGTTGCCTCTGTTTCTTATCTTTACTCGTATGCGAAGGCTGAAGTTGAAGAAACTATTGCTGCGAAGACTAAAAGTAAGGGTAAAACTGTCGCTCGCAAGGGTAAATCCTCTGCCCCCCTTAACTAAGAAGCGAAAGGTCCAATCCTCTTCTCGCCTTAGCTCAAGCTCTGAAGCTTCTGACGAGGATAACCATGAATCGAATCCTTCTCTCGCCAAGAAGATTCCATCTACCAGTTCTTCCATGGATCAGTTATCCAACATCTTCTCAGATTGTTTCAAGGAATAGGAGATGCTCCCTAGCTTCTCTTTGTGGGGCTCTATGCAAACGTGTGCAATGCCACTCTTTGGAGGGCAATGATTCTTTCAATGGAGTCTCTAGAACTATGTCTCCTGACTTCTTGAATGCGCTTGGATCCTTGGTATGTATACAATCATATCTCCCCATTGACTTTATATTGTTGTATATGTATTAACAGCTTTTCTATCTCCTTTCATAGGTTGGAAGGTCTTCTTTTGTAGTTGCCTCAGATCTTGAGAGAAGACGCAACAATCTTGAGAAGAAGAATTCGCAATTGAGCAAGAAGATTCGAGAATTGGAGACTGAAGCTGCGTTATCTCGCGGTAAAGACGAGACGATTCAAAAGTTAAATACCGAACTTGACTCCCAAAAAGAGAGGGTATCCACCCTTCAAAATGCTAATCAGCAGCTTTATGGTATAATATTTTGCCTTCTTTTATTATTTTTATTTTATTGGTCGTGTATTGCCACCTAACTTATTACTTTCGCAGACGTATATAATCTCTCCGATGAAGCTATTCTTCTCCATACATTTCCTGAACCTATGGATAATAACCTTCTTCTCGCTCATCTCAACACTTCTTTAAGTAGTTCTTCGAACAAAATTAACTCTCTTTCATTAGATGAACTTCAGACCAAATATCGCCTTTTAGAGATTGAACATAGATCTGGTTTAAGTGCGGCCAACCAATTTAAACAAATGTTTCTTGAGTCTCGTAAAGAAATCAAAATTTTGAGGAAGAAAATTAGTGATCACATAGATGACAAAGACCGCATTGCTAACAATGGTGCTCAAGCATTAGCAACATTTCAAAAATCTCTTCTTGAGCTACAAATTGAGCGAGATGAATTGCTTCGCCAGAATTCCTTATTTAGTGAGCGAGAAGATCAGATTCGTTCGCTCCTTGTTATAAATAATGATGATGAATTCGCCTGGGCTGCGAAAGTTTTAGATAACGCCGAAATAACCTAGGTGTTGATGTTAGTCTTCACGCCGAGCATACTTCCTTGATTAAAGATATGATATCTGATAGAGAAGGTTATTTATTACACCTTACTACTTCTTTCTTTTGTAGTATTGCTTGTAAATTATTAACTTGTTGTTACTTATTTGCAGAATCTGAGAAGAAACTTCAGGCCAGAATTAAGGATCTTGAATCTGAGAAAGAACAACTCGCCGGGAATTTTCCAACGAGAATTGAAGAACTTGAATCTGAAAAACAACAGCTCGCGAAGAGTCTCTCCCTCCGTAATAATAAGTATTCCAAGTTGAAGAAACAATTTGAAACGACAGTGGAGAATTTTAATAATGATGCCGTTCGTTTTCGCAATGGAGCCATGGAGTATGTTTGTAAACACCAGAACATCCCTTTGCATACATATCCCTGGCTTCTTGAAAAGGTTCCTGAGAATCTACCTGTCTCTGATGTTTCTGATAGTGAAGCTGGCGAAGAAGAAAATTCTGGCGATGAGAATAATACAACTGAAGAATCAGGTGAAGAAGAAGAATCACCAAAGATATAATTCTTTTTGTTTTCTTTTGCTGCGTGTAATATCTGTACATTGCTGTATCTTTGTTATATGAACTCTTCTTTCATGAATTCAATCTTCACTCCCCTTTTTTGGTACTTCTTCCTTGTGATATAATTGGCTAACATTATTAATGTATAACTCTTTCGTCAGAAGATGAATAACAATATTCCATCTTTTCCATTCCCATACTTGCCTCTGATATTGATCTTCTGATGGAAGAAGTTAGTTATCCTCATGTATTTTGTTGGATAATAATTTTAATGTTGCTGAAATGTATGTCTGCGACGAGGTCGCAGATATCTTTATGAATTGAGAATGCTATCTCTTTTTTGCTGCGACAAGGTCGCAGACCGCCTTTACACTTTCATGCAAAGGCCCATTGACCTTGCCTTATCATTTTGTGTGGTCTTCCAAGTTAGACCTCCCTAATTAGAGGTCTTCCCCTGCCACCTTTCTTTGCGACAAAATCGCAGGACGTCTTTACACTTGCATGTAAAGACCCATTGATCTTGTCTTATCATTTTCCAAGTATTTTTGCCTCTGCAGGATGTTTTAGTTGCGACAATATGACAGGCCTAGATATCCTTGCGAACATAAAGCCCCATGACATTGCCGTCTAGCGACGAAATCGCAGGACGTCCGTACACTTTCGTGTAAAGACCCATTGATCTCGCCTTACCTTCGCGTTAGTATTATTGCCTCTGCAGGATAATTGCACAAATATGACAAGCCTAAATTCTCTTGCGAAAACATAGCCTCATGACATTTGCGTCTGTTTTGACACCCCCCCTAATGGAGAGCGTCGCCCTTATCATCTCCCCGGTTGCCCCTTCAAGGAGGCGAAACATCGGCCATACAAGACTAGCTCCTCCCATCCGGTCTTAACAACAACCAGTTGTTTTCGGCAGCCTCTCTTATCCCTTATACCTATATGGTTTATGGTTACGAGGCTGCACCCTAAGTGGAGTTTTCTTCGGGCGAGTGCAACATATGCCAAGACTTGCCAAGAATGGCCAGGGTAGGTTCATCCATCCCGGGCACTCTGGCTCAACCGTGTACCCCGGCGCCTTGAGCATACACTGACTCCTAAGAAGAGACCTCTGGTCGCCCAACCAGGTATAACCTACATATATAGTTGGGAATCCAAGGTACCTCCTCCGGATAGGCTTTCATGGGCCCCAAATTTTCATGACTCGAGCTTCGGGAGCGGTGTAACCTTCCCCCGAGCCATGTCGAGAGATACCCCCTTATATGACGCACTTTAGGTCTTACATTTGCCTCTTACGAAATGTTATTCGCGAACTAGGGTGTACGCCATAAAGGTTCGTCCCATTCATTTACTCATTCATTTTTGTTAAATCATTCAATCATTCATGTTTCATTACTTGTTAATATTTGTTTGCGAAGTATTCGCAAAATTCCATTTCATTTGTTGTGTCTTTATCTCTTTCTTAATCGAATTCTCATTTACCCTTGACTGCGAGATTCTCGCACAGCATTACTTTTAATTATTCACTTCTTATGCCTTTTGCTCCTCATATCCTTTGCTTCTTTATTACCATAATATTCGCCTGTCTCTAGGCATTCACCTCGCGAGGTATGTTCAGCCCTTACTTCTATGGCATCCACCATCGTTTTCCTTTCTCTGCTCATCTCTCACATTGTTTCCACCCTTTTCTTTTGGCATTCCTTTCTTCAAGACTTTCTACATCTACTTCATGACATTGTTGCGACTCCTTCCAATCTCCCGTATAATACCAATGCCATTTGGATGTGGGAATTTAATACATTGATGATACGTTGACGCGACTCCCAAGATTTCATGAAGCCACGGCCTCCCAATCAGCGCATTGTATGGAGATTCCACGTCAACCACACAGAATAAAATACCAGTTGATAATCCTTGTAGAGGTATTCTCATGTGAACCTCTCCCTTTGGTTTGTTTGCAGTGCCATTAAAGCCATATATCTTGTATGTAGAGGGGATCAAATCCTCATCTTTTCCTCCCATCGTCTTGTAAGTATGGTAGAAGAGGATATTCACCGAACTTCCGGTGTCGATTAAGATTCGGTTGATCGCCCAACAAGCTTCTGCCTCATCATCTTCTCCATCGACTGGTTTCGGGTTAATCTCTAGTTTCACAACCAACGGGCTATCATGTGTTTCTCTTCCTTTTGGCACTTCATCTGCAGAGAAAGAAATAGTCTTCAACTGCCACTGTTCTAACTGCGTCGTTCTCGCCAGGCTCATTATTTCTTTATCATTAGTATCTCTCGCAAAGACTCTACTGAGCACGTTGTCATGAAAATCTTCGATGGTGCGATAGGAGTGGACAATGGAGTTGCAGTTCAAATTCTTGGCTTTTGTTCCTACTTCGATCACAAATGTTTCCTTTCCCTTCGCTGACACTGTTCTGTGCATCTCTGGTGGTGGTGGTAATGTCTGACCTGTTTCTTCTCCCCTTAGAAAGTGATTCAGCTTCCCTTGATCAATCATCCTGAGAATAATTCTCTTTATATTTCTACAATCATTTGTTTGATGCCCATGGAAGCGATGGTAAGAACAAAACTCGTGACTTCTATCGCCTGACGGTGGTTCCATTCCAACATTCCAAGGTGCTGGTACATTTTCCATCACAAGTATAGCTTCCCAGATCTTTTCAACGCTAGTATTCAGTGGAGGCATCTTAATTTGTTCCCATACTGTTCTATGACTTCTCTGCCCTCCACGGTTATTTTGCCTTCGTCCACCATAAGTTTCTTGCACATGATCTAGCCTCTGAATCTTATTATTGCTGTTACGGTTGTAGTAATTCCTTTCACGTTCAAACTCTTCTTGATCATGGCTTCCCATGGCTACTATCTTCTGCTGTCCTTCATCAGCTCTCCTTGCCTGCTGTCCTTGCGAAGTGCTCGCCACTGTATTGATGAACTGAGGTAACAAGCTTGCGTTCGCAGCATTCGAGTTTGTGTTCGCGACTGGATAAGAATTCATTTCATTCTGTCTTTCTTCTAAGGCGATATATTCTTCCTGTAATTCTCGCAGTTCTGCCATTGTGATTGTATTTTTTACTCTAAAAATTTGAATGTATAACAAGTTAGTCGCAAAGAGAGCATTCACAAATGAGAGGATGAGATATCTCTCCTCAACCCGTCCGGCCATCTCGCTACACATGGTTCTCCATCTTATTGTCAACTGTCTTAAGCTTTCTCCAACTCTTTGTTTCAACCCGAATACATCTTCAATTCCTGGTCGCGTGAAGTTGTTGCTTATGTAGGCTCCCAAAAATGTAGCTTGCAGATGGTTAAACGACGCGATCGTGTTCCTGGGCAAACCTTCAAACCACTTTAACGCTTCTCCTGTTAAGCTTGACGCGAAATACTTACACAATATAGCATCATGACTCTCCCACTGCAACATACATCTCATATAAGCTTTAATGTGCTGTATCGCACAGGTTGTTCCGTCAAAAATGCTGGCTAATGTAGGCAAATTGCATTTAGGAGGTATTCCTCCCATCTGTACTTCTAACGTGAAGGGATTCTTCGCAGCTTCTGCGATGGCTTCGTCCAATTGTCTCCTTCCTCCTTCCCTTCTATTATTCAGTAATCCTCTCATTTCAGCCAATTCTCTTAAGATTTGTTCATTTGCCTCAGAATTTGATTCTACTGGTCTTTTTAGCTCTGCTTCTCTCCTTCTTCGCTCGTGTCTGTTTTGACCTTCCTGCTCGTTATTTTCTCCTCTTCTTTCCTCGCGACGCTCTTCTTCGTTTCTTTCGTCAATTCGCACACCATTATATCGGTTGTTCTCTCTTCTTGGTTGTCTCTCAGCTCTCACCTGCGCCCTCTCATATTCTTCATTAATATTTCTATTGGCGCGATTTTGTTCCCTTCTTCTTTCGCGTTATCATGGTTATTCTGCCGGATTGCCTCCTCCATCTCTTGATTTTCCATTTCTTCTCTTAGCCTTTCTCTCTCGCGAGCTAGCCGCGCTTGTTCAATGTAGTGTCTCTCAATGTCATCCTCGATCTCTCGGTTTCTTCTCAGTTCTTCTCTCCCTGTAAAATTATTCTCCCTTGGCCAGTGGTCATTCAATTCTTGGAGTTGCACGTTTCCTTTATTTTCCCTATTCCGCTCATTTTGAAGATTTTCGGGGCTGAGAATATAACGATCTTCTATTTCTTCTCTTCTCTCGCCATGCCCTATATTCGGATTTTGTGTTTCTCCATCGGTGCTTTTACATTGGTAAAACTCTCCTTCTTTCTTCTCTATTCGATCTTGAACTTGATCTCACGCTACTTCTAGATCTCCTATTTTGCAACCTCATATTTTCCATCCTCAACTCATGATTCTGTCTTGTCAAGTTTGCTCGTTCCTCTGCCTCTAGCCGTCTCTCCTCATGTATTGTTTGTCTCAATCTTTCTAATGCTGCGATTTCTTCGTTACCTAGATTCATTTCTCCATTCATTTCTTGCTCTCCTCCTCCTTGTCCATTGTTTACTAACTGCTGCTCCGCTTCTCTCTCGTCTTGAGAATCGGATCTCCAAGTATGTACCACTTACTCTATCATAATCCTCAACCGCGTTTGCTACTTTGGGGAGTTCGGTGGCTGATTTTGATCTTCTCCATCATTTCTCCTATTCATCCTTGGCGATTCTCTGTTTCATTCCTCCTTTCTCCAAGCAAGTCTCCCACTTCTTCTTACAACCGTTGATTGCCCTTGTACATTTCTTCTTCTAGCCATTTTTTTCTTCTTCAATGAATTCTTGAGGATCTTCTCCAAATCTTTTTTCTGTTAATTCAAATTCTTGGAGTTGCACGTTTCCTTGATTTTCCTATTCCGCTCATTTTGAAGATTTTCGGGCCGAGGAATATAAAACGATCTTCTATTTCTTCTCTTCTCGCCATGCCCTATATTCGGATTTTGTGTTTCTCCATCGGTGCTTTCTGTTGGTAAAACTCTCCTTCTTTCTTCTCTATTCGATCTTGAACTTGATCTCACGCTACTTCTAGATCTCCTATTTTGCAACCTCATATTTTCCATCCTCAACTCATGATTCTGTCTTGTCAAGTTTGCTCGTTCTTCTGCCTCTAGCCGTCTCTCCTCATGTATTGTTTGTCTCAATCTTTCTAATGCTGCGATTTCTTCGTTACCTAGATTCATTTCTCCATTCATTTCTTGCTCTCCTCCTCCTTGTCCATTGTTTACTAACTGCTGCTCCTCTTCTCTCTCGTCTTCAGAATCAGATCTCCAAGTATGTACACTTACTCTATCATAATCCTCAACAGCGTTTGCTCTTTTGGGAGTTCGGTGGCTGATTTTGATCTTCTCCATCATTTCTCCTATTCATCCTTGACGATTCTCCTGTTTCATTCCTCCTTTCTCCAGCAAGTCTCCCACTTCTTCTTACAACCGTTGATTGCCCTTGTACATTTCTTCTTCTAGCCATTTTTTCTTCTTCAATGAATTCTTGAGGATCTTCTCCAAATCTTTTTTCTGTTAATTCAAATTCCTTCCAATTTCTACGTCAATCTCTGCACAGTCCCTGTTTCTAGCGCATATGTAGTAGCAGGATTTCCCACACTACACCCCTCACTCGATTTTGCCTAACTAATCCATTAGAAGATATAAGAACCAGAACATTTATTGATTGAATTCATGAAGTGTTTACACAGGAAAATAGAATTACACTTAGAAGTTAAAACACTCTTAAATTTTCTCTCTCCTAATGACTTGCCTAACAATTCTAAAAAGATCTCTCCCTTTACAGACTCACTCGACCCTTTATATAGGGTAATACATAGTGGATGACAGCTAAGCTATCCTTTATTTTCGGGAATGTCTCGAGAAGTGTCGCCAGTGTACAACTATTCAATCTCGCGACACTTCTTAACCCTCGCCGGGTTCCATGTCTTTCGAATTGTTTTGTGTGTCGTTTCCCATTGCGTCGTCTATTTTAGTTTCTGCACTCCCTCGCGATGCTGTCGTTTATTGATCTCGCGAGCCCTATGCATTGCGATATTATGATCCTACACATATACTCTAGGAGAGGAAGGAGATGAAGATTCGGATGAGCTATCATCAATTGAATCATCACTTGAATAGTCTAGATTAGTGAACTCAATTTTTTTTTTATTTTCCATGTTTTTGTTCATCATATTCTCTAACTTTTCTCTCTCAATAATTCTACTTCTTTTTTAAAAAATCATATTTTTTAATTTCAAATCTTTATTCAAAATCATTTCACTAATCACACTAAGTAATGTTAACACTAACTAATCATTAACCAAAAATAATCAAAGGGTAATTTACGTATTATCATAAATATCTAGATAAGGGGTGACCTATAATTACTTCTAATATCTTACCAAAAATAAAACAATGGTCCCCCCAAAAAAAGGCTGGTCCCCAGAAAACTGTTCTTTGTATTTATGTGCAGGAGTGCCAGTTATGCAACTTCGCAAGGTGGAGCAAAATAAAAAGAAGAAAAAAGCCCAAAAGAGTGCTGAGCATGAAAACGATGAAGAAGAAAATAAGTGGAAAAAAATGTGGCAACCAAGACATGGAGAACGCAAATAAGTATGTGACACTCAGTAAATGGTTGATAGCTATGTTTATTACAAGGCAATTTTGCTAGAAGTGTCGCCCTAGAGTTGTTTTTTGCATATGCCAATAATTGTACCTTAGTTTATTTTTCCTCTTATCGTATCCAACATAAGAAAATTGGTCTAATTCAATTTCTCTCTTGATTTCTTCTAGGTAACCTTGGTGATATTCTGCTCGGATTGGATTCCCTTGAACGGTTGAACCATATTTGGTGAGTTATGGATCCACTTCCCGGTTGCTGATTTAGCTGAAGCTTCAAAGAACTTTATGACGACATTGGCCTGTAGTCATTCAAGAAAATGGGTATGACTGTTCACCCGAACTTTATGAGAATCAACCGAGCAATCAATACAATTCAATTTTTTTTTCAAGCTGATTTTAGCTACAGAAAGTGTGTATGTCCTCTTATGAGTAATATAAACTCCCCCTAAAAAATAGGGATATCTAAAAGTATATAGTTAAGATTTAGGATTATCAGATTTCATTTCATGAATTGGATATTTAGGACTTCGATATGTTTTTTTCCAGAGATTTGCCCTTGAAATATGAAGAATTTTAATTTTTTTATTCAATTTTAATCACCATGAAAATATTATCCTGGAATCTACAAGGTAGTGGGAGTTTTTTTAACTCAAAATCATTTGAAACTTCTGTGATTATTTTCTCCCTGACCTCATATTTCTCTCTGAAACTAAAACCTCTGTGGATAAACTGAAATTGTTGTGTAGAAACCTTAATTTTTATGACTTATATGCTATTCCATCTATTGGTAGATCCGGGGGATTGATGATTGCTTGGTCGAATTATGTTCAGTTTGAGGTTCTTGATTTTTTTCATAATATTGTTCATGCTAAATTGAAAAATGAAGAATTTGAGTGTGTGGCTACTTTTGTGTATGGTGATATTCATGATGATGATAAAATTAGGCAATGGGATTTCATTATTAATAAGGAGTAAATTTTTGATGGGGCGTTTTCTGATGGGGGCATGGGGGACAAATCATTTCTTGACATGTGTCTTTGCTATAAATTGATTCCATCAAATTTTGTTTCCAAATATATAAAAGAAGTGCATTTTTGGTGAAAATACTGGTTATCTTAATTGATGATATTTTAACCTTTATATTCTTGGTAAGAGAATTAGTTAAAACAGTTAATTGGAAAAACATATGTCAAGGCATGATTCGTCCCCATGCCCCCATCGACGCCCCATCAAAAATTTACTCATTAATAAGTTAGGCATGATTACTTGCCCATGTTTTATTATTGAAGACATGAATTTCATCATGAACCCTAGTGAACAAAAATTAGGAGGCAATGAGGAGATTTCAAAGGCAACTAAATTTATTCATAATGCAATTCAATCCATTGGTTTGTCAGACCTTTCTTATGAAGGTAATCCCTACACTTGGAGTAACAATAGGGCTGGTAAGGAAAATATAAGTGAGCGCATCGATTGAGTCCTTGCTAATGCTGGATGGCTTCTTAATTTTCCTAACTCCAAAGTTATGCATCTTACCAGAGTGGGTTCTGATCACGCTCCTCTCTTGTTTGACCCTTGTCTTATAAACAAGAGAAATGACAGACCCTATAGATATTTCAGATGTTGGTATGAACATGTCACTTATTCTAGTGTTATAAATGAGTCTTATGCTAATGCTGATATGGTACTTAATCAAGGTGATAATGCTTTGATCAATAAACTTGATTTGATTAGAGTAAACCTTTGTGATTGAAAAGAAAATATTTTTGGTAATATTTTTAAAAATATAAAAAATATCCTTAGGAAAATTGATGTCGAAAATGCTAAATTTCCTAGTAGTGGAGTTGTGGAAAGGGTCAATGTTTTAAAATGTGAGCTTGAAGATTGGTATAGAATAAAAAATATCTACTGGCAGCAGCTCTCTAGAGACAAATGGATGAGGGACTATGACAAAAACACGAAGTTTTTTCATTCATTAGCCACTCATAGAAAAAGGCAGAACAACATCCTTTCTCTTAGAGATTCTTATGGAGTTTGAATCAGTGAAAAAGATCAACTGGATCAGTTGCTCAAGAATCACTTTGCTGGTATGTATACATCTCAATATATATCACGTTATTCATCCTTTCTTTAATGAAGTTATTCCTCAATGCATCACTACTAATGATAACGAATCTTTGTTAGCATCACCATCTGCTGAGGAAATATACAAAACAATGGCCAAAATAAACCCTTGGGGGGCATCGGGTCCTGATGGTTTCCCCCTGGTTTCATTAAGAAACATTTGAACTTGCTTGGTAATGATGTGATTGCTCTTATGCAAGGTTTTTTCTTAAATAAAAAACTACCTGCTGGCATCAATCATACATACATTTCTTTAATACCAAAAGTTTCAAAACCATCTTGTGCAGCAGAGTTTAGACCTCTTAGCTTAAGTAATGCCACTTATAAAATAATATCGAAGATTTTGACTGATAGGCTAAATCCCCTGTTAGACAAATTAATTAGCCCAAACCAATCTGCTTTCATTGCTAAAAGGAAAATTACTGATAATATAATTGTTGATCACGAACTTTTGCATTCTATGAAAACTAATAGGAAAAAACATGGATCTTTTGCTTTGAAGTTAGATCTTTCAAAAGCTTTCGATAGATTAGAATGGGATTTCATTTTGTTTATCTTTGAAAAGTTTTGGGTTTGACAATTCTTTTGTGATTTAATAGCAGAATGTATTTCCACGATCAATTTTTCAGTATTACAGAATGGATCTCCAGGGCCTACTATTTACCCAATGAGGGGAATTGGACAAGGGGACCCCCTGTCCCCTTATCTATTTATTCTATGTGTTGAAGGTCTATCTAGATTACTTGCTAAGTTTGAAGATGAAGGTAAGATTGATGGTCTAAAAGCTGCTCACTCTTCCCCATTCATAACTCATTGGTTGTTTGCGGATGATTCCTTTGTTTTTGGAAAAGCTAGCATTGCCCAGGTAAGACAATTGCTTGGTGTGTTTAACATTTTATGTTCCTCTAGTGGACAGGCTGTTAATTTTCAGAAATCTGGTATCTTTTTCCTAAACATTGCAAATGTTTTAAAAGTTAAAAGAATCTCTAAGGATGACAAGTACTTAGGTACTCCTTTATTTTTTCATAGATCCAGAACTTTGAATTTTAAACCTTTATTAGAAAAAACTTATGCTAGGCTAAGAGGTTGGAAAGCAAAATTGCTTTCTCAAGTAGGGAGAACGATTTTGATCAATTATGTTGCCTCTGGTTTTCCTTCTTTTCAAATGGGTTGCATTGAATTTCCTGACCAAACTTTGAAAAAAAAATGGATAAATTATTGAGAGATTTCTGGTGGAATAAATCTGATAAAAAAATCGTATTTATTCCAAAAGTTGGAAATCTATCTGTATACCTAAGTCACAGGGGGGTTTGGGACTTAGAAATAATCCAAAAAAATTCAATGTGTCAATGCATACTAAGTTAGCCTGGAGAGTCATTTCTAACCCTAATGCTCATGGGTTAAAGTGTTAAAAGTCAAAGTACTTTAAAAATTCAAATCCTCTCATAAAATCTAGAAGCACCCCCACTTCTTGGATTTGGTCAAGTATTAGGAAATGTATGGAAATCTTAAAAGTCAATTGCATTTGGGATTTATCTGCTCATTCCAAGTTAGACATTTGGACTGAAAGATGGATTCCAGACACTGAGTTTCCTATTCATCCCACTGTAATTGAAGAAGAAACACCTACGAAAATTGATGATTTAATTAATTAATGACAATAGGCAGTGGAATGTGGATGTTTTAAATGATTATTTTGAGTCTGAAATTGTGCAGAGGATTCTTACTCTCCCTATTCCAGATTCTGCAGTAGATGAACTTAAATGGATCCATACTAAAGATGGTGCGCCAAGTATTAAATCTATTTACAAGGTTTTGACTAGAGATTTGGGTGATTCTAATCCAATATGGAAACTCAAATAACAACATAGAGTACAACTTTTCATTTGGAAACTGTACTCTAATGCTTTGCCTCTTAATAGCAGACTTGCTATGTTCAATCATCAGGGACGGACCCAGGATTTTCCCTTGGGTAGGGTTGGATTGTAACAGTCGATAATGCGGCCGAAGGTCGCGGCAATTTTTTTTGAATATATCACATAATTGGTGGCCAAAGAGAAGAACGGACACAAATAACAGTGGCAAATTTTTGGAATACATCACATTTTTGGAATACATCACATAATTAGTGGTACAATACTAAATAGCTAGGGAAATAAAAGTTAAAACGAACACAAATAACAGAAAAACAAAGTGATTACCAAAAGAAAAGAAAGTAGGCGTAGAAAGGTAGTGAGTGGAAGAAAATTATTTACTTTAAACATGATTTAAATTTTGATCACCTCATAGTGTGGGTAAAAATCACATACAATTAGCTAAATACAACTAATATGTGGGCTAAACATAAAATTTAACCTAAGTTCCTATACTAAAAATTTTCTACCCAAAAATTAGGGACGGGCTATAGCCTCCTTTAGCCCCTTGCTAGGCCCGTCCCTGTCAATCATAAAGCATCTCCGAACGGTTGCCTTTGCAATGGAAATCAGAGTGAAGATTCTTTGCATCTTTTCTTGAAATGCCCTTTTGTTCTTGCTGTGTGGTTTGCTCTTGGACTAACACCTTTGTTTGCAGGTAGAAATTTCGTCTCAATTCAGGAATGGGTAGATCACTTATTTAATACCCAAGAGACAAAGTTGATTGAAAAAACATCTTATATTTTATGGTCTGTCCGGAAACATAGGTGTAATGTGATTTTTAAACACCATAAACCTGATCCATTAAAGTTGGCTAGAGACATTTCTTGACATTTCTTTTCAGCTTACTTATATGGAAAAAACAAATCTATTAAATAATGTAGGGTTTGCGGTTGGTAATATCTTTGACTTACAGAGCATTCTTAGAAAGAACAAAAATATTTTACTAATAGATGGTTCTTATGATTATTCCACAGGGAGATAAGGATCTGCAACAATCCTCATGGATGAATATGGAGAGTGTCAACATGCCAGAGCCTCATCTGGCCTAACTACAGGCCCCGAAGAAGCTGAATGCATTGCGCTCAGAGATACAATCCGTTGGGTTTTAAAGCTAAGACTTACATCTGATTTGATCTTTGTTGGAGATTGCATTTCTGCACTAGGGTCACTTAAAGAGTTTAATAGCAATTTAGGATGGAGAGCATAGAAAATAATGAGAGATTGTCAGGCCTTATATGCTGTTTTAAAGGTTGTGTTTCATGTTTTCTTAGAAGAGACTTCATAGGAATAGTTGATACTCTTGCAAAGTAGTAGGGGTTATAGAGTTCTAGATTTTTCCATTTTACACATGTCACGGGTGGAAAGAACTGCTTTCTTTGAAACTCTTTGTAAAGGGCAGTGCCCTTCTTTGATTCAGTTTTATAAAAGTTTTCTTATTATGTAATATAATTAATAAAAAAATATTACAAGGATATAAAAAAAAAAAAAAAAAAGATTTGTCCTTTTTCTTTGCTGGGGCACTATATCCGTTTTATGCTTTTAATTACGGAAGGGAGCCGCTCAGGATGTCCGAATCAGATGCCCAAACCAGAAAACTATGAAAGATTTCAATCTTTTGGCCACAACTCATAACCCTGTGAAATAGCAGGGGTCATTCCCTAGTCAAAAGATGAAACAAAAAACTGGAAACAAGGTGGTTTCAGAAATAAATAAAAAATAGAACGATTTAATCGAATAACTGTGGCCGGAATGTGTTCCTGGTTTATTAGATTGCACAAATTAGGACTCATGCTGTAGTATGAAAGTAATAACTATCCATTATTTATTTCTTCTTATAGACATTGCAAAGACATGGCTAGAGATCCATCAACTTAGAGAGTGACCCTAAGCTAGTGATGACAACAACAACCGTATACGGTTACAATTTTGTAATAGTTAACATCAATCTTCTCCTCACGATTTGGAGGACCCAAACAAAAGCCTCCACCGTAACCTTTTGACGGGCATATCTGATTATTACACTCAGCAGCACTAGCACAATGAAGTCTGAAGATGTCACATCGCTGTTCTGCGTAATCGTGCATCCATTGTTCAGTTGATGGTTATTAACTTATACAAGGCTATATTCAAGATATCAATTGAAAGTATATATATATGTACTAACCAGTAATTAATGGTCTTGCAGCTGCCTCGACGGCGATCGAGAAACCAAGAAGTAGCAAGCATAAGCTCAGAGCCACAACCAGCTTAGTTGAACTTGACATCTTCATTGAGATCTTGGGGCTCGGATTTCACTGGTAATCTAAATTAGATCGTTCATGCAAATATTTATAGTGGCTATCTCTGGTTCACACTATATGTTAGAATTCAAGGTGCATGTGAAGACTATTTCCTCACACGCAATATCTTTTTTCTTTTTTTTTTTCGAGAATAATATCTCTTTTGTTTAAATGCATAAGATATCACATTTATTTCAGTATCTTGTGTAGTATGAAATACAGTATATGCGTATCAATTAACTTGCTTAGAAAAGGAAGGAAGAAGTCTAGCTGTTGATGGAGATCATTATTCCCTTAATTGGATAGATCAGGTTTTTATTATCTAAAATTTTTATTTTGTATTTAGGAAACTAATTATATAGTCCAGTTTGATTATTTGGCATGAACATTGACTTTCTTCTTTGAGAAATTAGCTATAGTTTTGGTAAATTTACGAAGGCATTAACGTCTCAGCCTTGACAATGTTGGAATTTCTGATCAAAATTATGGTCGAGTAAAAATTGATTTTCAGTATTTAAATATCAAGAGATATGTCTTTTCATCTATAAGACACCTGGTCATGAATAGGTGTTATGGAGAGTCACCTTTCGCCATGGTGAGTCACCTATTGGTGAAGAGACACCTTGTAGAGTCATTATTGACTATATAAACCCATCTCTTAGAGCATCTGCAATGGAATATGAGTCTCTAAAAATATTAAAGCCACCTAGGATTTTAAAAACTCTAAACAAAAAAAAACCTCTCCGGTGGTGGTTGGATATTAAAAATTTAATCGACGTGGAAGTTTGAGTTTGGAAGAGAGTATGAGTTTTTAGAGACTCTCGGAGCTTCTCCAATGGTGAATGTGGATGTTTCATATGTGGCATCACTTTTAAGACATCCTCTAAGTATAAAATCCTAAATATTAGGAAAAAATAAATTTTATCTCCAACCCATTAGATTGTTTCATCTTTCATTAATTATTTGTAAGTATATAATTGGTTAAAATTATTTCCATTATTGTTCTCATTGATTTTTATTAGTCAAAGTGTGACTAGGATGAGAAGACATCCTCTAAGTGAATGTCTAAAACTAGAGGTTCACCTAGAGGATGTCTAAATATTTTTTTGCCACCTCATCCCCACATCAATGGGTTGGAGATGATTTTTAATAAATATGGTTGTGCATCCTATGTGGATTAAGACTTTTCCCCTCACATACATTCCATTGGAGAAGATGATGAAGTTAGGCTAGCAACATAGGGCATAAACTGACAATAGACAGAAAAAACTAGAAGAATAGAATGATAGGAAATCAACACGAGGTTGATAAATTGAGTCTAAGGCTAGCAGCCAAATTACTCATTGATAATCAATAGATTATTTTCTTAAAATCAATAATAAAGTCTGCCTCTCTAAGAGAAGGGCCAATAACCTATTTATACTAGTAAAGAAAACCTAAACAGAGAAAACCCTACACTAACGGACACAAACGCCTTTTCTTAAGAGATAAACTAGCGAACGTATTCCTAAATAGAGAAACTCTAATGTAACATATTATTCCCCTGCATCAACCACCCCAGGTTGAAATATTTCTCGACTTCGACGAGAACGTCTAGCACATATTGCCTCAAGCTCATTCTCTAGTACCCTTGTGTAACACCCAACCGGCTTTCCGCGATCAAAAACAAAACTCGAATCCTTAGAGATCCTAGAGCACAATATACAAGACATACTATTCATCCGTCATATGATTTCTGTGCAGCTTTTCCACAATCAAACACAATACCCAGACCTCGATTTATCATATTGACGAGTTATGTCAGTAGCAAGCTGTAATTCCACCACCCCATCTTCATTTTCGTCATATACTAAGATCTGAGCACGGCTAGTCTTTAAACCATGGCAAGCAAGAAACGGATTTCTTCTTGGCTTTTCTTTTAACTGGTTGTGCCATCGAGTAGCATTCACTATTCTTGCGTACTTGCCATTGGTATCTCCCACTTCTTGATGCATACTCCTTATATGACCAGCACAAGGTTTGTTGTCATTACTGATATGTGTACTCCAAGGAAACGGCTCACTATCAACAACTTGATGTGGATGAAAACCATATGCAGTTCTGGACGGTGTTTGATTAACAAAGTAGTTCAAAGCACTAATGGACGTCTCCCTTGTTTTCCCATGGTCGAAAACAAAACTGATTACATCATTAATGAATACCGTAGCTCTCCCACCTTGCAGATTCTTATGCCTTGGTCTACCAGCAGTTATATTCATATACTCCACTTTACTTTGGTATATAGTTGCCTTCAAAACGTACAAATGACCTAGTGTATCGGTAAGAAACAATAATTTCACCATTCCGTCTTTATAGTCATAACCATCTTCTCTTTTCAATCCAGGGAAAAACATCTTCTGTTTCGACTTTTCTCGATCAAAAACAAAAGCCACGTAACTAGTGGTGGTGACGGTGTTCACCATTCCAATCACAACCATTATCTTCTCGATTCCATGATATCGAAATTGTGATCTCTGGTTGCTTTATAAAAATCTTGGTCCGAAAATTGGAAAAGGCTTGAACACCACCTGGTAGAAACCCTATAACTCATCCATTTCTTCACCAGCTCCTTTAGTTTACTGCAAGGATGCAGGTGATAACCCACTCTATTATCTTTCCTTCTCACTGTTCTCAAGCATTCCTCAAGCTTTATTAACATGTAAACTTGACAATAAGAATCAAAGAGATGTATGAACAACTTATTCCTCAACTTCCGGGGTAGCCGTCTTCCTTGATAAAAAGATTAATACCAACAGAAGTAAGAAACACCGTGTCTTCAACCTCATCATCCGGGTAACTATCGTAGACTGGTGCTAAGTCTCAATCCACAACAACTCTATCTTCTTCACTCTCACACAATGAGAATGGTGTTTCCTCACGAACAACAAGTTCGTCTTCACTCTCACATAATGAGAATGGTGTTTCCAGTAAATATACCTCCATAATGTTTCTACCAAGATTGGACAAAATCTGAGAACATATGAGTTTTTCCAAAACCAAATTATGAATATTGTATTCACACACTTCAGAGATTTTAACTTGCACTTTGATAGTATGGTTGCGCCTTGGTTGACTGCCATGCTCTTTTAGGTTCTTTAGCAGTCCTACGAAAGTCGTCGGGAGGATTTCCGAGGTGTCCAAATCGATGTTAAACCCGTCCTTTCCATCACCGACATGTTTATGTCTCAGAATCAATCAGCCTCTGAGAAAAATGACGACAAACATATCTCCATTTTCTCTTCTCGGCCTCTTCTTTTGCAGTTCAAACGGATACCAAAATTTGGCACAATTTGGCTTTTCCGAAGAATTCTTAGGTACCGACTTGCAACTTTAACAACCCATTTCTTATAAGTGATGTCCCCATGTAGGATTAGAACTGTTCGCTTCCCTGGACAACGACACTTAGCACAATAACTAAGTTCTTATTCAGTTCTAAGAAGATCACCTATCTCCATTATCGAACTCTCATCAACCATCCAACTTCTTATAGAAGATCGCACCGTGAATGATTCACATGAATGGAAGAAATTCCTCGACACCTCTACCAACTCAATGGTTCGCTTACTATCAACAATTGAAAATACTTCCACCGGGCACTGTTTTCTTCTTGTTGATGGTTGCACACACCTCGCGATGGGTATGTCTTATGTCATCGCATAAGCTTCTCTTTCCTCAATTTGTTGGTCCAGAGGAGTGGTACTGGATCGACGACATATTCAGCATGAGCACCGCTTTTGAGGTAGATTGTGCTTGAGTAGCACATGTCTGTTCCAAGATTTCCTAATAAATCTTCTGCCATTATTTTCCTTCCGGTGTTCAAGAGAATTCGCCCTCGAATTCTACCTGAATAATTTTCTTTACAAGTTTCCTTCTCAAAAAACTTGATAGTCTCTGCCACACGTGAATCTAGAGTTTCATGAATAGAATTATCATAACATACTGAAAAACTAACTATGTTTGGTAAATCTTCCATCATAATACTCCTCCCTTTGTTATAGAAAATTCTCCCACGAATTTTACTGCAAACTTCCTTGCGACTAACCTCTCCCTTGTGATAGTTTGATATCAAATTAGGATCGTCAACAGTACATAAAGTTTGTACTGTATGTAATGCTTGAGATTTCAAACTAAAATTTTCTACTAGATATGTTGCTTGATTCTCACAAACTGAACGAAATAGGTTTACGGAATTACCTATGATGCTTGTGTCATCCTGGATAAAAGAATCAATATCAGCAGATGTAAGCATAACTTCTTTTTCAACGCCTGGGTAGCTGTCTTCCAGCGCAATACCATCAGAAGTAAGCAAAACTTTGTCTTCAACTTCTGGCTAACTATCACAATCATAGATCTGCTGGTAATTCCCAATCAACCATGACTTTCTCATCACTCTCAAATTCATGATATGTTGGCTCTCCAATGACAAACTCATCATATTTCAGCTCTTCACCGACAAATTCATCATATTCCATCTCTTCACGATAAGTTCATCATATTGCAGCTCCCCAACGTGTTTTCATCAAGAACATCTTCATGCAACTGACTCGATTCTCGCATAGTCCACTTGTAATCTGAGCGGTAATTGTTGAGGTGATCGCGCTTTTTGCTCATACTAAGGTCACATTGTCGCAAATGAAACTTCTTATACATCACCACTGTGTAATCTGGTGGCAGAAATTGTTTGCGCAACTTCTGTTTCATGTGATCCCAAGTGTTAATTTTCTTCTTTCCGTGCCTCGTACGTCGTTCTTGTAGCCGTTTACACCATTGTAGTGCCGAACCCTTCAACTTTAATTTGACAAACTTCACTTTACCAATTTCGTCATAGGCTGCCATTCAAAATATTTCTCTATGCTGGCCTCCCAATCTAGGAAATCTTCAGCATGTATTCTTCCATACATATCATCCACTTCAACTTTTACCCGTCTGGTGTTCAAGTCAAAGGTTTTGATTAGTCTGTTTTCTAACCTTCCATGATGTGATTCATGAGCAATGCGGTTATGAAAAGTATTTTCATTAAACGCGTGTTGGTCAACCTCTAATCCTCCTTCCTAAGAATACAAAGGGGTGTGTTTTGAGAATATCGGATTTTCATGAACAACATAACGACGATTCTCATCGATCTTTGTGTGTTCATCTTCTTCAGAAACTCCTTCCTGTGAATCTAAAGGCTTGCGTCGGCTCTCCGGTATCTCCATTAGATCTTTCGCACGTCCCTGTCGCAACAACTTCAGTCGCAACATGTCCTCAATCAAGGTACTTGAATCAGTAGAATCTATGTATATAATACCTCTACCACCGCCTCTATCTCTACCTACCATTGTAGAAACTAGGGTTTGCTGGTGTGTCCCTGTTTCTAGCGCCAATTGATGAAGTTAGGATAGAAACATAGGGCATAAACTGACAATAGACAGAAAACTAGAAGAATAGAATGATAGAAATCAACACGAGGTTGATAAATTGAGTCTAGGGCTAGCAGCCAAATTACTCATTGATAATCAATAGATTATTTTCTTAAAATCAATAATAAAGTATGCCTCTAAGAGAAGGGATAATAACCTATTTATACTAGTAAAGAAAACCTAAACAAGAGAAAACCCTACACTAACGGACACAAACGCCCTTTCTTAAGAGATAAACTAGCGAACGTATTCCTAAATAGAGAAACTCTAATGTGACATATTATGCCCCGCATCGAAGCTCTCATCCATACCCACATCATCACTATTTGTTTTTATTTTATTTATTTTCTTAGATTTTTTTGGATTAACTTTCTACAAATAATGACAAGTGTTTCAAAATAGGTATGGATACAACTACCACTGGAGATGCTTATCAAAACCAAAAAAAATATTTAATTCTATGTTGTTAAATACCTCTTTTTTAGGTCTCCACATGGGATAAATATCCATACACCATTGGAGATTCTCTTAGAGTTGGTTTGTATGAGTTTTTACAAGTTTTTGAGAAGTAGAAAACAAGTTGTGAATTCAAGAGTCAGAGTCATTTAAGAGTATAGTAATTGTCAACATTCGCTGGCCTAAAAATATTGTAGTGCTACTTACTATAAGGCGTGATCGTTGTATCTTGGAAGGCGACATCCGTAGAACCGTGAGCACCATATACGGGGATGAATTGTCTTTAAGGAAAGAGGATTACCTTGCCTCGATCAACCAATCCGATAAGTCTTTCTAACTCTCTTTTTGTTAGTATTTTGTTTGTTGCAAGAACATGATTTCCGAGAAACCAAAACCGCATATATAATTTCCAACAGACAATCGGTATAAGTTTAATCAAAATGACACCCAAAAGGTAGCAAAAGACGTATATCATATCATCCAAGGTAGTAAATTTTTATCTTTGTTTGGTCGTACCTCATCAAACTGTCCTAACATACTTTTTTTTATCTTCACTGTGTATTTTTAATCTCTTTGCAATGGTGCTCATCCTATTTTCGAACTCTTTATACCTGATCATCATATGAATTAGGCTGAGGAAGTATTTATGTGCAGGATAGCCAGTAATGTTCGCCATGTCACTCATCGAAATAATGGCAACTTGGCAAGGTGGAGCAAAATAAAAAGAAGAAAAAAGCCCAAAAGAGTGCTGAGCATGAAAACGATGAAGAAGAAAAGAACTGGTGAAAAAAATGTGACAACCAAGACAAGGAGAACGCAAATAAGTAGGTGACACTCAGTAAATGGTAGAAGTGTCCTCCTAGAAGAAAAAAGCTACGTTTATTACTAGGCAATGCTAGAAGTGTCCTCCTAGAGTTGTTTTTTGCATATGCCAATTGCACCTTCGTTTCTCCTTCAACTTATTGTATCCAAGATAAGAAAATTTAAGAAAAGTGATTTAATTCAGCTGCTCTCTTGATTTCTTCTAGTTATCCTTGCTGATGTTCTGCTCGGATTGGATTCCCTTGAACGGTTGAACCATATTTGGTGAATTATGGATTCGTTTCCAGCCTTCCAAAGTTGCTGATCTATTTGAAGCTTCAAAGAACTTTATGACATTAGCCTGTACTCATTCAAGAAACCTTACGAGAATCAATACAAATCAAAAAAAATTCAAGCTGATTTTAACAACAGAAAAGGGGTATGTCCTCTTATGAGCAATATAAACTTCTCCTGAAAAGTAGGGATATCTTCAAGTATATAGTTGAGATTTAGGATTGACACAATCATATTTCATGACTTGGATATTTAGGACTTCGATATGCTTTTTGCAGGGATTTTCCCTTAAAAGACCAAGAAATTTCAGTTCTTATACAATCCTAAAGATTTGTCCTTTTTCTTTGTCACACTATGGATATGCTTTTAATTATGGGAGGGAACCGCTCGATGTCTGAATCTCGATGCCCAAACCCTAGTTAGCAATCCGGGATTCGCAAACGTATTTTAACGGAAAACGCATTTGTGTATTATACGGTTTTGTAAAACCCAAATTTGGTCAACGGACGTGATTCGTCAGTAATTTGGAACGGCATACGTACGCATTTAATTCGATTTATAAATGTGAGTTCGGCTCTGAAAATTCGGTATCTATTATAATAAATAATTATTATTTATAAGGACATAGACTAGTTTTTATGCATATTTGGGAGTTATTTAAAGAAAAATAAACTTAAGATGATGATATTAATAATATATACAATATTAGTCATCCAAGAGGACGTGGTATAGTGGTTTAGATGCACCTTCAAATCTCTTCGATCATTTTTGTTTCATAAAAGTTATAACAATGTCTAATATTGGGCACTGTATGCTCGGAGGCGTAAAGCCCAAAAAGTGGGGCCTTTAAAACGTAAAAGCTAAAGAATTTCTGGCGATTAAGCGGACGTATTATTCGGGATACATAAAGTTCGTGAACGATTCGCGAATAATCCGGAATGCCATATAATACGCGTCTTGGGTTCGGAGTTGCAAACGTCATTTGAATAAGACTAAAAAATTTGTGATACGGAAAATTCGCGAATGATTCATTCGCGAACTTACTAACTAGGGCCCAAACCAGTAAAAGTCATGGAAATGAAAGATTACAATATTTTGTCCACAACTCATAACCCTGTGAAATAGCAAGGGTCATTCCCTAGTCAAAAGATAAAACAAGAAACTAGAAACAAGGTGGTTTCGTGAAATGAAAAATAGAACGATTTAGACGAATAACTTTGGCCGGAATGTATTCCGGGTTTATTAGATTGCACAAATTATGACTCTCACCGTAGTTCCAAAGTAATAACTATGCATTATTTATTTTTTTCTTATTATTGACATTGCAAAGACATGAGTAGAGATCCATCAACTTAGAGAGTGACCCTAAGCTAGTGATGGCAACAACAACTTATCTGATTACAATTTTGTAATAGTTAACATCAATCTTCTCCTCACGATTTAGAGAACCCAAACAAATGCCTCCACCATAACCTTTTGACGTGCATGTCTGATTATTACACTCGGCATCATCGGCACAATGAACTCTCAAGATGTCACATCATTGCTCGCATCATCGTGCATCCATTATTCAATTGATGGCTATATTCAAGATATCAATTGAAAGTATATATATATGTGTACTAACCAGTAATTAATGGTCTTGCAGCTGCCTCGACGGCGTACGAGAAACCAAGAAGAAGCAAGCATAAGCTCAGAGCCACAACCAACTTAGTCGAACTTGACATCTTCAACTCAGCTGCAGAATGAGCTAAACTTCTGTATTCTGCTTCAGTAGAAGACCTTGCAACAGTACTTTGCTTCTTGCTAGACCAGGAAATGGGACTGGATCCAAATAAAATACAAAAGCCACCTGTACTTTTCCTAGAATCAGGATCTCCAAATTGATCAAGATCACTAAATCCATGAACCGCAAGAAGACCTTTGGAGAACAACACACCAAAATCCAAAGTTCCCTTAACATACCTTAATATCCTTTTAGCAGCTATAAAATGCTCAGTAGTAGGTTGTTGCATATGCTGACCGACTTGGTTAACAACATAACTAATTTCTGGTCTTGTCCAGGTCAAATACTGCAAAGCACCCACTAAGGATCTGTAAGGTGTTGGATTAGCTAAAGGAGTACCTGAAGAGGCAGATAGTTTGCAGTTAACTGGAACAGGTGATGAGCATGGCTTAGGACCAGACATATCAAACTTGTCAAGCAAATCAAGGGCATATTTAGTTTAACGATTTTTTCAACTCAGTAGCTATCTTCTACTCGTAGCTATCTTCCTCCTTTCATCATGCATTTTCATATCTGTTCCTGAATCCTATTTTTATTTAACGATTTTCTATTCATCTAAAACTAAACTTTGTGTTGTTTGTCTCCTTTTCATGATCCGATTAACTTAAATCTTTCATCAATATACTTTCACATCTCTTTCTCTTATATTATTGTTTAAAATTTTTATTACCCTGGTTTTGATGTATAACTAATCTTTTTATCTCTCCAGCATGTGTGTGCAGCTTGGATTATCCATTATGGCGTTTGCCTTTACGTTTGTGCTAGTGATTATTGCGTTTGCTGCGAAGTTAGCTAATCGTTTGAATGCTAGAATCGTCTTTGGTTATATCAGTGTTAAACAATGGCGTGTTCTTGGATCGTCCGATGATACCGATTCAAGCAATTAATTCAAATCAGCCATCAAAGGAATTCAAATTCAAAATTTTCTAAGTTAAAATAATTACAGACTTCAAGAGGAAACTGAAAGTTTGTTACCTTATTATTCTCTTTTGGTCAATATACGCTCTCGCTATTCTCATGCCACAAAATCTCAATAATCCATTAGATCTTTATATTGTTGGTCAAAAAATATTATGGGTATTTCCTGGAAACCCTAATATTGATAATTTTTTATATTACCGGCCTTCATTTTTATTACTCAAGCACAAAAACATAAACTCTGGAGAACCTATAATCTCAAAAATGGAGACAGAAGGTACAAATCAAATGGGAGATCTGGTGAACAAGTTCAAAAGGGCTACTCTCGACTTAGGTGATACCAATGAAGTTGCAGTCATCTCTTAAGAAACTCAAGAAGAAGAAGAAGTAAATCTATGGGAGGCCAGTGCTATTGGTAGGGTGGTTATGGAAGGAAGAATGAGTTACGAAACTGTGGAAAAATTCATCAAGTTTACTTGGCCATTTTTAACTGAGGAAGATGTTCAAATCATTGAAGTAGAACCAAACACAATGTTGTTTAAATTCAATAAGTGGGATTCCTTGAACAGGGTGTCATTAACGAAAAGACCTTGGAGCATCAATAGACAACTACTTGTTGTTCATGATTACATACCAGAGATGGTATACACTGAGAAACACTGGGGGTTTCAACAATTTTGGCTTCAACTTAAGTTTATTCTTCCAGAACATATGAACGTTTTGCGGTAACTAAGATAGGGAGCTTGATGGGTGAAGTGGTAGCTATCGAACCGAAATATGCATTTCCTATAGGTGGTGTTCCAGTTAAGGTTTGTGTGAATGTAGATCTCTCATTCCCTATGAGAAGAGGTGTCAAGGCTATTACCAACGCTGGAGTAACCAAATGGATAAAATTTTATTATGAAAGACAGCCCCCAGGCATTTGCACGAAATGTTTTATTATCAAACATTGCAAAGTTTCTTGCAAAGATGCAAACTATATTTCTCGAAAGCCCATGAGAAGACATATTACTTCGGTAATCCAAAAGAAATAAGGAAGAATATATCTACTACAACATCATCTCGGCTCCTCGCATCCAAGAATACTCAAAAGAAGTTCGTGAAGAATAGTGTTTTCATCCCGCCAAAAGATGGAAAAATCATCAACATGAACTTTCAGTGAAGAATGGAGAAGGTGAAGAAGACACCGAGGATAACGAGACTTGGAAAAAGATCTAGAACAGGACTCGACGCTGCTCTTCTGTTACTCCTGAGACTTCTTGGTACCAACACCGCATATAACAAAGACCTTCAAACTTCACATTCAATCACCAAAGGATAATCCAACTCTGGCCACCACATGGGAGAGTCGAGTAAAACCCATATTCACCTTATCTTTGAAATTTTTTAATCTTTTCACTTGTTATCCTATAGTTTTTTCATATCAATACCTGCCATTTTATCAAACTTTTAGCTTTAAATTACTTTTGACTTTCTTATACTTCTTTGATCAGCTGCATATAGTTAAGTCTATAGTCATTAATCCCTGTCAGAATATTTCAATAAATCACATACGTTCGCATATCATTAAATTCATATTCTTCTTATTACTTGCTGGGGAAGAAATGAAAATAATATCATGGAATGTGCAAGGGTTTAATAACTCTAACACCAGGAATCATTTGAGTGATTTAGTCAGAACTCAAAATCCAGATATCATCTTCCTGTGCGAAACCAAAATTAGTAGCAATAAATGTGCACCTCTCTTAAAGCAATTCCATTATCCAAATAGTGCTCACATAGAACCTCAAGGTATTTCATGGGGTTTGGTCTTACTTTGGAAAGATGGTTTCTCTTGCAATATCATAGATATGTTCCATAACATGTTTAATGTTCTAGTTCAGAGATCATAGCAAACCCGAATTTCAATTAACATGTATGTATGGTTTTTCCAACTACTCTAGGAAAAAAACATCGGTGGAACTATATTCAAAACATTAGTAGTCACATTAACAAACCTTGGGTTATACTTGGTGACCTTAATTTTCATCTGATAGACTGTGATACTAATGCTTGTTCTTCAGCTGATGGTATGGTCAACAATATTGTGACCTCATGTGGTTTAGAAGATTTAGGGTTTGTTGGTAAGAGTCATACTTGGACTAACAATAACATGGGTACTGGTTCTAAAAAATCTAGAATAGACATGGCCCTTGGTAATGTTCATTGGTGCTTAAATTTCCCTAATAATAAGCTTTACCACCTAAATCAAATAGGAAGTGACCATAGCCCTATCATGTTAATGTCAGATGCTTCCGTTCCTAATTGTTGGAAACCTTTTAAGTTCTTTTTAACTTGGTTAAATGATGATTCCTGAAAAACTGTTATTGCTAATGCTTGGAATTCTTGTGTAAGTGGCTCTCCTGCTTATCAATTGGTAAGCAAACAACACATCACAAGAAAAATGCTATCTCAATGGAACAAAGTACATTTTGGGGACATCAATCAAAATGTGACAGATTGACAAAAAAGTTAAGTGAACTTCGTGCACAACCTTCCACTATGAGTAATGAAGAAAAGATTGTAAAGATCAATAATGATCTAAGTAAGTAGCATAATATCAAAAGTGAGTTTTCTCAGCAAAAGTCAAGAGATAATTTTATCAATGATATGGACAACAACAACAAATATTTTCACACTAAGATCAACAGAAGAAAGTCCAGAAACAACATTGATTCTATTATTGATCATGATAACAAGTGGTTACATACAAGAGAAGAAATATCCAGTCATCTTACTATGCACTTTAAAAGCATAAGTACTTCTGTTAATCCTGTTTTTTGAGGAAAGATTTTACAATATTCTTCCTTTTATTATCTCAGTTGAAGACAATGCTGCCCTAGTCAAAATTCCTTCAAATGATGAAATTCACAACACTCTCAAAAGTATGGAAAAATGGAGTGCTCCTGGTCCTGAAGGATTTCAAAAATTTGGTTTTTATAAAAGTCAGTGGGAGATAGTTGGTGAAGATGTTTGTTCAATGGTTAAAAGATTTTTTGAAAGCAAGCACATCTTGAAGAAAATTAACAAGACCTACTTGACCTTAATTCCAAAAAAAGAAGAAAGCATCTTGTGCTAGTGATTACAGACCTATTGGTTTATGTAATACTTCTTACAAAGTTATATCTAAAGTCATTGTTAACAGGATGAAGCCACTCATGGAGAAAATAATCTCTCCTTTTCAAGCTGCATATGTCTCTGGAAGGTTAATCAGTGACAATACAGTGATATCACAAGAAATCATTCATTCCATGAAGAAAAAGAGAGGTGAAACAGGTTGGATGGCTCTGAAACTTGATATTTCCAAAGCATTTGATAGGTTGGAATGGGCTTTCTTAATCAAAGTTCTTAAGTACTTCGGTTTCTCAGATGATTTCTGTGATCTTATTTTTGAATGCATAAGCACTACTTCCTTATCTGTCTTGCTGAATGGTTCTCCTTGTGATGAATTTCACCCCACAATAGGTATAAGACAAGGTGATCCTCTTTCACCTTATCTCTTCATCTTAGCAATGGAATACTTATCTAGACATCTCACTAATGCTCAACAGGATAAGTCAATTATTGGTATTAAAGTGGCTGCCATTTCACCAGCCATTAATCATCTACTTTTTGCAGATGATTGCTTGATCTTTGCTCAAGCAAATTACACTTCAGCTAATAATTTATTGAAGTTACTTCATGATTTTAGCTCTCAGTCTGGACAGGTAATCAATTTTGAGAAGTCTGCAGATGCATTTCAATGAGAAAACCAATCCAGAAAGTTGCTTCAAAGATTAACACAACTACTTGGTGTTAAAGTTATGAGTTCCAAGGAAAGATACTTAGGCTCACCTCTAATTCTTGGTCATTCAAAACAGGAGTCCTTTAAATCTATTAAAGAGAGTTTTGAACACAAATTCTCTTCTTGGTCTAGTTCTTCTCTTTCTCAAGCAGGTAGAGGTATTATGGTAAAGCATGTACTCAATTCTGTGCCAGTTTATCAAATGGGCATTTTCAAATTGCCTAACACTCTCATACAACAATTAACTTCAATTGAGAGGAAATTTTTATGGGGATACAACAACAACAAAGGTTCTAACCCAATTGCTTGGATAAGTATTTGTAAACCTAAGGAGTTTGGTGGTCTGGCTTTTAGAGATCCGGAGAAACTTAATCTTGCTCTTCTCACAAAACTTGCCTGGAGAATTTGCACTGATTCAAATAGTTTAATGTCTCAAGTACTGGGCAGTAAATACTTTAAAGGTGGTGACTTACTTTATCAGCATATCTCAACAACAAACTGCTCTTATACTTGGAATGGTATTACAAAAGGTTTAAAGATCATCAAAGATAACTACTTTATGGAGATAAATAATGGTAAGAATACGAAAATATGGCAAGACAGATGGATACCTGGTATGTCTCAACCTCCTACACCTATAAATGATCTACACAGGTTTTATAATGTTGTAGAAGAACTATACTTACCAGATTCAAGTCATTGGAATATTGATCTCCTTAACAAGTTATTTGATGCTGGCACTTCTCTGAAGATCCAAGCTCTTTTCATTGATACTAGTAAAGAAGATGTTATGCTTTGGCCACCCTCTAAAGATGGAAAATTCTCAGTTAAAAGTACCTATAAACTTTTAACTCTCAATAACAATGATATCCGTTAATGGCATTAATATTAATCCAAAAGTCTGAAGAAAATCGTGGAAGTGCTCAGCTGCTCAGAGGATTAAATTATTCTCTTGGAAATGCATAAGGGGTCTTAACATTACTAAGAGCAAGAGAGCTCAATATAATTCTTCTCTAGCAACTCACTGTGATATTTGTGGAGATACTATGGAAAACATGGAGCATATTATCTTTCACTGCAAGCACGCTAAAGAAGTTTGGAAAGATGTCAATTTCAATATTGCAGCTATATCAGTGAGTTTCAATACTATCTCTGAATGGGTATTAAGTTGGTTTAACACTACACCATTTTTCCCGAATCGCAACTAAAATTCATGAACGGCCGTTACAAATTTACAAATTTTTTCTCAAAAAGGCCGTTACAACCTAGACGTAACAATGAAGCCGTTCGAAATTTTTTCCAGATTCGTATAGGGGGAAGCTGTTACAAATCGTAACAGGTTTATTTTTTACGCGTATTAATTACACGCTTGGTCACACCAGTTCCGGTAACAGAATATTATTGCGCGTGTGCCATTCAGCTGTGTGCAATTTTTTTCCACCCAAGTTTACTAATGCCGGAGGATTATTCCTCCCCCGAAGAGAAGTATACCTATCGAGTAAACTCATAAATCATTTCTCTTCTTCATTTCTCTTTCTCTTCTCTTCTCCTCTGCAGATTTTAGGGTTTTATCGAGTAAATCGATATGTTAGTTTAGATAAAAGAGATCAGAGTATTGCTTCAATCGATCTGTTAGTTTCAATCGTAAGTTTTTTCGATCCGTTAGTTTCGATTTGTTGGTTGGTTTTTCATTTAATCGTCTCGCTTTTTCATTAGTTTTTTTGTTTTTTAGTTTTTTTTTTCATCTGATAAATTTCATGAACTCATTTCTTTCTCTGATTTCATTTTAGGGTTTTTTTGTTTTGATAAATCTAATACGATTTCTTTTTCTGTTTCATTTTAGGGTTTTATTTCTGGAGAAGAACTTTGAAGAAGAAGGTATTTATTTCATCCGTCTGTTAAATTAAATTTTAGGGTTTGAAGGATATATACTAACTAATTTAATCTGATTTCATGTTAGGGTGTGAAAAACCGAAGGTATTTGAAGAATTCTGACGAACTGAAGTTGAAGGTATATGAATTGATTTTTTTAATTTCAATTAGTATTAATTGATTTGTTTAATTTTAATTTTAGGGTTTCAATCAGTATGAATTGATTTGTGTAACTTCAATTTTAGGGTTTCTGTTAGGATTGATTTCTTGTTTAACTTGTGAGCTACTTTGGTGTTGATGTTGCCTTTACTGAGATTTAGTATGCTATAGGTGGATTGAAGTGCAGGGAAAGTATGGAATTGAGGGGTTGTTGTTGTGAGATAGATGAAGGATGTGAAGAAAAAGGAAATGGTGGTTCTGGTAGAGCTTTAATAACATTAGATATTGGATGGTTCTGTACCTGATGTTATTTGAGTTAAGAAGATAGAATGGGGCTGCAGTTGGGAGAAGGAATTGTAGGCATGTTGCTGATGTACGTCGTGAGCATCTGAACTGAACTGATATAACTTGTGGATGATGACAGTAATGGAAACTGAACTTGTTTTTGTTGGACAAATTCTTGTACTGATATAACTTGTGATAACTTAATTCTAATTTCATATCTATTTGGTAATGTGGTGGTGTTGAGGTCGGAATTAGCTTGGTGGTCATATTCTTTATACGTAGAATCAGAGTCAATTCCATTTTTTGCAGTTTGAGTTAGTTAATAATAGTAATACGGTATCTGATAGTTCAGCTTGTCGATGACATTTGTGTGTATTATGAGCAGGCAGGAGTTGCACTTGGTGTAAACATTGATGAAAAGATACCACAACATGAATAGTATGAATATTTGGTCCCGACAATACTCTTTGTTGCTCCCGATAAGCTCCTGGAGAATCTCTACTTTCAGGAAAGACCACCTGATACAGAGCTTATAGAGGTATACTATCTGCATATATTATCTGTTACATCTACTTCTCTCCCTCTCTATCTTTCCATCTCTCTCCAGTATCTATCGCTGCCTCTTTCTGTCTTGCACTGATAAGCTCCCCCATTCGATGCACTCATCTGATTGTTAGCACATGGGATCTGATTCTGAGGCTAAAGAGACTGTCAATTCAATCAAACAAAGTTAGTGTACTATATTCAGAGACAACCATCATTAGTTTTACTCATTTTCTTTTGATTTTTCCTATGTTTTAGTTTCGAGCTAAAGCTAAAAACTCATTTTTCCTAGTGATGTGAGAAGCCCAATACAACTTCTAGTCACAATATCATGATATCAAAAGCTAACTCATTAAATGTTGAATACAGGAGATGAAGCTCAAGAGGATGCATATGAGAGTTGGGATCCAGATTCGACATTGAAGTTGAGGACAAGCGGTACTTTTCTTTTGTCCTTTCCCCGGTTTTGCTCTTAATTGATCTAAAAGTCTCTTTTCTAATGTTGTTAATATTTTGGTTCTCGCTCATAGTAAACCTATGGCAAACAACTCATAGACGCAAGAGTGAAGAGAAAATTGAACTGAAGTACAAGTTTTGGTATTTTCCATTTCTTCTCTCGAATTTGATTCACTTAATGTAAACTTGGCAAGTTCATATGCTAGACATGTTACTCCCTAGGGGATATGGCCTTTAAGTTTATGCTCCAAAGTAGATGGTGGAGTCTTTTGATGACTCGCTTGTCTATCGGATTCTTGGTTGATAGTGATTTATATTACGGTCGTCACAATCATCCTATCAAGGCATTTCAGTGCCTCTGTGTAAGTAAAGGCTGCCGACATATACAACGCAGCACAAACATGTAGTATTCTATGTTTCCCAGGCTCCATACTGGCAGTTAACTGAGAACTAGAAAGAAAGTCATATATACATACTAGCATGATTGTTTTAAATGTAATTTTTATGGCTATTTTATCATTGTAACCACCAAGTGTCAACCATATCAAAGTTCATAGACTATAGTGAGATCTGACCGTCTTCAATTTGATGTTTTTCTCTTTCAGATTTCTTTGTTATATGCCAACATCTCACCAGATGACATGCTACTAAAGCAAAAAGTGGACATACTCTCAGCTAGCAATCCAAATTTTAAGGTGATTTTTTAGTGGGAAGCTCTTCCTTCCATTTTTTTGTATCTCTGATGCTGTTAGCAGTTGGATAAGAAGAGACTAATTTTTCCTTTTGGAACCAGATATATTACACCATAGAGAACCCAATGAACAACTGGAAGGGACGGAAAGGCACCTAACACAGAATATGGTTGAGAAAGGCACGCCGAGTCCAAGTTAAGACACTCATTTTAGTAAGTTGTTCTCCATCAATTTACTCCTCCCTCCTAAATCTCATCTCAATCTTAGTTGGACTTGACAACAAGACGACAAACAAGTGTGAATTTATTGGTACATATCTCCCAGTAAACCCTATGTCATCTGATTACTATTACTCCTTCTCAGTCGATTAATTTTACTAATGAAACTAGATCAGGATCATTGATCATTCGGGTTGGATAATACATTACGATTAGCAAACTATATGTCTTTCATGAAATGAAATGAAGGATCATTATGTCATCTCATTGTAGCTGCTTCTTTCTTGGTAGAGAGCTCCTGTAAAAGCAATGGACATTGGATTGAAGATGCATAGTCAGCGCTTTGTCGCGTTGATTCCATCAGCTTTGCCAATCCTCGCTTGAATGCAGATCCGCGACATGAGAAGGCTTTTATGTGAGTCGTGTTTCTGTTTCTGTTAGCCTGTGACATGGGAAAACTTAGATATAAGTTAGGAACTTAGAAAGTTTTTTAAGTTTCTATGAACTGAACTTTGGAACTTAGTAAATTTCTATCTATGTATTCCCTCAAAATTTGATACTCAACAAAAAAAAATTGGTACTTAGAAAAATTTGTGTTTTTTTATATGAATGTGTAGATATGAATCGATTATGGTATGAATTGATTGAAACTATTGTTATATTTGGATGATCGGTAGAATGAAATGTGTATGCGGGTGGTTATTTGGAATTCCGACATATTCCTACCGAGAATGAGCTGTTAGGTCAACCCTTGACCTGGTCAAAATTGGTCATTGCTGATCGATTTTGACCCGTGTCAAGGTTGACCAACAATATTTTTTTACAGTTACAAAAAAATTCGTAACGGCCGGAACTTGTTACAACGTCCCACATTACTAAATAAATTCGTAACGGCTTCAAACTCATTACAAGGGCCGTTCTGAAAAAAATTACAATGCGCTAGTGAGCCGTTGCGAAAAATTATAAGACCCTTTTCATAACGTTCAGGAACCGTTACAACCCCGATTCGTAATGCTCAAAAACCGTTTGAATCGGAAAAAAATGGTGTATTGTGATACTGACAACAATACACTCGAAGATAACAAGCTTCTCTTATTAATGATAAGCATATGGATTTTATGGAAGGATAGATGTGATGTGGTATTTCAAGGAGTTAAACTAAACCCTATCTCCTCTGTGCACAAAATCTCTTATCATTTAGCTTCTCCTTTGATAGGGTGTAGAATACATCCTATTTACTATCTATTGTTTATGCTTTCTTTGTTATTTTTCTTGTAAATTATGTATTTTACGCTTGTTTTTGAGTTATTAGGTACTCTAGAGTCGCACGGAGAAAAAGGAGAAGAAATCATTCAATTTGAACCAAAAGGATAGAACGGTCATTTCACAGGCGAATACTATCTGGAGTCTGGTAAGGGTTAAGGGGAAACTCTTCTTGGAGGAGTACTAAATATAGACCAGCCAAGGTTAAGGGGTTACCATCTGGGTGCACCTTGTCTTAGTGCTGGGGTGTTAAAATCCCACCCAAATCATTACAACCCTAAATTGAGAAGAATTGTTCTTTCTCAATCATTTTTCCCCTGAACTGAAATTGAGAAGAGCAGACAACGGCTGCGTCTGAAATAAAGAAATTGGGAGAAGAAATCGAGAGCCAGAGATTGAATTCGATTGAGTAGAAACCAGTTCGTGGTTGTATGAAACTTATATAAATTGATTCATGGTCGAAATAGCAAACACGGGAACTAGAGTTTGTTGATAGTGAGATTCAGAAGATGGATGTTGTCTCGATGGTGCTGATTCAAAGGAGATGGAGGTAGCTGATGATTGAAGTGAAATTGAGGGTTCGCGAGCCCGAAAAAGAAATAAGGGTTTGATGTTTCATCCGTTGAATCGAGATCGATTGGGAATGGTAGATGAAGCTGCGTCTGTGGTCATGGTTCTGGACGAGAATCGATGTTGTTGTGATGGATGGTATGGATGAATTGATTAGGTTTTTGGTTAAAGAGTTGATGACTGTAATTGTAGCAAGGAAAAAGAAGATGCAGAAATTGAGCTCCTGGAAGAATTGATGATGGTGCTGCTTGAAAGATTTAAGTTGGATTGAGTTCAGTGATGCAATGAAGACGGATATGGTTCAGTGTTGACAAAGAAGATGAATCTGAGAGAACTGGTGATGCTGCTTAAGGGGATTTGAATGAAAATGGGTTTTACTGTGGTGGAGAAATTGATTCAGGGATGATGAGGTCGGTCTGCAAGAAGAAACTCACAGATATGTGAATTTGGTTAAGATAGAACCAAGAGAAGTAAATGCTGTTGTGATTCAGAGAGATGATAGTTGAGCTGTTGCTATGGATGATGTGAAATAAGAGAAATTGATAAGGATGCTGCTTCCATGGTGATGGGTTCGACTCTGGTGCTCGTTGGTGGCTAATTGCTTTTGTGAAGAGAGGTTGTTTGAGTCAAAGAATTTGATAGAAGAGAAATTAATGAGCTTCAATGGGTGTTTGCGGTTGTATGTCGCCGTTTCGAGAGGAAGAATTGAGCTCATTCTTGAGTTCGTTATGACATACAGGGAAAGAGGAGGACATGGTAGATGATTGCAGGTGAATGATGGTGGTCTGAGGCTGCTGTTGATGAAGGCTATTACTGCAAATTCAGTTACAATAGATGTATGCTAGGTTTCTTAACAGGAAAAGATCAAAAATGAGGCCTGAAATTGGCCTGGGATACGCCCAAACGGAGGAAACTCTGGCGGATTTTCTACTCGGACGAGTTCGATGACCGATCCATCCACGTGACTCAGTTGAGTAAGACGATTCAGACCAGTCAGATGTCTAACTGACTCGGCTAACTCCCCTTCTTCTGACCCGGTTGACTGACGGTTTGACCTTTTGACCGTTAGTCCTAACGGTGGACTGATGGAATATTCCGTCGAATATACCAGTGCAGGCGAAGAACTCAGGTGGCCGGCGGTGACTTTTCCGGCAGGATTCCGACCATAATACCAGTTTTCCGGCGAGCCAAAAATTCCCGTAATTTCGTGGACTTCTCTCATGGGTGTGAAGACTTGGACTTAGAATTGGATGGAGAATTTGGCTCAAATTTGGAAAGAGAAGATGGAAGATGAGAAAGACTTGAATTTGGAAATTGAATTACTATGGAATGAGGATTCTATTCCTTGGAAGATTTGGAGAATATTGAAGCCTATAAATAGAGACGTTTTCTACCTCTCTAGACACACCTTTTTACACACACAACAATTCTCTCTTCTTTATTCTTTGTGTGAACTCCTTAACATGAGTAGCTAATTTTATTATTGATTGAGGATGAATTCCTAGTTCTTAATATGATTTGAGTTTTGTTTTCAATTCTATCTTGAAGTTTTTCACATGATTATCGTTTGTTTTTACTATTAGGAATGTTTATACATTCATGGTTGATTGATAGATTGTTTAGGGTGGCCAACTAAATTGATTTGTTAATTGATCTAAAGCTAGTGAAAGTTAGGGGATAAGTAATCGTTTCTTGACTCTTACATAAGTAGCAAACACGAGACCTTGCGGAGGGATTCCGTGGAGCGATTGTGTGTAAAACAACGCTAGAAAGTAGACCAAGCGAACCAAGTTTAACTACTAGTACTGAACCTAAATTCATAAATCTTAATGCATTCAGGGAATTACATCTTGTAAGTAGCAAACACGAACCTCAAGGTGGTTCTTTTGAATAGAACCTACGATAACTAAGCGGACTTGTTACTCGGTGAAATAAGGGATTTTGGGGCTAGCTAAGCGAACCTGCCATCCTACGGTTGGTGATAATCTGTGACTAATAACATGTGGATGAAAAACATAACTTGAATCATTATTTTGCAACGAAGAAGGATTCCTTGATCTTGTCTCTCTTATTGATTTCAACTTTATCTTTTAATTGCCTTGTTTATTTTCTTTTGCTTTTACACCCCCCTTTTGTGACAATTTTTACAACTAGAATCTCTTGCTCCTGTGGGAACAACTTGACTTCCATTATATTATTTTTAATTGAGTGGAAATAAAATATTAATCTGATTGCACCTACGACACGCATCAAATTTTGGCGCCGTTGCCGGGGAGCAGCGGATGATTTTAGTTGTTTTTATTTTTCTTTTTGCTTTATTCTTGCTTTGTTAGATTGTATATCGTATCTAACTTGGTTTCTGAGAATCTTATTTCAGGTATCGGTTTTCCATGTATGGTGGACAAGAGCAAGCATATTACAACAATCAATACGGTTTTCAATCTCAACATTATGGCAACTTCCAACCATCCTTAGGATACAATCAAAACCAATCTTTTGGCTATGATCAATTTCCTACGAACCTTATGGATATTCTCATACATATCAACAACCTTATGACGGGTATGTAAGTGGACAATCACAAGGATGGGAGGATAGTTTTGTTTATCATCAGAAATTCTCTAGTTTTGCAGATAAGATGTCTGCCATGATTGGGGATCTTCAACAAAAGTTGCAAGAATCACTACAAGACCAGCAACCCTATGTTTGGGAGGAACCACGTCGAGACGGCATTGCTAAAGAACGAAGAGACATGGATCAATACAAGGAGGATAGGGATAAAGAAGAATTTTGCTATCAAAGCAATAACTATTCTAATGTGCCTATGGTGTGTAGTGAATATTTGATCGATGATTATGTTGGAAAAGGCCAACCTTTGGAGACTTTTGAAGACGCTAGTGTAGCTTACTCGAGCCTTGATCTTAATAATGATCAAGCACCTATTCAAAAGGTAGAGCTTGAAGATGATGCATTTAGTGCTTGGAAAAAATTCCTTAGGGAAAGATATGAGTCCGCGGAAGTGTATGAGCGTTGCAACAATGAGGAAGTTATTCCAACTCCGGATCATAATAACGATCCTTCGCCTATTCAAAAGGAGGAGATTGGGTGTGACTTACCTATTGTTATAAACGGTGTAACACCCGCACATGAAAATCTTACAATCTATACCGATGAAAATCATTTTAGTGAATGGCCCGATTCGATGATGAGAATGTTGAAGAGATGATGCTAGAGGATGAAACCAAATTGATTGATTTTGTGGAAGACCCAATTGAACTTGCCAATGATTAAATGATGCCAAAACTTTGGTTAAGGTAGAAAATAACGATGATTGGTTGCAAGACTCGATAGAGGACCACGATATACAAGAGGTAAGTAATTCACATGAATTCTCTAAGGATGAAGAGGATTCCGCAAAACAAGAGATTGTGCAAGGTTTGTCTAACCCTTTGCCTATTGATTCTTCTCCTTTACCTCTTATTGGTTTGAATGTATGTTCTTCAAAGTATTTTTGGATGATTTTGTTTCTAAATATCCACCATTGGAAACACTTGATGCTAACACTATGCGGGTTTGCCAAGAAGAATACATGGAAGTTCCCAAATTCTATGTTCTTTATACACTTCCGAGTGTGGACGAGAATAAGTGTGGGGGAAATTTCTATCGAGCGATAATTTCACTATTATTTTCTTGTGCTAACATTTGTATGGAATTATTGTTTGCAAAACAGGTATTATGGGTGGATCCCCAAATTTTCCATTGTTAGTATATGGGGAGTGAATCTTACAAGAGCTAAGTCGGGCCGTCGACTTTAAAACAAGCGCTTAATGGAGGCAACCCATAGGTTTTGTATTTCTTATCCTTTTGCTTTTTGTTATTTCTTTTTCTTGTTCCATATCATGTTAAAATTTCCCACCTTGACTTTACTAGGAAGATTCAATTACATTGAGGACAATGTAAAGTTTAAGTGTGGGGGTGGTTAAGCATGTATTTAAAAAAAAAAAAAAAGTTTTACTTAAAACCTCCAACTTTTAGAGATTTTAGAGTCACTAGCATACTTCTAGGTATGTTTACATAGAGATTTTGACCGACATAATTGAACTTGGAAATGTTAGGGAACTAAATTCGGATTTCTTGCTTGTTTGAGTGTTAAATAATGGATTTAATCATGCCGGTGATGCGAATTTGGTGCAGGAGAAATCCATTATTAGAGTTGCTGATCAATCATTAGTGGAGACTACCCGTATTCATATCATGTAAGGCACCGACCGAAATTTTTCCATCTACTAAAGAGCTTTCTTTTGAGTGTGTATCACCGTACGTAAATTCCTGGGTAGAATGGTGAGCTACCCAACCTCCCACCAATAGAAGCACTACTATTTGATCTCTTGAGTGCTAATTTTGTCAATCATAAGGGTGACGTCTATAGATGAAAGCCTCCTTCTTGTAGTTCGATTTGCAGTTAGCACCATTCTCTCGACAACAACGGGTCCATAGAAACACCATCATCATCAACAAGGAGCGACATCGAAATCTACAAGGAAAGTTGGAAAAGTTCAAGGTTTACAAGCAACGGAACGAGAAAAAGAGCAAATTTCATATTCAAGTAAAGCAACATACAAAGAGCAGATTTTTACATATATGTTGAGGACTTACAATACAATGAGGTAATTTTATATCCAAGTATAAAGACTTATTCACAAAAGCGAAGAAAATCAAAAGGTAAGAATTTTTGAAGTTTATGATTTCGAGACGATACAAGTTGTGAAGAATCAAGTGGTAAAATACTTCTCCCACGGCCACGGTTTGTTTTATTTCTCTTGTTTTCAAAAAAAAAAAAAAAAAAAAAAAAAAAAAATTGAAAAAAAAAAGAAAAAAAAAAAAACAAGAGAAATATTTGTTTTGTTAATAAGCCGTGGGGAAGGAAAATCTATAAGGAAGTTTCAAGCGACAAGGATTTAAGGTAAAAAGAGTTATAAATTGTTAAGGATTTATGAAATTCGAGAGTTTATCACCAATAGTTGAAACCGAAGATGAAGACTAAGAAGATCAAGACGAGGAGCGGAAGACGTTTCTATTGGATGCCGTGAGAGTGGTGTTATCATAATTGGCGATCGGATGTGAAGGTGAGTAAGTAATCTCATCCTCGATAGTGGTTGATTTCCTTTCTTAGAGATCGTCCGAAAAATGGTTTTTCAAAATATTAAAAGATGTGGGTTTTTGAAAAATATTTCGGAAGTTGTCCTTCCCACCATTCAACGTGTTGCAGGATTTCTCTCTTCATTCCTACCTCGCACACATGTGCGACCCATAAAAAGCCGTCTTTTTGAGTGCAATTATCATAAAATCTTTTTGGTGAGGCGAAGTCGAGGTGAAATGCTTATTGATCGTTTCTCAAACACGCGTTCTCTCATTATGGTGTGGTTATTTCTCACTCAACATTTAAGAATGAGGATATGTTCTTTAGTATTTCTAACTTCTTATTACTAGCATGCGAAACTCTATGTCCTCATAGCTCTTTGGATGCTTGGGATGCTTGAACGCTTTGAAGTTGTGAGTTTTTAGTTTGATTTGCTCGAGGACTAGCAAAGTCTAAGTGTGGGGAATTTGATAGGGTGTAGAATACATCCTATTTACTATCTATTGTTTATGCTTTCTTTGCTATTTTTCTTGTAAATTATGTATTTTACGCTTGTTTTTGAGTTATTAGGTACTCTAGAGTCGCACGGAGAAAAAGGAGAAGAAATCATTCAATTTGAACCAAAAGGATAGAACGGTCATTTCACAGGCGAATACTATCTGAGTCCAGTAAGGGTTAAGGGGAAACTCTTCTTGGAGGAGTACTAAATATAGACCAGCCAAGGTTAAGGGGTTACCATCTGGGTGCACCTTGTCTTAGTGCTGGGGTGTTAAAATCCCACCCAAATCATTACAACCCTAAATTGAGAAGAATTGTTCTTTCTCAATCATTTTTCCCGAATCGAAATTGAGAAGAGCGGACAACGGCATTTGTCTCAAATAAAGAAATTGGGAGAAGAAATCGAGAGCCGAGATTGAATTCGATTGAGTAGGAAACCAGTTCGTGGTTGTATGAAACTTATATAAATTGATTCATGGTCGAAATAGCAAACACGGGAACTAGAGTTTGTTGATAGTGAGATTCAGAAGATGGATGTTGTCTCGATGGTGCTGATTCAAAGGAGATGGAGGTAGCTGATGATTGAAGTGAAATTGAGGGTTCGCAGCCCAGAGAAGAAATAAGGGTTTGATGTTTCATCTGTTGAATCGAGATCAATTGGGAATGGTGGATGAAGCTGCGTCTGTGGTCATGGTTCTGGACGAGAATCTGATGTTGTTGTGATGGATGGTATGGATGAATTGATTAGGTTTTTGGTTAAAGAGTTGATGACTGTAATTGTAGCAGGGAAGAAGAAGATACAGAAATTGAGCTCCTGGAAGAATTGATGATGGTGTTGCTTGAAAGATTTAAGTTGGATTGAGTTCAGTGATGCAATGAAGACGGATATGGTTCAGTGTTGACAAAGAAGATGAATCTGAGAGAACTGGTGATGCTGCTTAAGGGGATTTGAATGAAAATGGGTTTTACTGTGGTGGAGAAATTGATTCGGGATGATGAGGTCGGGTCTGCAGAAGAAAAACTCACGGATATGTGAATTTGGTTAAGATAGAACCAAGAGAAGTAAATGTTCTTGTGATTCAGAGAGATGATAGTTGAGTATGTTGCTATGGATGATGTGAAATAAGAGAAATTGATAAGGATGCTGCTTCCATGGTGATGGGTTCGACTCTCTGGTGCTGTTGGTGGCTAATTGCTGTGAAGAGAGGGTTGTTTGAGTCAAAGAATTTGATAGAAGAGAAATTAATAAGCTTCAATGGGTGTTTGCGGTTGTATGTCGCTGTACCTGAGAGGGAAGAATTGAGCTCATTCTTGAGCTGTTATGACATACAGGGAAAGAGGAGGACATGGTGGATGATTGTAGGTGAATGATGGTGGTCTGAGGCTGCTGTTGATGAAGGCTATTACTGCAAATTCAGTTACAATAGATGTATGCTAGGTTTCTTAACAGGAGAAGACCAAAAATGAGGCCTGAAATTGGCCTGGGAATACGCCTGAAACAGAGGAAACTCTGGCGGATTTTCTACTCGGACGAGTTCGATGACCGATCCATCCACGTGACTCAGTTGAGTAAGACGATTCGAGACCCGCCGATGTCTAATCGACTCGGCTAACTTCCCTTCTTCTGACCCGGTTGACTGATGGTTTGACCTTTTAACCGTTAGTCCTAACGGTGGACTGACGAAATATTCCGTCGAATATACCAGTGCAGGCGAAGAACTCAGGTGGCCGGCGGTGACTTTTCCGGCAGGATTCTGGCCATAATACCAGTTTTCCGGCGAGCCAAAAATTCCATAATTTTCTGTGGACTTCTCTCATGGGTGTGAAGACTTGGACTTAGAATTGGATGGAGAATTTGGCTCAAATTTGGAAAGAGAAGATGGAAGATGAGAAAGACTTGAATTTGGAAATTGAATTACTATGGAATGAGGATTCTATTCCTTGGAAGATTTGGAGAATATTGAAGCCTATAAATAGAGACGTTTTCTACCTCTCTAGACACACCTTTTTACACACACAACAATTCTCTCTTCTTTATTCTTTGTGTGAACTCCTTAACATGAGTAGCTAATTTTATTATTGATTGAGGATGAATTCCTAGTTCTTAATATGATTTGAGTTTTCTTTTCAATTCTATCTTGAAGTTTTTCACATGATTATCGTTTGTTTTTAATATTAGGAATGTTTATAAATTCATGGTTGATTGATAGATTGTTTAGGGTGGCCAACTAAATTGATTTGTTAATTGATCTAAAGCTAGTGAAAGTTAGGGGATAAGTAATCGTTTCTTGACTCTTACATAAGTAGCAAACACGAGACCTTGCGGAGGGATTCCGTGGAGCGATTGTGTGTAAAAACAACGCTAGAAAGTAGACCAAGCGAACCGAGTTTAACTACTAGTACTAAACCTAAATTCATAAATCTTAATGCATTCAGGGAATTACATCTTGTAAGCGAACCTCAAGGTGGTTCTTTTGAATAGAACCTGATAACTAAGCGGACTTGTTACTCAGTGAAATAAGGGATTTTGGGGCTAGCTAAGCGAACCTGCTATCCTACGGTTGGTGATAATCTGTGACTAATAAGATGTGGATGAAAAACATAACTTGAATCATTGTTTTGCAACGAAGAAGGATTCCTTGATCTTGTCTCTCTTATTGATTTCAACTTTATCTTTTTATTGCCTTGTTTATTTTCTTTTGCTTTTTACACCCCCCTTTTGTGACAATTTTTACAACTAGAATCTCTTGCTCCTCGTGGGAACGAACTTGACTTCCATTATATTATTTTTAATTGAGTGGAAATAAAATATTAATTTGATTGCACCTACGACACGCATCACTCACCTGCGTACTTATAATACATATAATGCATCCACTCAGAACATTTCTAGTTATAACTCTAACTGGAAGCCCCCCCATGATGGTATTTTTAAACTTAATGTAGATGTTTCTTTTAATCATGATACTAATCAATATGGCATTGGTGTTGTGTTACGTGATCATTCAGGTACTTATCTTGGAATCAAAGAGAACTATGGAGATGGAGCACTGAATCCGTATAGCGAGTGTATGGCAGTTCGAGAAGCTTTATTTTGGGCACTGGAAAAGAACTATCCAAGCATACAAATTGAAGCGGATGCCAATCTAATAATTGAGTCTATTAATAGTAGTAACTTGCTCACTCAATGGGAGAGTGGGAACTTAATAAAGGAGATACAATATCTCTCCTCTAAGTTTTTGTATTGCAATTTCATTTCAGTTCCAAGAAAAGATAATCAAGTTGCAGATTACCTTGCTAAAAATGCAAGAGAGAATTCTGCAAAGTTTGAAAGTTATGTAAACTTTGATCCTATTATCTGTGATCTCTTGGCAAAAGATCACAATAATATTTGAGCAATAAATTTCCTTTTATCAAAAAAAAAGGGCATATTTAGTTTGAGAAAGAAAAAGGCCATTGGAGTTTCTCTTCACTTCAAGACCAAGAAAATAGTGAATATGACCAAGATCTTTGACTGGAAAATGAGTACCAATATCAGATATAACATAGGAGCAGTAAGTTTTTGAATTTCCAGTAATGATGATGTCATCAACATATACCAAAATAACAGTAATCCTTGAGCCAATTTTCTGCACAAAAAGAGAGGAGTCTGCTGTGGAAGGTTGAAAACCATAAGACATAAGAACATCCATCAGCTTTTGAAACCAGGCCCTGGGATCTTGCTTAAGACCATACAAAGACTTGTGAAGTTTGCAGACATAATGAGGCTTTGAAGTATCCACAAATCCAGGTGGTTGAGTCATGTAAACATCCTAAGTCAAGTCCCCATGAAGGAAAGCATTACTGATATCTATCTGAGAAATATGCCAATCAAAGTGAACAGCAAGAGCTAGAACTAGTCTGATAGTAGTTGGTTTAACAACAGGACTGAAGGTTTCTGTATAGTCAAGACCTTCCAGCTGATGAAATCCATTAGCTACAAGTCTAGACTTAAACTTAGATATGGACCCATCAGGATTTTGCTTGATTTTATACACCCATTTGCAGCCAATTAAATTCTGTGAGGGATGAGGAGGAACTAAAGAATATGTACCTGCATCTTGAAGAGCAGTATGTTCTTCAAACATTGAATGTTGCCACACTGAATTTTCTTAGCTTGAGTGAAGCAAGTTGGAGCAGTGGGTGGAATCTTATTTGTCATTGCTGCAGATAAAGCATGTCTAGAAGAATAAACTTTTGGTTTAAAGATTCCATTTTTACCTCTGGTAATCATTTTATGAGCATAATTCTATGTTGGCAATGATGGAACTGCACTGGAAGTATCACAGCAATAGCACAAGTAGTAGTATCAAGACTAGGAGTTGATGTAGCAGATGATGAAGAAACAACTGATGTAACAAGAGAATTCTGTAATGAAGAGACTGCAGAAGTAGTAGTATCAATACTAGGTGTTGATGCAGTAGTTGATGAAGAAAAAATTGAAGTAGAATCAGATGATAAAACTGAAGAAGTCTTCAAAGGGAAGATTGATTTTGAAACACAACATGTCTGGAGATAAACTCTACTTTTGTGAGAGTATCTAAGCACCTATAGCCTTTTTTCGGGGATCGTATCCAATGAAAATGCAATCTAAGCTTCTAGCATCCAGTTTTGAAGAAGTATATGGTCTCAGCCAAGGGTAACATAGACAACCAAAATATTTTAAAAAATGATAATCTAGTTTATGATGGAACAGAACCTCATATGGAGTTTTATTGCCAATGGCTCTAGTAGGTAATCTGTTAAAGGTAAAATTTGCAGTATTAAAAACCTCTACCCAAAATGAATTTGATAAACCAGATTGAAGTAGCAATGTTCTTCCAACATCTACTAGATGTCTATGTTTTGATTCTGCAACACCATTCTGTTCTGGTGTGTGTGGACAGGACAGTTCATGAACAATACCATTATTGGTAAGAAAAGCAGATAAATCCTTGTATAAGAATTCACCACCTACATCAGTCCTTATAGTGCCAATATGAGAATGTAGAATGTTTTCAATTTGAACTTTAAATTGAAGAAAGACTTGCTTAAAATCTGATTTTTCATAGAGTGGAAATATCCAACAATACTTGGAGAAGTCATCTACAATATTCACATAGTACCTATATCCTGAATTTGATTTTTCAGGACTAGGACCCCACAAATCTAAGTATAAAAGCTCAAGAGGCTGAGTTCTACAATGATATGACTCAAAAAAGGTAATTTGTGACATCTACCTAAACTACATTCATGACAGAACAATGGAGTTTTTATTATATCATTAAAGCTAAGCTCCTACAAACATGTTGAAAAGTTTGAAATGAAGGATGGCCAAGTCTTACATGCAAGAGAGAGCGAGAAGATCTTGAAGATGAGACACCAGCAAGAGCTTTAGGTGATTATGCATGAATAAATTGCAGAGGATAGAGACCATTAATATGATGGCCTTGTAAAAGAATCTTCCAAGTTGATAAGTTCTTCATAATGAAACCATGAGCATCAAATGTAATGGAGCAATTATTATCTGAAGTAAACTTGTGGACAGATAACAGGTTTTGTGAAGCTTTTGGCACATGAAGAACATTTGACAGTCTAAAAGTATGATTAGGTGTAGACTTTAAGGAAAAACCAGTATTAGTGATTGTCATACCTTCTCCATTAGCAGTCTGAATATCTTCATCTCCATTGTATGCAGAACCATATTGGATTTCAGAACCATCAGGAGTTACGTGATTATTAGCACCAGTGTCAGCATACCAGGGATTTTCACCAAGAATATTTGCAGTGGCTAACATAGCACTCATATTGTTAGGAGTTTGGACATTTTGATAGACAAAGTTTAGTCTATGTCTACAGGAGAGAGCTGTGTGACCAGTTCTATTGCAAATCTGACAAATGAGAATTTCTGGTCCAGCAGGTGGTGATTGAAATGTAGTTGATGGTAGTGGTGGTGGTGGTTGAGAATGAAAGTGAAAGGGGTTGGAGGTAGATGCTCTAGTAGATAGCTGAAAATTGCTTCTAAAGGAAGGATTATAAGAATTGTTACCTCTACCTCGACCTCTGTATGATGAATAAGAGGGAAAATTTGAAGAAGCAGACCTTTGCTGAGACAAATATGCTTGTTGAGATTGAAAAGCAAATAAAGCTTTGTTTATTGGCTTGGATAGCACTGATTTGGATCTTTCATTAACTACAACTTCTTCACTAAGTAATAGATTGTGTAGCTCATCAAAAGACACTGGTGGATTACGAACACGAATTGAAGTACTAAAAGATTGATAATCATTACCAATTCCATTTAAAATCAAAACCACTAATTCATCATCAGACACGGTAGATCCTGCAGCAGATAGTTGATCTGATATTTTCTTGATATCACCCAAAAATTGTGTGATTGTGCCAGATCCAAGCCTCAATGATTGTAATTTGGTGCGTAATTGAATAGAGTGAGTTGTTGAAGTTCTTGCAAATCTAGAATCAATACTAAGCCAGAGATCTTTAGATGAATCAGCACCAACAACATAAGGAATTACACCATCTGATATGGTTGAATGAATCCACAAGATCAAAGTATTATCATCATCAATCCAAGCTGTGTAATTAGGATTTACATTACCTTGATCAAGATCTTCCTGTGTAAGAAATTTTGCAGGACAAGGAATTGAACCATCAATTAGACCGAGAACCTTGTAACGTTTCAATAGTGGCAAGAGTAAGTTCTTCCAGGTGATGAAATTATCATCTTTGAGTTTAAAGTTGATGATACTGGTGATTTGATTGAGTGGAATATGTGAGATTCGTGTGTCGTAAAGATTGAGTGCCATTGATGAATCTAAGAAAAAAAATTGAAAAGTAAAAATAAGAGACAAGATTTGGTAAAGAAAGATGTGAAGAATCAGATCAGAGTGTGTGAACGGAAGTGAGGATCTCTGGTCCTCTTGATACCATGATTGTATTATTAGCAAAGCATTACAAGTTCTTGAAGAACTATTTTAATGGAGTTATTATAAAACCTAAAACTGCAATTACACGGTAATTGTCTTGAAAGAAACAGACAGCAAATGAAAGTATGTATTACAGACTAACTGAAACTGTCAGGCGTGATCTGAGAGAACCAATGAGAGAATGCCAGCAAGACAAGATGACAACAGGCAGATACAGGCTGGCAATGTAAGTTAAGTACACATAAGCAGTGACTCAGCATTACTAAGACACTATGTCATTAATATATATATATATATATACTAACCAGTAATTGGCCTTGTAGCTCGCGTCGATGCCAGTACGAAAAACCAAGAAGAAGCAAACATAAGCTCGAGCCACAACCCGCCGAGTAGTCGAACTGGACATCTTCATTGAGATTTTGGGGGTCGGATTTCACTGGTAGTCTAAATTAGATCGTTCATGCAAATAATTATAGTGGCTTTCTCAGGTTGACACTAGATGCACGTATGTTAGATACCAAGGTGCATGTAAAGATTATTTCCTTTATTCGCAGTATCTCTTTTGTTCTTTTTTTGAGAATGATATGTGTTATGTTTAAATGCAGAAGATATCACATTAATTTCAGAGTATGTTGTTTTTCTTTTCTTTTTTTACAAAAAAGGGCAAAAAAAAAAAAAAAAAAAAAAAAAAAAAAAGACTATGATCTGAGGTTACATAGATGTATCAAAGATAGCATCCCAATTACATAGAACTGTGGATAAAGAAAAACCCGCAAAAATATTTGTGTTTCTTGTCCAGTTGAACTGTGCACCAACGTTGGATTACTTATACAATGCAGGAATGGTTCGAGAATGCGGATTGTTTACTTTGTAACCAGCACACAGAAAGTAATCCCCATTTATTCATTCATTACAGGATTACTTCTAAGGTTTGGTCGTACTTTCTAAATAGCTTTGGTTTTACTTGGGTGTTTGCTAGTGATGTTAAGCGAAGCTTATGGGAATGGAGTATTAAGAAGAGCAAGAATAGAGTTAAAAGAATTTGGGCATACTTACCGTTTGCTATCTGGTGGAGTGTGTGGAACGAAAGAAATAACGAGTTTCATAACAATATACTCGGGAGTGCAAAGCAACTATTACGGGAGTATCTTGTTTTCTAATGCATGATTATCAATTAACTTGCTTAGAAAAGGAATGAACAAATAGCGCCAGGTGATCATGAAGATCATTCTTCCCTTAAATGGATTGTTCAGAAATATGTTTCCGGATGATAGGGTATACGGATATGATTTCAGGAGAACTTAACTTGTACATTCACTCTTTTAAAGATCAAAGTCGTCTCAAGCATTTAGTAAGAATTTGGAAGCATGATATCCTAACCTTCCAAGAGTCGAGATTGGAGAATTTCTCTGATTCTATAATTACACAAATGTGGGGTTCCTGTAATCATCAGGGTTGGTTGGTTCTTAATTCTTCAGCGAAATCTGGGAGGGTTCTAATCGTTCGAAATAAGAACTTCGATGACAGTTGAGAATCATCTTATAGGTCAGCACTCGATTGTTATCAAATGCAAAATGCTTTCGGACAACTTTGAGCTTGTTTTTGCTTCTCTTTACGACTTCATGTACTCCTGCGCTTAGACATCCTGTATGTGAAGAATTAACAGAGGTTTTTACTATATGGAAAGAGCCTAAATGTTGGGGGAGAATAGAATGAAATTTTTACAAACGCAAAGTCTGTAGGCATGCGGGATTTCTCCAATTCTGTTTCTTCAAATGAGTTAGAGGATTTGCACGTGAATGGTCTAGATTTCCTCGTGAGACAACGGATTGGGGTCCTCCATTTAGATGTGAAGCTATGTGGTTCGTATCGTTGTTATATTCTGTCCATCTTGCAAGTTTCTGGATGATAGTTGCAGTATCTTGATGGAGCATGTGTTAGACTGCTATTGATATCAATAACAATAGGAGATCCTGTTTTACGCTGTTGCATTAAGGCGTAACTATATCTTCAATGCCTCCTTGGCATTTGGTTAATTTTAATCTTCCTTTCCAAAAAAAAATGCATAACAATATCAGGGGTACTTAAGACACAATTATTTTGTTGAAAAATTCAAGCATAGCTGTATCCGGGGGATTTACACAAAATTGGTTAAAAAGACCAAAATCAAAATTTCCTGGGTGAAAAGGACAGTCAGATTTAGATACTGTTTAAATGGACAAAATTTTAAAAATAGGCAGGATGTAACCAGTTTCATCATGTCCATTTTCAAATATTTTTTCTTATTTTTATTTTACATCAGGATGCATCCAGTTTCATCCTTGCTATTTTTTAAGTTTAAGCCAGGATGAATCCAGTTTCATCCTTGCTATTTTTTTTTGTCCATTTCACCCATAAAATTTTTTACTCGTCCATTTGAACCGTGTTTTAAATTTTTTTGGACAAATAACCCATTTTCCGGGGGATTTAAGACAAGTTTGGTTTATAGCATCCTCTTGGCAATGCGGAATGCCTTTCTTGCAGAACATTGATGACGTGTTGGTTCCTGCTGATCATGGAAGAAGGAGTTACAATGATACAGCATACGTATTATATTGATGCTGAAACTGTCTGGAGATGTCATACAAGTGCTCACCAGGCAGAGCTATTGAGGAATTGTCACACTCATTTCCTTGTAACCGGAGATTATTACCATAGGGATTCTATAACTATTGACTTGAGTCGGGTGATTTGAGTCAGATCCAGTCCAGATGACTCGGATTCAGAAGCAAAAAGAAAAGAAAAAACCATGCTGTTAGTGTTTACGAATCTGGATCATTCATATACTCAAATCTCTGTGATTAGCATTTGATGCCAATCGATCGACTTATCATATTGTTCATAATATCATCGTAATCTTTTCTTTTTTCCCGTGCATTCATGCTCTTAGTCCAGTTTATACCTGCAACATACATATATCTTTTCTGAAAACTAAAAATTGAAGCTTATTGAAAATAAATAGAATGTCAACTCAGAGGACACTGATAGAGTTAGGATACTTGGTACGAATGCTACATTTCATTTCAAGCTCGAAATATGTTCGGGCTGGGATCAGAAGAAAATGAGGCCTGCCTGCCCATTTGCATTTTTAAGGCATCATTACTGCGCAAAGGTGGTTTACAAATCAAATTTGAGCACTCTGCATTGCTTGTCCTTGAAAATCAAAATTACTGTATGACTTGTAAACATCAATCACTAATGGTCTATATAAGGGTAAGATCTGTTGTCAATGTTCAGTTTCGCTATTCTTATTTCCAATAAACGGTTCAAGTATATATATGCGTGTTTGGCTGGGCAAATTCCCACAAAGGTAAGAACGGAACAGAACGTTGATAGTTAATTTCCATTTCCAAAATGAAAAAAAAATAATAGAAGAAAAGGGGTACTCATGGATCCATCATTTTATTATTATTATATTAACTATATTATTTATTTGGGACATTGCAAAGACAAGACTAGAGATCCATCGAGGGCCGTCTTAGGCACTAGGCAGTATAGGCGGCCGCCTAGAGCCCCAAAACATTGGGGGCCTTTTTTTTTTTTTTTTTGTTGATATAGGTAATATGTGACAGATATAAGTATTACGAAACTGTTTTGTTACAGCTATTTAAAATGCTGTGACAATTATAATTATTACTAAAGGTTTTGAAACATCTATACAACCGTTACTAACTTTTTTGTTTATTTGGGCGAAGTTTACGAGCTTAAAACTAAAAATCCAACCAGAAAGGCTGAAATTTTTAAGCGACCTTCGGTCGCATAGCCGGTTCAAAGTTATCGCTTTAAATATATTAATGTATCTCCCCCTAAATTAAAAATATAACTCTGTCTTTGATTTGGTAACCTATAAAAAGGCCCCATATTTTAAGTTCGCCTAGAGCACCCCAAAATGGTAAGACGGCCCTGGATCCATCAATGCTAACAACAACAATGGGAAACCTTACAATTTTGTAATAGTTAATATCAATCTTCTCCTCACGGTTTGATGAAGCACCGGAAACAAACAATGCCTCAGCAAAACCTTCTCGTTGACATGACTTAGGACACTCAGGATCATGATCACCAACACAAAAATCTCCGACCTCACATTGTTGATTTGCTGCTGCTTCTGCAACATCTACATGGGCGCAGATCGTCTGTGCCCAAATAACCCTGTGCCCTCTGTACCCACTAATCGACTTTAGACACATATGTTTCCTGTTTAGCTAAAATTGGTCCATATATTATTTCCTTGTTCATCTCCGTTAATTACGAAAGATTTTTAAAAAGTCAAGGACTTATTTGCACTTCACTTGCAACAATTGGATATCCATGGAAACAGATGCCCGGTTAGAAAACGATCATTTTTGATGGACTGATTCGATGATGATCAAGATATGCTCGGTTACATTTGTTATTAAGTTTATTAAGAAGAAATTAGGTACGGACTAGTTCTTTATATACATTTTCTTTATGGATTCAACAATTTGTTAGAAGTATTTTTTAACTACAAAATTCACTTTAAATCTATCGATGTATGTATCTATTCGTGGTATTAGGTCATTTAGATGTATTTCAGTTATATTATTGTGGAGTGTGCTTGTGATGATGCATGGTGTAGATATGGAGATGAGGATAAAAAAAAAAAAAGACGATGCAAAACAAAGAATCAAAGATCAAATCAGGAAGATGAGATATATACGGAATGAACATATAGAGTTTGGAATGGGTAAACAAGGTAAGACATGTGTCATTATGTGAATGGTCGGTACAGAGGGCACACAGGTTTTTGGGCACAGAGGATCTGCACCCCATCTACATAACCGTGCATTCATTTGTCGGATATGTAAGAATATTTCTAAACATAGGAATATTCCATTGGGCCATGTAATAATTTTGATTAATTATAGAATATTGCTAAGTTATATCGGTTACCATTTTTGGGATTACTTCCTAATATCTCTTCTTTGATGGACGGTCGAGATGTAATGCTACAACTAAACCCTAGGAACTTGGTCCTCCTTCTACCTATAAGAGGAACACAATAGCCATCAGTATTGGGTTCGAGAATTAATCGTTCATAACATAAAAGGTGAAGAAGGAGAAACCAAGACCTCCACAAGGTATTACGGCTACACAAAAATGATCGGTGATGTATTACGGATTAGCGTTGTAAGATATTTCTCCTAGACTAATCTATTCGTATTTTATTGTGTGATTATCATGAAGTTCAAAGATCCTAATTAATGATCTATAAAAATAAATCTTATAGTTGGCATCTGGAGCAAGTGTTTAGAACTTCGTGATTGTCCGTTGATAGTATACAATGATCGTATTATTTTCTGTTTGGGGTTGGGTGCATCTCGCTTTTGGCAATGTAGTATGAAAGAGTGTTATAGTTAAATTCGCATCAAAAATACAATCGGCGCAAATTCGTTTATGCTTAGAGTAAGTTTTCCGCCGGTAAACTTTTAGGGTTCATATGTTATTTTGAAAATGGGTCTCACAGTTTTCTTTAGATTGGGCCTGTGATTTGTAATTTTAATGGGCTGTGTAAAGGGTCGAGTAACTTTTTCAGTTACGGGAATGTTACAGTTTTTTAAAGCTAATTAATGGCAATATGACATCTTAAATCTTCATATGACTAGATAAGCTCATTTAATCTTTTTGGCCATGTGATTCAGTAGTGTTGTTAACATATCAAAATGTTTGCAAATGCTGTTATAAAGTTGGGCATTACTAGTTTCAATATGGGCTAATACTGTTCTAGGTCCATCAAGTAGGACCAATTAAGTTTTGACGAATCCACTGTCAACCTGTTAGAGTTGACCTTGACCATTATGTTTATCTGTTAACTTTGACTTTCATGATAAAATGATTCCTGGTTCAAACTTAATTTAGGTTAGACTTGATAATTATGGAATTAAACAGTAAATAAAACCAGCTATTTTGAAAGGTTAATTTTTACGATAACACTAAGAGATTATGATTATCAAAATTAATTTCTATGACGGTGTTAAGAAATTATGAAGTGAATTTTACTAAGGAAATATGATCTTCCGCTTCCGCTTTATAGAGAACATTAATGCATAGTATAATCCAATTTTTATCGAATGATTTTTTGATAAATTTTATGATCCAAATTATTTTTACACCATTAAAGTTGTGTGTACATTATGAAATGATTTGAGTTTCTTCTCCCTTGATGTTGATTGTTTGACAATAAGATTATGTGCTGATGATATTATGTCGAGACTCTTTAGGTATCACCACAGTGATACTAGAGTTTTTATCATAGCAATAATCATAATGTTATTGTAAGCATGAATTTACAAACCGTAAAGTGTGGCTTTTGCAGTTATTGACCTATTAGATAATAGCATTATCTTAGTTGATTTGGCTATCACCACAGTGATGTCAAAAATGCTTTTTGGCCATGATCATAATTTTGTTAAATGCTTGTAATATTATGTTTGCTTAAATATATTAGAACAACAATCACCCACAGGTGATTCGAGTTCACATGTTTAGGAGAACACTGAAGGATATGATCTTTATTTGATCATACATTATGGATCTGAATCACTTTACGTCTTGATGAGTGTCTAGTGTTATTTCTCTTTATTTTTCTAATTTGAGTGTAAATCTTTCACTGCATTTACTAGACATAAAAATAATGATAATGATTAAGTAAATGCCACATAATTTATCGGTATATTTTATAAAATGGATAAAATAAAGTTTGTTAAAATTAACTCATTATCGAGTTGAGTAACCCATTATAGATTTTTTCAGATGTTCATAAATATTATTATGTTGTTTTATCAAAAACTTATTGCATACTCTATAAAATTGAGGTTTTATTTTTGGATAAATTCCTCCATGTTTGTAAAAATTTATGATGTTCATTGCCTATTCTAAACATCCTTGATGTTATCCATATTATATCCTTTGTTTAAAACGATCTTTAAGCTTGTATCAAATTTAAATCAAATGATGCATCGTAGAATTTTCTTCAACGAAATTTCATTGTTGAATTATATTTATAGACTTGCTTAATGCTCGATTCGGTTTAAGAGAGATTTCATCACGTCTAGATATTTTTCTATCAAAGGGTGTTGATATTTTCACAATTTATATATGACATGTTTTTGAATACATGTTTATAATTGATGTTTTAGGGTTACTCATAATTGTTCATAATCGAACAAATTTATGATCAGATCAAGTATGTCCATATCATTGAGTGGGACTATGCAATATCACAAGAAAAGTTAGTATGATATTTGGATTTGTACATGTTAATTGGTAGATTTTTTTAGTTATCACCACAGTGATACTAAACTCTTATCTTGTAACTATTTTATATTTTGAGTCCTTTTAGTTTGATTTAACGATTAGAAAAATGCTGCTCACAAGTAGTTTTTGATTCACAAGTTTAAACAAGCATTAAGGTTATCTAAATGTTTCATATACATGTGAAATAATAGCCACCCACAGGTGACTACAATTTAGATTATACTAGGTTGAACATATTTAGAATTATTTCGAGTTTGTTAATACATTTTAGGACATGAGTTGCCCACAGGTGATTCCAGTTGTAGTATTTAACAGACATAATGTTGAATTATGAGAATATAAAATATCCACAGATATTTTTCATGTCTTACTTTGTTCCTTGATAAGGTTTTACCCACAGGAGAATCCTATTGAAGGTATGAAACTATTTTAAGCTTAATTGTCATTTATCTCTATTATAAATTTTAGCTTTTGTTCTTATTAATTGTTGGTTATGATTATTTTGTAGACTTTTAATTAATGGTCCAATTTTTGGAAGATAAAATTGTTTACCACCTTATGATTTTTCGCGTTACTGTGTACATCTATCAATTGCATTATGAATCTCAATCTGTGGATGTTTTCTCGAACATTAATTATTGAAATTGAGAGGAAATTATAGAGAAAGTTAAAATTATAAAGTCTGACAAAGGTGGTGAATATTGTGAAAGGTATGAGAAAACAGGATAATATCCTAAATCTTTCGTGTAATATCTCCAAAAGTTTGGAATTGTTGTTCAATACAAAAGGCCAACTTATCCTTAGCATAATGGTGTATAGAAAAAGGAAAAATCATACTTTTATGAAAATAGTTAGAAGCATAATGAGTTGTGCATAATGGCCACACATCCGGGATTGTATGTTCTTTCTACAACTGTGTGATTCAAATAGATTTCCGAGTAAAGCAGTTTCAAAGACACACTTTGGACTAGAAAGGTTGGAAACCTAGTTTAAATCACCTTTAAGTTATGGATGTTCAATTGGAGCCTTGGAGGCGAGGGCTTCCATTCAAAAGAATGCAAATTGGATTTGAAAACTATTCTTTACGTTGATTTTCCTAAATAATCCACATGGTATTCTTTAATGTTCTAACTGTAGTATGAGATTTGTTGAAACCGAAATTATAAATTCATTAGCGATGGAATAATCAGTGGGAGTACGTGGATATATCTGTTCAAGAAATCATGATAATGATCCCTTTATTTAAGATTTCTACAAATATTGTGAATCTTCTCATTATCAGAATGTTAGATAATGAAAGACCACAAATTACTTGATCCAATACTCCATAATATAACTACGCCAATAAAGAAATTTTTTGATAACAACATGAACCAGCATTGACAAGGTCTCAACAAAGATTGAAAGAAAGTTATTCATGTTGTTTCAGTGATTTTCTTACAAGAATTTATTACATTTTGATATGGAATGGCAAAGACTCGGTTTTCGGTTCACAAATATTATGTGTAATAATTTTGATTAATGGATTGATGATATGTGAGCAAAAATCATTGGTTGAAATTCAAGTCTCGGATATTGTTTAATTGCTCGAAAGACACAAATCAGTTGTATGAAAGTGGGTCTTTCTGACCTAATACGACTGTAATAGCAATTTTAAACGGTGTAAAGCAAGACTTATTGCCAAAGATTTTACTCTGAAACGATGCATTGATTATAAATAAGTTTTTCTCTCATGTCAAAGAAAGACTTATTCAGAATTATCATAGTATTATTACTAGCTCAGTATGACCTAAGAGTTGCATTAATTAAATGTGAAAATAGCCTTTATCAATGATAAATTTTAGTCTACAAATTTTAGAAATCAAAGTATGAAATTTAAGCAGCCTCCCATAATGGTATATGAAATTCAACAAAACTATAAATGTTTCAAGTTTTGGATGAAATGATTACAGATTTATGCATATACCTTAAGATCAGTGGGGGAAATTCATACTCTTGGTCTTGTATGTTAAGACATACTACCTACGAGTACTGATCTTGACTTTATGCATATCTCTATATTTTTTGAAATAAAGGATATCAATGAAGCTTACCATGTGATAGTAATATCATATGGATTACTAGAAACTCTCATATAAGGCATATATAGAATATTCAAGGAATTTTGAGATAATAACATATTTAATAGATTTCATTTCATGTTGGATAGAAGATATCAATTTAATCTCCATTACGTCTTAATTCTGATATGAAACTTATAACAAGTTGTTGATATGTTAACTAAATTCCTAAAGAATCGAAGAACAAATTACAATAAAGCTATCAAGAATTTTGAGATACTATTTTAACTTATGTCTTATAATTAGTTAGCAAACCCAACAAGAGTTGATTGGGTTTTCAGACTTCAATTTTTGTGGATGTATGGATTCTATAAAGGAAGAATCCATTAATACTAGTCCCACAATTGAGTTTGAATATTTATGACTGCGACACTTAGAGACTTAAGGTTTGTCTCTACATTGCTGAAATTTATCGTCTTAGCTTCGCAGCATTAAAGCACGATATGTATACGAAGGGAACAAAACACATGAACCTTGAGTATCCATACGTGGATTATGAAATTCAGAAACAAATAGTTGTTCATTTATCGCTTAAGCACAGTTATGTCCGCAGTTGCACTTAATGAACAATTACCTTTTAAGACCTCTTAAGAAAAGATTAAAAATCTTAGGTCAGTGGGAGTAATTGATTATTGAACTCAGCTAATTTATGTGCTTATTTTTGGACACTTATTGAGCTCTTATTAATGTTATTCTGAATTATTTCTGTATCCATGTTTAGTATACACTTATGTGAATGGATGAATGATAACAAATAGTCCTTCTTTAAAAACATCCGTACCATTACGATATCCCGATTTAAGGCCTGATTAAGTAAGTTGTTTGTGTTGTGGTACATGGAAGGAAACATGTTGATAACGGGACAATGTGCCACCGCCATGACTCGCATAAGTGATTTGCTTGGTTAAGCTATTATGTTAAAACCATTAAATTTTATTTAGCAATTATGCGCACTTATGTTTTCTATGATTAACCATTATATAAATTATCTCATGGACCGGTGGGAGAATGTAAGAATATTTACGAACGTAGGAATATTCCATTGGACCATGTAATAATTTTGATTAATTATAGAATATTGCTAAGTTATATCGGTTACCATTTTTGGGATTACTTCCTAATATCTCTTCTTTGATGGACGGTCGAGATGTAATGCTACAACTAAACCCTAGGAACTTGGTCCTCCTTCTACCTATAAGAGGAACACAATAGCCATCGGTATTGGGTTAGAATTAATCGTTCATAACATAAAAGGTGAAGAAGGAGAAACCAAGACGTCCACAAGGTATTACGGCTACACAAAAATGATTGGTGATGTATTACGGATATGTAAGGTATTTCTCCTAGACTAATATATTCGTATTTTATTGTGTGATTATCATGAAGTTCAAAGATCCTAATTAACGATCTATAAAAATAAATCTTAAAAGATAATCTGTGTTAATTGAAATAAGATTACATTTAAGATCTAATACTATATATATACTAACTTGATGGTGGTCTTGCAGCTGCCTCGACAAAGTAGGAGAAACCCCGGAAAAAGTAAGCATAAGCTCAGCCGCCGCCAAACTAGGCATGTAGTCTTCAAAGTTGACATCTTCTTTGAAATTTTGGGATCGGATTTTTCGGTGGTCTTCAAACTGGCGATATAAATTAGATTGTTCATGCAACCAATATTTATAGTGGCTTCTCGTGTTCACACGCAATATCTGTTATACCCCATAAAATGCTAGTGATACTCCTTTGTTTTTGTACCCCAATACTTTTCTTTCTACCCCATCAGACCTGGTAATTTTGTATACCCCCACTTGTGTGATCCAATTGAGAAATGGAGAAAAGAAATCTGCTCCTTCGTACGAGGACGATGAAAACAATTGAGAAAATTATGATTTTTGTTAAAGGGAGAGCAAAAAGTGATCCGAGGAGAGCGAAAATCGTGGTCGACTCGGTAACTAGGCCGATTCGTATACTCAATTGTTAATTCGACTGAAATACCCTTCACATGCTTTGTCCCCACGTACTCTTAACCCAACCCAATTTAACTCACCAATTTTAGAAAGAGTAACTCACCATTTTGCATTAGCACTTCTGATAGCTAGATATAAAGATATAGAAAAGTGATGACACCATTTACGCTTTGACAAGATTTATCCAAGCTTCTGATCACGTAATTAATTGGTCATACATACTATGTTCATTCATAAAAGATTTTTTTTCTAAGGAAAATGCTATATTGAGAAGGAAAAGAAGTTGGTCTAGCCAATAGAGTGCAAAATGCAGTTAACAACTCTCAACAAACTGAGAATGTGCTTCAAAAAAAAGAAAAAACAAACTGAGAATGTAACTAGCAATAAAAACGTAGAGACCCAATTTCTGCACCAAAACAAACTGGGACGCAGACCAAAACAACTAAACACAGCAGGGTTAACCAACTCTTAACAGTTCGAAGCCTGCAACACACAATAGATACTGACTATCCAATGATCGCATTACATTGCGTTCAATGCCGTGCCTTGTCATTGCAATTCCGTGATCGCATCCAACGGAAAAAGAATGTAGTCTGAGACCTCCTTGCTCTTTCCATCAATAAAATCTTATGCACTAATCTTCATCTAAACAAACAGTTTTCATTTCTTCAATTCCACCATGTCTTCATATTTCTTAATCCTTTTCATGTATGGTTCCGACCAGTTATTGGAGAAATTGTTCTTATTCTTTTGTTTCTCCCAATAAGAAAATCTTGGAAGTGAAGGCAATGGAGAACTACGTTTCAATTTCAATCCGATGTAGTGATTGTTGTTGACGAAGCCCATAACCACCATATTCTTTCTTATCTTCAGGTAAGCATCCTTGGTAGTAGGAACAAAAGTTATGCTTTGTTCTTCACTCAGATATACAACCGTTGTGGTGAAAGCCTCAGCAATAATAAAACCACTCTCTGGCATTTTCATCCACTCATTTCCATCCATGCCGTCTTTCAACTGTTTTAACAAATCGACACCCCACATTTCCTCATACATGGTCCGGTGACATTCTATATTAGCTAGCATTACTTCTCGCAGATACCTACAAGGGTTGTGATGCTTTACTTTGATAGCCAATTGCTTCAACAACACATGATAACCGCAGTTTCCGTCTTTTGGCATCTCTTGTGTAGCAGCGATGAATTTTCGCATTATCAAAGGCAGATGAGTCAAGTACCTTGGATTGACTAAGATAGTATCTTTCTTTTGCGCTGCTAGCATTTCTCGGTTCCTTTTTTCTCCCAATTTTGCCAAAATATTAACAGTTTTGTCGATATGTTCATAGAAAGATGGCTCCCGTACAGTGGATCTATCTTTAATTAGTTGCTTCTTGGACTTACGGCCCCTATATATTTCCGACACGTCTGGCTCTAAGAGGGTGATAGTGCCTGGAAATGCAATTGGTTGCAGTTGGGCTAGTATTCTTACTTTTTCATTTTCTGTCGCTCGTTCCGACCTATTCCGAATTGCAAAGAACTCTGGTGTCTCTTCGAATGGTAGCGTAATCTGGATTGAAGACGGGGGTGAACTACTCAATTGCCTCCAAAAAGGATCAATAATATTAAGCGGTATGACCTTGCCTTCTTTCTTCAACGCCCTCAATTCGCATGCACATGGAAGACCATTAACATGCAGCCAAACAATTGCATATCATATCAACATCCATCGACTCCATGTCACCATTTTTAGGTATCTCATCATATACGATGTTCAAAGCTCTAATGGACACAAAATTGAGGATTTCTTGAAATAAGTTTTCTGCTCTATGATCATGCATTTGTATAGTTTTGCTTTTCTCAAACTCCGCCTCAACATGGACATGTTCATTTTCATAAGAACAATGAGCACGTAGAAATCAAGTAACAAAATTACCAAGGGAGTTACCTAAGTATAATTTCAACTTGGCATGTGCACTCTCAACTCTACTTGTTGCGACGTTGTCAAAATGTTTAATTTTGTCGGTCAAGCCCGAGACAAACTTCTCCTTGTATGGATCTAACCAAGTTTTAGTCACATACCTCACAGCATCCTTGTGTGTTGGTTCCCATGTACTGATAAATTTATTTAAATTTGCTTGGTAATCCTCTTCCGATCGTGACGTAATAACATCCTTCCATGCCTCGTACCATTTTTTGAGTTCCTTCTTTTTTTCGTCTTGCTTCTCCTTTTGTTTCCCTTTTTTCTCTTTTTGGGTTATGACAGTATCAATCATCTTCGGATTTTCTTTGTCATCATCAGTTGTAGGCTTGAGCTTGAAGAATTTTTGACCATGTGCATACACATTTTTCCTATATGCCATGCGCAAAGAAGATGAGATGAATGGGGAAAAACATAATCAATTGCTTTAATTAAACCAACTTCACAATCAGTAATGAAAACAGATGGAATCTCATTTCCTCTATAAAGTTGCTTAACACACTCTAAAGCCCATATGTAGTTTGTTTCTTTTTCTTGACTCATAAAGGCCACCGCAACTGTGAATGTTGCTCCCGTTGAGGTATGAGACACAACGTGGAATAACGGTAATCTATACTTGTTAGTTTTATATGTGCAATCCAATAGGAGAAATTCATGAAAACACTTTGTGCCAACTTCATTTGAAATGGATGAGCAAAAAGAGATCTCATTACCTTCTTGGTCATGGGATCATACTTATATTCAACCGTGTAATGGTGCTCTAGTGCTAACTTGTAGAAATGCTGCATCATTGATCTACCTTGCATTACACAAATTTTTAATTTGCGCCTTGCATTGTAAATGGTTCTCATGGTAGAACAGTTTTTCGGGTTATCGGTTTTGATATTGGTAAGAATTTCCCAGAGTTAAACAACCCTTTGTTTGTCAATTTTTCAACTTCTAACTTTTCTTTTTCCTCCAATCTTCCAGCATAACCGTGTCCAACTAATGTGGTTGACAGTGGGTGATTGTGGTAACCACATCCAACTCTAAGTTTCCATTTCCCATACTTGTCACAACTTCCATTTAGACGAAATGGACAATTACATTTGATCTTTACGCATTTTCTCTTTTTGTCGTAGTGGTCTTTGGCACATAGATTTTCGCTCTGTGACTAGTGTACTTGCCACTTCTTTCACAACACAATTGTACCCGAGATTCTTGACCATTACCTAAAGTGTCTTTCATTTGTGATGACTTACATATAATCTGAAAATTGTGTGCTTTACCAATAGACACGCACCACGCCTGTAATTCTTCTCTAGTACCAAATCCCTCCGGTTTTAGAAAATGTTGTGTAAAATCTGGTTGTTCGGATGACACCAAAAGTTCAGGGATGGGATTAGGTTCTTCATTGCAAGGGAGAGATGTGGATCCAAAAACCTGAGCATTAAAAGAAGTTCTGTAAGTAAACAAAAAAAGAAACCAAAGCCTGAATATTTCAACTCTATATAGACGATCAATAAAAAAAATAGTTGAAAACGTATGTGAAAACACACAAAACTCATAGTAATGGCGTGATGATAAGTAACAGTGAAAACATATATTCAAGTTCAGTGTTCATGAACGAACCAAGTTTTTTTTTTCTTTTTTTTCCAGAAAGACGTATATATGAGGTGTTATAATGTTTTACGTACCTGAGATTCTTGGTTCCCTGTAACATCAAGTATATTTGATTCCTGGTTTCCTATCGAATCACCACAATAAGTCATGACTTGATTTAGGGTTTGACGGTGTTTAGGTTTTTGGTGATAATAAGAAGAAAATTCTGATTTTATTCCCTTGAGCTTTCGTTTCTATAACTATATATTAGGTTAACTTACATAGGTTAGGTTCATAACCGCAGTTAGGTTTAAGGGCATTTGGGGAAAAAAAACTTAAAACTTGACTCAGTATACGAATCAGCCTAGTTACCGAGTCGACCACGATTTTTGTTCTCCTCGGATCGCTTTTTGCTCTCCCTTTAACAAAAATCAAAATTATTAAAGAAAATAAGAAATAAATCATGTCGAAACCTTTTGATTACCAAACAAACAGAGGCAAGGCTCTCTGGCATGAGCTGCCTCCGGCGAGCTTTGGTTTTGATTTCTAACAAACTTTGTTGATCATCAATTGAGATCCCAGATACCTTAAACATTATTGTTAGCATAAAAAAACCCTCACCAGTCACCGGTCACCATCAAATCTCAATTTTTCTTTTTCCATGTTTTATTTAATCGCAAGTGAAGAGCATGTAATTTGCCGGATGGATTTCAAAACAGAGCAAACTATGGTTTGTGAACCAACGCGAACCGAAATGCAGTATAGATTTTAAAACAGCGCTACGATAAACTCAAGATTTACTTCCATAAACAATAGGTTAGTCTTTTCGGGTAATTGATCATTATCTCCGTGCGTCTGGTTTATATGGTTTCTACTTAATAGAGAGTTCTTCGATTATTCTTGAATGAGTGACCATTGATCTTGATGTATCATTGAAACGAACCATAAAAACTTTATTGTAAACTTTTGGATTTGTTACGACTGCGGCAAATAAAAAGATTGGAATTTTTATTTCGTGAGGATTTTTTTTTTTGTTTGTTTGTTTGTCGAGATCTCATGATTTTGTTAAGAAAACCACTTGACGCTGGGATAGGCAGCATAGGCCTAAGCATTTCCAAAGACAGTGTGAAAATTGGATAGAATTAAGGCTAAAATAATGCCCTAATTTATTTTTGGACGAAAGATCTTGGTGGGATTTTACTGGAGGGGGAGTTTTTTTTTCACGGTTGAGGAGGGAGGAGGGGGTATACGTATAACAAAACTTAGAATTCTCATCTAAACAGAGTTATAACTAACAAAACTAACCAATGGGGGTATCGTTAGTATTTTTAGGGAGCTTACACAAAAGTGTGACTGAAAAGTGGGTTTCTTCCAAAACTATAACCAATTTGAAATTTGTTCCAAAAGTGTGACCATGACTGGTCAACGGACAAGTATGCCCGGTCTTTTTGTAAATACCAGATTTTGTCCTAAAAGTACGCTTCATTTGTAGACATCCGATTTTTTATTATTTTTTTCTTTTTATAATATTATGGTAAGTTTATTTTTGACTACACCATTTTTTTACCGATGCCACATGGATGTGTAGTAAGGATATGTAGACATCCATTAGCTAGGCTTAATATGATGTTTGATATGTGTACACACCCATGTTTCTTTCTTCTACACATCGAACACTAATCATAATTAACAAAAAGATTAATCATAATAACAAAAAGATTAATTATAATTACAGAAAGATTATACGGTATTGTATAAGAATAAATGATTATACAAGAATTATACGGGATTAAAGAAGAATTATTAGGCTAATGGTGACATTAATTTAATTTGGGTTTCACTTCTATATCTTCGACTTCAGCTCTCCCACAGAACACACCACACACCTTCATATCTTCGACTTGACTCTCCCACATATCTTCGACTTGACTCTTCCTTTTTCCTAAAGTGAAGCTCATCTATAAGATCTACATATCAGGTATGGGAAATCCCGTTTTCCAGAAATCATAATAATGTTTGATTTTGTAAACCTGGAAATTTGATTTCTAATTTTTTTAGATTTTGAACTCCATGTAGATCGAAAATATGTTCTGATCGGAAATTAGGGTTCTCCATATCGATCGAAAATAAGCCATGTTAGGTTATGATATGGTTGATTGTGGTATTTTGTCGATATTGATTTTGCTTTAACAAATGATGATAATGTAAAATTGGATAAAAATTTTCATTTTGATTTCATGAAATAGGTTCAAATAGGGGTTAATAGGGAGTTTCTTAGTGGGTTGGATACAAATTCGATTGCGAATACTCTTTGTTTGATTTTGGTAGTGCGGTTTTTAAAGATGATTTAAGCGAGAAGAGTTAGATTAATATCATTGTGGATCAGCATGTTAGTTAGTCTCTTGAAATGTCAATCTCAATTTGTAAGCACTATTACTGCAGTAGTGAGAAAATGAATTTTGGTTATCTTCAGTTCACAATGAAATTTTGTTCAAGTAGTTATTCAACACCCTTTTTGTTGCACCTTTTCTGTAATTACCATTGAAGCCATATCTACTTATTCAGAGAGGCCCTTATTGGGGTACTAGTCGTCTCATAATTTGGAGTGGCACATGGCAAAAAGAATAGTGTGCCAACTTGTGTTTTTAGTGCCATTAGCAAGACCAATTCATTGAATTTGCGTTCCTTCGGTGCAATTTCCACTTTTCTCTTTGTATATTCAAGATATTGTAAGGTTGTAATGATTTTTATATGTTTCGATTGCGGGTGTTTTTGTTTGATGCCTGATATGAAAGTCCATGTGCACTACAATGGATATTGGGTACGGAGAAGCGGTAACGATGCATATACCGGGGTTCATTTACAATATCTGGTTTTCCAGGAAATGTTTACTCCAGAGGATATAAAGAAGCAAGTAGCGGGTCTACCTTGCTTTGAGCAGGGACATGATTTCGAAGTCTATGGTCTGGTAGTGGTTCGATTCTGGGGTGTAGACAATGGATATTGATTACTAGACAAGAAACCTTGAACTCTTATGTGGAGGAAGCACCGGGAGTTCCATCTTTTTTTTTGTAATAGAATCTCGGAAAGAGGCATCTCCGCAAGTAACAGTAGATCGTACTCCCACAACTCCCTTTACCAAGAATGTTACTCAAGGGTGTTCAACCCGGGAATACACCTTCAACCCCATTAGCTCCTACCCAGTAGCAGAGTGAATTCCTCCAATCAATGATAACTCCGAAGATTGTGCGGCGGCACCGCCCAAGTCATCTTGGCATGGTAATAATTTTATCTGCTTCTCCTCTAATTGTTATCTTGTTATCATTTCCAAATCTCTGTATCCCACTTTGTGGATCTTCTGTATTTTCCTTGTAAAGAACACTCGTAACTTTGTTATGTTGCTTAAGCAACCTGGTAATAGCTAGCAATCTGTGTATATATTTTTACACACGACACTAAAATATGTCATGCCAAAGATGTATTCCTACATTATCTAGTCTCACTAATCTCTATTGTGTTTATCTATTTCAGGGACTGAATATGTTTCCAAAGCTAGGAGAAGCCTTGAATCAACTTGGGACACACCATTTTCCATCGAGTTACCCCGCCTACATGATGCTCCGTCTAATCCAAAACTCATGTGATTTCTCCACCTCCCGAAACCTCTGAGAAATTGCGGTGGTATGAGCTGTGTGAGAATCAAAGATTCAAAACCAAGGATCATTTGGCTGGCTGTTGGGTTAGTCCAAATACTAGACTTTTTGAGGTAGAGGTTTCGGTGAGTAGGCTACATTATATGCGCTTCGTATGTAAGGATCCCACAAACGGTGCGGGTGGGCTGTGTGGGCAAGAAAGCTGCCAGCCCTTACCTGGTGGGTAATCACTAAATTCGCAGCTCCACACACTTGTTGTAGAGAGGACAACTTGGACCCCGCACTCAGGAAAAAAGCAAAGGCTCGTGCAATGGCCAAACTCTTCGAAGGAATTTGCCAGGTGTGACTGTGTGTATACACCCAAACAACTGATACAAGACATGTGGAGAGATCATGGTATCACCATCACTTACAGAGCGAGCATACTCTGGTTGTAAGAGGGAATCCCAAGCGGTTAGGGGTTCTCCCGACGATTCATACCAATACTTGGTGGGTTAAAGCCACATGCTTGAACTACACAACAAAGGCACAAAAACGGTGATTCATACAAATGCATATGATCAATTTATGTATTATTTTTTTGCGCTGGGTGCATGTCTACATGGATTCAAAACTTGGTGTAGACCCGCATTTGCTTGTGGATTGTACGCATCTCTCTAGGGACGGCTATGGAACTCTACTTTTTGGCGATTGCGTTTGACGCTAATAATCAAATGTTCCCTATTGCGTTTGCTATTGTTGATTACGAGAATAAGGAATCCTGTGAATGGTTCATGCAACGATTATTCGATTCGCTTGGTAAAGACTTTTCATCAAGAGAGGATCTAGTTGTGTGTTCGGAGAGATCGCAAAGCATCGAACACGGGGTTTCAACGGTGTTTACCAAGGCATCTCATGTTTACTGCGCCTACCATCTTAAAGGTATTTAGCAACAACACTTTACGGTCGATTTACATTTGTTAGAAACTCATCTCCCTTAACCCATGAGCTTATCTTTAGCTTTATGTAGCACTAGCCTTTGGCTAGTCTCAAGAGCTTATTACATTGAGGGCATATTCAATACTTGGTTGATTGATTGTCATTTTCTCACAATGCAAAGAATATCGAACGAAGCATCACAATGCCCCGCCCAGTTTCTTTCGGCGTTTATGAGCAGCTGCGCTAGCATACATCTGTTGATGATTACTGGGAAGGCTATGGAAGAAGTCAAAAAATATCGGAAGGTTTTAGCCTTTGTACGGGATGTTTCAGAAAGGCATTGGGCTAGGATTCATTGCAAAACAGACCGTTATCTTTTCATGACAACAAACCTCTGTGAGAGTTGGAATGCCCTGCTTTTGAATGCTAGAAAGCTACCAATCACCCATTTGGTCGATTGCATACGGTCACAAATCATGTTGTGGTTCTTTGAACGTAGAAACCTAGCTAAGCAAGATAGGTATGCTTTGAGTGACTTTGCTAAAAAAAAAAAGAGATCGGTGGGATTTGGCGTATTCCTTTGATGTCATGAAAATATGTGATGGTGAATTCCAAGTAGGTGAGGCGGTTAATAATGATCGGCATTATGTGAATCGGAGGCGAAGTCTTGCACTTGCAAGGTATTTAACTTCGAGCATTTGCCATGTCCACACGCCATTGCGAGTAGTTATCACCATGAAGATTAATGTTATTCCGCTGTGTGGAGATTACTATTCAAGATTCAGATGGAGATCAATGTATGCTCCTGTGATAAACCCAGTATTGAGTCAAGAACGCTGGGTTGTGCCAGAGAATGGGCTCATAGTGTTGCCTCCATACCGAGCAGCGCCAGAAAAGGGTCGTCGAAAAAGGAAGCGATATGTCTCTGTTGGTGAAAAAGCAGGCTAAGGTCGAAAAAAGGCCCTGCAGTAACTGCCATGAGCCAGGTCATTATGTTAAAACTTGTCCTGAATTGTGAAACCAGTGGCTTTCCAAGCAGTACTTTTCATCCGTCGTATGTTTTGTTTTAACTGTGTTTTAAAATTCAGTGTCGTGGACAATTTTCTTTGATGAACCTAAACCCCAATCCTTTCAATTACTTTGTAAGTTCAGTTTTTTGGATCTCTCCAAAAGTAAATTATGGACTCTAAAGCGAGTCAATGTTTTTTATTTTGGATTTGGACCAATATGATAGAGTCTGTTTCTTAATGGCTGATTTTTCAAACTTATATGTGCTTACAAAAACTCTATAAAAAGAGGTTGGTTATCTAGAGTTTATAATCCAACTGCTGATGCGAACCACCAACGAGCAATTTGAGATGACCCTATTTTCTTCTTGTGCAAAAGATTTGTGTCAAGCCTTAATTCACCCGCATCTGCTGTGCGAGGTTATTTGGGAATATACACGACGCTTTTGCACAACACCAATATTGTACAATTTTACTTGTGCTTGGACTATGTCAATTTGACTTTATCTCGTCGAGAGGCAGGTACAAATGGAGGGAGAAAAAGAATGGTATAAAGAATGAATTTGTCTTCTACACGTCTGCTCTAACTTTATTACAGTTTCACAACTACTTCTCTAAGAAAAAAAATTCAAAAACCAAATTCATTCTTTCCTCTTTTTGTAAATCTTTTTCGTTGTCATCTTCTTTGCCGTCATTTTCTTATCGTCAATTGGTAATCAACAATTAGAGAGAGTAAACAGTAAATCAGATTTTTTAAATGGGAAAAAAACCTGGACAAAAAATTCGAAAGAAATTGAACGCGATTCAGATGCAAATCTAGTGTGCAGATATTATCCACATTAAATTTATGTTACTGTTTGTAATTTGATTTAGTATATTTGATAGTTTAGATTGATATTGATTTGTTTTTTTTTGTTTTTTTTTTGTTTTTTGTTTTGATAAAAGGAAATTCATTAAAACTAAGAAGAAAGAGATATATTGTTCATATTACAGATATTTTTAAGTAAATCCAACATTAACTTACTGTTCCAACTCCTAGAATCTATATCCTTATAGGAAGACCTATTTAACTTCTTAGCTATTTTATCCACTATAAAGTTACAATCCCTTCTAACATAAAAGAAAGAAGAAGAGGCAAAAAAGTTGCTAATCTCCAGCGCTTTGTCTATGAAGACTTTACACCTCCAACTTGCAAACAAAATTTCTTCTTCTCATATATCATTGGTAACATTGAGATTGTCATTAAGAAAGATGATATCATTCATTCCTGAGTTTCTAGCCCACCTAGTGGCTTCTCGGCAAGCTCTTGCCTCTGCTTCGTCGATTTTGAGCATCTTCCGATTCACTTTGCAAAATCACAAATAGAACCAAATTTGTCAAATAACACCAGAGCAAAAGCAGCGTCAAACATAATATAACTTGAATTGAACACATAATTTGAATTCCCTTTGCTTCCTGGGTGGTGAATATCACAAGTTTTTTCCTGGCTAGTTATATGACCAGTAGCATTACAAAGGTTAGTAATTTGAAAAAAAGAAATATCAAGGGCTATTAGCATCACTAGTTCATTTCTAGTTATATGACCAGTAGCATTACAAAGTTAGGTGATAAAATTCATATCACCTATTAAACACCAAGGGCTATTAGCATCACTAAAATTAGAAATGAAGTCCCACTGCTTAGTTCTTAAGTTCTTATCTAATGCACCATAAACAAAAGAAATATTAAGGCTCATATTATCCTTTAAAACATGAAAATTGAAAACATTATCTTTAAAAGAAATGAGGCTAGCAGAAACTCAGCTCTAATACCCTGGAGGTTCCATGATAAAACTTTTAAAGTCAAACCCATAAGATTTATCATCCATTACCATATATAAGAATAGTAATTTATTATACCAAGGAAATAAATTATTCATGACATTTTTAAGGAACAAGAACAGATAAAAACTGCACAAACAAAAAGATTGTTGTGTAAAATTTATTTTGCTCTTATTTCTATGAATTTTAATGAGAATATTGTAAAAACAAATTATAAAAACATGCATGCAAGAAGTTTTAAAGTAGAATTTAAAGTTTAGATCAAGATTATCATGCTGGTAAACTGATTGAATCAATTTCATATAATTTATAAACACACTCAAACTCTGTAAATTCAAAGGTAAACTCTTTAAATCATACACATGCACTCTCAGACCTTTAGGATACCAGGATAGCATCTTAATGTCATTCCCATATTTTAAATCATCCATAGCCATATTTATAGTATGTAATTTTTGAGAACAATCTAAAAAACTTGTAGATGCAGGAAATCCTACACTACACCCCTCACAAGAATTTACATAACTAAGACATTTGAAGATGAATGATAATGATTTTTATTGATTAATTCCTTGAACGTTTACAAAATGAAATGGAAAAGAGGTTAAAGAAATTACTACAAACTTTCTCTCTCCTAATAACTTGTCCAACACTCGGAAAAAGATCCCCCTCACAACAGACTTATTCGACTCTTTATATAAGGTAGTATACAATGGATGACAGCTAAGCTGTCCTTTATTTTCGGGAATGACTTGCGAAATATCGCAAGTGTACAAATATATAATCTCGCAACTATCCTAGATCTCGCTGTGTCTTCACATCTTTCTCGTGTTTTGGCTGCCGTCATTCATTGCGTCATTTATATTATTCTTCTGCGACACTATCGCAATGCTTTCGTTTATTGATCTCGCGAGGTATGGTTGTTGTGATATTCTGATCCTACATCTTGCCTCTTCTCATGTCTTCTATGCGAAGGAGAGAATGTCATGAGAACCAATATTTTGAAATGTCGCAATCGTTTGTTTTCCATCAATTTTCTAGCCGACAAGATTAGTAAATTTAGGAATGACTGTTTACACGTATCTAAAATTGCCCTTTTTACCGGCACATTTAATGTTATCCAGGTTACTCTTTTCTTGTCTATTTAAAGGAGGACTCCTTGTGAAAGTATTTCTTTTCTTTTACTTCGTCTTCTTCATCGTCTGCAACTTTTTTCCGCTGCTTTTCTTCATCGTCTTCTTCATCGTTTTCCTGCTACTATTATTCTGCTACTGTTTCTATGGCATTAAGGTTTGTTACTTTTGCTGAATTTGATCATTTTGTGATTGATCTCTCTTATTGAAGTTGTTTTATTCTGATACTGTTCTTCTTTTAATGACTCCCCTGCCATTTTTTTTTAGCAAGAACAAACCTAGCACCAAGTTCACCATTGTGAACCCTAATATCTCCATGGGTTATGGCCGAAATCCGCTGCCTCTAAAAGAAAGCCTGCGAATAACAAGGTATTTAAGAAACATTTACTCTTTTAATAACAATATTGTTGCCTCTGTTTCTTATTTATCTTGTAATTCGGATGACAAAAATGTTGATAGCTAGGTCCCCCAAGAAGCCTCGCCATTCTAAACTGTTGCACTGTTGTTTCCTTCCTATATTCAAACTTACAACTCCTACTGCGAAATCTTCGCAAGATAATCCTAATTTGTTTCTTCTGCGAAAATATTGTGAAAGATAACACTTCTATGCCTGAATTTCTCATAGATCAAATCCCTCATAACTTGATCCCATTGCGAATGAGCCTATTTCTTCTTCCATTGTCAATGCCTCTACTATTTCTCCAGTCATTAACCCTCATGAGATTTCCTCTTCTCATGATATTCCTTTAACAAAAGATGACTCATCTCTTCCTTCTTCTATCACCGTTACTTCCTTTTCTGAGCAAATCCCTCTTACTAAAGAAAATTTAGAAGGAATAGATGTGGCCTTCAAAGTTATATCAGATATTGTGAACGATGCCAAGAAGACTTCTGTCGACCCTATCAAATCTGATATTTGCGAGATTTTGAGCAAACACCTTGGCCCTGATAGAATTTCGCAAACATCTTTGGAGCAAGAAATTAATATTTTGAAGAATGATCTCCAAGCTATGACTGCAAAATGTAATATTCTCCAACTTGAGAATCAAAAACTTCAAAATGTTTATTTGGATCATGATAATCTTCGCAAGAAGAATGAAGAATTAAAGGTATACTCTTGCTTCTGTATTGTCCATTTCCATTTTTTTAAAAGACCTTGTTCGCCTTTCAAGCTTTAAACCGAAGCGAAAAATGGAGATATATCGTTGGAATCTCTGTTGAAGAAGTTCGAGTTGATAGAGATGCTTGGATGGAGCAATATAACCAATTAGATAATCTTCATACATATTACATTGATCAAATAGATAATCTTTCTAAAGAAAATGCGATTTAGCTCGGAAACAAGACTCATTAAGTAATGAATTATCTCGCCTCTCTTACTCTTTGACTAAAGCTAATTTGGAGTTGGAAACTTTATCAGATGAGAATGGAACTCTTTCTCAAGAAAATCGAACTCTGTTAAACAAGGTGGCGATTTACTCGCAATAGTCTGATGTTTGTCAAAAATTATGTAAAGAGCAAGAACAATCTCTTTGCTCATTGAGAAATCAACTTGAAGAAGATTCTCACGAGAAGGATAAACTTATTCAGGGTAGAATAATCTTAAGTGTAAAGGCAAACCAATTCAAGGATCAATGTTCCAAGTTAGAAAAGTCCAACTCTTCTCTTGCGAAAGAAAATGCCTTACTTGTTTCCAACGAAAAAAGCTTGCGATCTCGACTGAAAGGTTTAATTGGAGATAATTTTGACATTGCCATGGATCATTTGGAGAATAGTTGTTCGGCTATAATCCAATATCTTACCTCGCAGAAGGAAGGTAGTCATATTGTTTGACTACCTTAATAAATTTATTTATTATCTTGTTATATTTTCCTTGAGAAGTCATAAAATCAATAATTTTCTATGTTCTTTTCTTTTGCGATGATTAAAAAATCTTCATTCCTCTATTGCCACTCTAAAGTCGACTATTCAAAAATTCACAAAGAAAATGGAATACTCACTGCTTCCCTTGCTCGTTCTCGCGATCGCGCAGAAAGAAGATTCGATTATATGTCTTATTGTAAAGATATAGAGAGTAGAAATCATCAGAAAGCACTCCTTCGCCAATTTCATCTTAAGGCCGAAGTTGTTGTAAATAATGTTCTACTATCCAAATCTCTTGATCATGTATGTGTCGAACCTCTGGAATTAAGTGACGATGAAGTTCCTAATTCTCCTGACAGCGATTTTGACTACAACAGTGGCGAAGAAATCGCGAATGAAGAGACAATCTCTCCTAGCAAAACTGCCAACGATGATCTGGGTGAAGAAAGATCTGGTGGAAATATAGTGACTGGCGAAAATATAGATAAAGTTGCTGAAGAAAACCCAACATCTCCTTCTGGTGAAAAAGCTAATATTTGAGAAATGACTTTCTCTTGTAATCTTTCTTCTTGTACTGTTGCTTCTTTATGTACTTCAATCATCTTTTTGATGTATGTACTCATCTTCTTATTACTCTTCTTTCTTTCAATGAGTATAATTTTTGGTATTTAATAATTGTTATTCCATTATCTTCATTTATGTTGAAATTCACTATTGCGACAAGATCGCGGGACGTCTTTACACTTTCATGTAATGACCCATTGATCTTGCCTTATCATTGTTTTTGTGTGGTCTTATTTTGCCTTCCTAGTTAAAGGTCTTATTTTGCCACCCCTCATTTTGCGACAATATGACAGGCCTAAAAATTCGTGCGAACTTGAAGCCCCATGACATTGCCGTCTTGCGACAAAATCGCGCAGGACGTCATTACACTTTCATGTAACGACCCATTGATCTTGTCTTATCATTTTCTTAGTATTTTTGCCTCTGCAGGATATTTTTGTTGCGACAATATGACAGGCCTTAAAATTCTTGCGAACTTGAAGCCCCATGACATTGCCGTCTTGCGACGAAATGGCAGGACGTCTTTACACTTTCATGTAAAAACCCATTGATCTCGTCTTACCCTCGCGTTAGTATTATTGCCTCTTCAGGATCATCGCACAAATATGACAAGCCTAAATTTTCTTTCGAAAATAGAGCCTCATGACATTTGCGTCTTTTGACACTTATCAGCTCCCTAATGGAGGGTGCCGCCCTTATCATCTCCCTGGTTGCCCCTTCAAGGAGGCGTACATCGGCCATACAAGACTAGCTCCTCCCATCCGGTCTTAACAACAACCAGTTGTTTTCGCAGCCTCTTATCCCTTATACCTATAGGGTTTATGGTTACGAGACTGCACCTAAGTGGAGTTTTCTTCGGGTAGAGTGCGGCATGTGCCAAGACTTGCCAAGAATGGCCGAGACACTTCAAATGCCCCGTGCACTCTTGGCTCAACCGTGTACCTCGGCGCCTTGGTCATACACTCCACTCCTTGGAAGAGACCCTCGGTCGTCCAACCAGGTATAACCTTATATATATAGTTGGAAATCCAAGGTATCTCCCCCCGATGGGCTTTATTGACCCCAAATTTTCATGACTCGAGTTCCGGGGCGGTGTAACCTTTTCCCGATCCATGTCAAGAGATACCCCCTTATATGATGCACTTTAGGTCTTACATTTGCCTCTTACGAAATATCATTCGCTAGAACTAGGTGTACGCCATAAAGGTTCGTCCCATTCACTCACTCATTCATTTCTCACAATTCGTTCAATCATTCATTTTTATTATCTCTTGTTATTTTATTGGAGAGATGTTCGCACATTCTTTATTTATTTTATGCAATTTCGCAATCACTCTGTCAGCAAGAACATTTCTTATAAATTTATTTCATTTCATCCATTCAATATTTCACAACTTATTCCTCCCCTTATATCTTCTACGGGTAATATTTCTTGAGATACAATCTATTCCACGGTCTATCCAATCTTTGGCCCACATCTTTGCCCTCAGGATCCATTAATCTATATGCTCTTGTTCCAACTATCTCCTTGATGATATAAGGTCCATCCCATTTTTTGCCAACTTGCCACCACTTTCTCGCTGATATATTGGTGTTTCTCGCAAGACCATATCACCTGGTTGAAATTCGCGTGTTTTGACACGTTTGTTATATTCTCGGCCAATCTTGATAATTCTCCATATGCTTGTAGTGCTCTTTCTCTTTTTCTTCTAATTCATCTTATTTAACCAAAATGTTACCTGCACTAAGATTTTTCTCCCAAGCTTCTCTCTTTGTTGTTGGAATAATAACTTCTGTCGGAAGTACAGCTTCAACTCCATAGGTTAGACAAAATGGTGACATCCCCGTAGCTTCTCGCCTTGTTGTATTGTAAGCCCATACTGCATTATGCACTTGTTAACACCATGCCTTATTATGCCCTTCTAATTTCTTTTTCAGTATATCAGCGATTATTTTATTTGTTGCTTCCGCCTGTCCATTGGCCTGTGGGTATAAAGGAGTTGATTTCCCACATTTTATTTGAAATGCATGAAGCAGTAATTCTATATTTTGTCCCTCAAACTGTTTCCCATTGTCAGATACCAACTGTGTTGGAATTCCATATCTACATATTATGTTTTCGAATATGAAAGTAAAAATATCTTTATCGCGAATGTGTTGTACCGCTTTTACTTCTGCCCACTTTGTGAAATAATCTGTAGCGACAATCAGATATCTCCTTTGCCATGTACCTGGTAAAAATGGTCCTAAAATATCTAACCCCCACTTTCCAAAAGGCCATACACTTGTTGAAGAGGTTAATGGTGCTCCTGGTGCATGTATTTTCTTTCCGTGTGTTTGACAATCTTCGCAACGTCTTGATATTTGTTTTGCATCTTCATGCATATATGGCCAATAATAGCCTTGCATTTTCGCCTTATGTGCTTAAGACTTTCCGCCACTATGATTGCCAGCATCCCCACTATGTAGCATTTTTAACACTGCTTCTCCTTCCTTTCGTGTTAAACATCTAAGCGAGGGTCCATTAAAGGATTTTCGGTACAATACCCCGTCTCTTAATTCATAATTTGTTGCACGGCTTTTTAATTTGTGCATCTCTAATCTATTTCTTGGTGTTTCTCTTTTCATTAGATAAGCGTGAAGTTCTATCCTCCAATCCTCGCAATAGGGTCTTTGTATTTCATCTTCTATGAGCATTACTTCTGCTTCTTCTTCTTCCTCTTTGTTGATTGATGGTGATAGAAGTGTCTGTATTTTTATGCATTTCGCAGATGGATCTGTCATCATACTTGATATAAAAGCAAAAGCATCTGCAAGTCTATTGTCTTTTCTTGATATGTGCCTCCACTTTATTTTTGGTATTTTCGCTGACAATTCTTCAACAAGTTTTTTGTATTTTTTCAAGGATGCTTCATTTGTAGTATACTCTTCTTTTATCTGGCGAATAGCTAACTGAGAATCACTGGTAACTCTTACATTCTCCAACTTCATTTATATTTCAAATCGCAAAGCATGTAATATAGCTTCATACTCTGTTTCATTGTTGGTAGATGCAAATTCTAATCTAAAAGAGAAACCATTTTATTGCCTTCTGGCGAAATTACAATGATCCAAATTCCGTTACCTTCTCCATTTGACGATCCATCTACCAATATTCCCCATCTGTTTGGCTCAGTTAATAAATCCCTCGGATTTCCATGTTCCTCTTCTACATCCATCATTTCTTCCACTGCTTCATCCTCTTCCAATGGAAATTCTGCTAAAAAGTCTGCAACAACTTGTGATTTGGGTGAGGATAACACTTCATATTTGAGTTTGCAATGACTTACTTGAGCATTCCATCTTTCAACCCTTCCTGACCTTTTTGAATTTTTCATTATGACTCAATTGGTACTTTTGTCATTACCTTTACCGTGTGTGCTTCGAAATAGATGCGAAGTTTAAATGTTGCATAAACTAATGCCAAAATTAATTTTTCAATTTTTGAATAATTTTTCTCTGCGGCATTGAATGTTTTGCTGATATAATAAATTGGTTTTTCCAAACCTGCGTCCATTCGCAATAATACTGCGCTTAGTGCATGCGAGGTTGTCGCGAGGTAAATTAGTAATTCCTCCCCTGGTTCTGCTTTTTGTAATATTGATATATCCATTAGATGTTCTTTTATTCCTTGCAACGCCTTTTCACATTCATCCGTCCACCTAAATTTTGCTCCCTTTTTAAGTATGTTGTAAAAATGCTTGCATTTATCAGATGATCGCGAGATGAATCTCCCTAGCGAAGCTAATAATCCATTTAGCTTTTGCACATCTTTCACTGTTGCTGGCATCGGCATATCGCGAATTGCTTGTACTTTCTCTCGATCAACTTGTATTCCTTCTTTTGATACAATGTATCCTAAAATTTTTCCGATGCCACCCCAAAGGTACATTTTTCTGGATTTACTTTGATGTTGAAATGTCTCATTTGTTCAAAAATTTCCTTCAAATCCCGTACATGATCTTTTGCTTCTTTACTTTTTAATAACATGTCATCCAAGTATACCTCTAGTGTTTTATGTATCCATTTTTCGAACACTTTTTCTACCATCCTTTGGTATGTTGCTCCAAAGATTTCGCAGCCAAATGGCATTTTTGTGTAACAAGATAATCCTCTTGGGGCGAAAAATGCGGTATGCTCTTGGTCTTCTTCTTTCAAATAGAGTAATTTGATTGTATCCCTTATATCCATCAAGAGAGGATATCCTTTCGTTTCCTCGCCTTTGATTCAACCATCTCGGAATATCCGGCAAGGGAAAACTATCTTTTGGACAAGCTTTGTTTAGATCGGTAAAATCTATACAAATTCTTATTCCTTTTTTCTTGTTTGGAACTACAACCATATTTGCTATCCATTCGGGGTATTTTGCTTGTCTAATAATACCGGCATCAAGCATCTTCTGCAACTCTTCTTCTATTTGAGGATGATATGCTGTTGCAATTTTTCTAATTCTTTGCTTAAATGGTCTTGCATTTTTATCAATCTCCAATTTATGACACGCTACAGATGGATCTATTCCAAGCATCTCATCCATATCCCACGCGAAAATATCTTTTGTAATCTCGCAACAAATCAATGGTCTTTCTTTCCTCATCCGCCTCCCATTTTAGTCCCAATTTTTAACATCTTGGGTTCTTCTTGATTCCAATATTCACTTCCTTTGTTAGCTCTGCCGCACATGTAACTAGCCGCCGGTTCTCCCATGGGCGTTGGTCCTTTTACTTCCTTCGCGAGATCATTCTCTTCACCACATATTCCTTTTCCTTCTTCCGCTCTTATCATGTAAGTTCTAAATTCTTCTTCCTTTTTCGTTGCTTTTGCCATCTTCTTGCGATCGTTTCGCCTCTTCACCTGTTCTTCATAATGTTTTACTTGATTTGATGATATATTCTTCCTTTATTGGTATCTCCTCTAATTTTGCCAATTCCACTCGCATAGGAAATTTGACACATTGATGAAATGTTGATGCTACAACTTTTATTGCATGTATCCATGGTTTTCCCAATAACATATGTTATATGGTGATTCCATATCCACTACACATAGCGTCACATGTGTTTAAATTTCTCCCAACAAAATTCGTATTTTTATTTCCCCTTTAGGTTTTGTTATTGATTTGCCGAAACCATAGATATGATATGTTGCGGAAGTCATTTATTCATCTTTGTACCCCAATTTTTTATATGCATGATAAAACATTATATTCACTGAACTCCCTGTATCCACCAAAGTTCTATTTATTGCCCATTTTTCCATTGTTTTTGTTAATTTTCCTCCTTCTTTGTTTGCATTTATTGTAATCACTAATGGAGATGTGTGATTTAAATTCTCTCCCAATATCTCCGTTGTCATGTGAATATAATTCTCTGTTTTCCCATTCTTTCAAGGGTGACATCTTCTCTGCTGTTACAATTTTCTTTCCTTCAAAATCTCTTTTGTGTACTCTCCCTTTGATATTTTCATGAAATTCATTAACCATTGTTTTTGTAATCATTTTACATTCCAATTCTCCATCATTCTCTTTGATTCTGATTTTCTCCAATTTATCCATCATACTCTTGATTTGTTGAATTTTAATGACAATATCCAATCTCTTATCTTCAATCAATCCCTGTTTCTAGCGCCAATATGTAGTTGCAGGAAATCCTAAACTACACCCCTCACAAGAATTTACACAACTAAGATATTTGAAGATGAATGATAATGATTGTTATTGATTAATTCCTTGAACGTTTACAAAATAAAACGGAAAAGAGGTTAAAGAAATTACTACAAACTTTCTCTCTCCTAATAACTTGTCCAACACTCGGAAAAAGATCCCCCTCACAACAGACTTATTCGACTCTTTATATAAGGCAGTATACAATGGATGACAGCTAAGCTGTCCTTTATTTTCGGGAATGACTTGCGAGATATCGCAAGTGTACAAATATATAATCTCGCAACTATCCTAGATCTCGCTGTGTCTTCACATCTTTCTCGTGTTTTGGCTGCCGTCATTCATTGCGTCATTTATATTATTCTTCTCGACACTATCGCAATGCTTTCGTTTATTGATCTCGCGCAAGGTATGGTTTTTGCGATATTCTGATCCTACAAAACTAATGCAAAATTTACTTTGTAAATCAGGATAAAAAAGATAGTCAAATAACTTAGCATTAGCAAAAGTATTAGAGGTAGATGCTTTGAGAGTAAAGTGACTAAAGAATACCTCAAACACCGCATTGTTATCTACCCGTAGCATTTCCAGAGAAGTCACCAACATTGGCCATCTCCATTGGAATCACCTCCATTATTTTTCCGCTTCTTCCTCAATTATACTCCAAACAAATGCATTCTCACCTTCATCAAGAATTATCACAGCCTTTTCTTTAGTAACCCCACTTTTCCAACTCCTCCAATTATGTTCTTTTTATTTATCAAGACCCAAGCATTTTCAATATTTGGTTCCGAGTAGTGGTCAATGAAGTCGAAACCAGTTTTCTGCGCTTCTCTTATGGAAACTCTCTTTTGGTTTAGAACCACTACTTTCACTAAATGGGATTTACCTTTGTCAACAATTCCGATTCCTCTCATTTCATCTTTTAAGACTTCTTCTATGTTGATCTTTGCTTTTCCTCCAAGATCACCATTACATATCGATAGAATCCCCTTCCCTATCTTTTATATTCTTTCTTCCATCTCCTATAATACCAACTCCTGTCATCTCCATATTGTTGAAGCTAGAAACACTGTCATCATTTAAACTTCTCCTCTTAATGCCTCTTATTTGCTGGTCTTCCGTATCAATTCCACTCTGCATCATATTCTGATCCCAAAGACTTCAATGGTTACATCCTCCACCTCTACACTTGTTTGAGCATCCTCATTCCTTATTTCTTCCTCCTCATTATAGGCATACACTTTGGGGCAGCTTCTTATTATAAATACTTCTCCTAGCATTGCATTTTTCCAATGAATGAGAGGCATCAACATGCCAACATCTAAAACATGTTTGATGTGGAACTTCCATGAAGAAAATTTTCACCTTAACAGTTTCTCTGTCATTTGGATCAATAATGATGACTTTCACTTCATGCACCAGAGACATTCCAAATGAAATATCAGCAACAACATGAGCTTGGTATTCTCCCCTATCATTTAGTGGACCAATCAGATTAAGGACTTTACCAATCTTGTCTGCTACTTGTTTTGCCACATGTTGTTTCTCCACCAAATCTCCCCTCAGTATGAAGTTAACCCAGTAGTCTTGAGCAGAAAAATCCACATTCTCCACTTTAGTTTCATTGTTCCACATTCTCATTGTCAGAAGAAAACCCTGAGCTCTGTTTGGGATAGAGTAGATTGCAAAGAAAAATCTGCGAGATTAGAAAATCGATGATGAACACCCTTGGGTCTGCTGTCTTCTTCACTATTAATCTTCCAGTTGGCTTCCAAGAAAAATTCAATGCATGAACTAGTTCCCCTGTGTTAAGCCCTCTAGGATTTTCACCTTTCTTTATTTCTTTGAAAAGCTTCACAATAACTCTAGGAAATTTCCTGTTCTCAATATCCACAGCAGCATTTCTAAGAAATTCAATATATTTCTTAACAGATTTTGTGATATTCTGAGTTTCATCCTCTAAAATACTAGTAAGATGAAAAATATAGTTCCTAGATGGAACATCGGACATTTTAACAAATCTCAAATGATATGAAAGTTTCTGAGTATTATTAAGAAGATATGGAAAGTAGTTTTTGTACTTGGTTCTATAATCCTTTTCTGAAAGATTTCTTATGATTTATTTTGTGTGAGCTCCAAGTAAGTTACTAATGTATATATAGGCAAGTTTAGAATTAGTATATGACACTTGTAAGTGTTTACAAGTAGGTGGCCTAAGAATGTAATGATTATAGGAGCAGATTTTACGCTTGCATGTAATCTTAGAACAAGAGTAAATCGCACAGATGTGCCACTTGTAATGGAAATCTCTGTCTTCCTAATTCAAGCAAGTTGTTAATGAATATATAGGCAGTCTTAAAGTGGGTAAATGACACTTGTAATTTTCTACAATGAGGTGATTGAGGAGTGAAGACACTGTAGGGATAGATTTTCTGATTGCATGTAATATTAAAACAGTGAATTCTGCATAATATTGCCACTTGTAATCAAATTCTCTGTATTTCAGAATCTTGAGGACAAAGTTTTGTTTGATGATTTTTAGGAGAAACATTTCATCTTAAGGGAATTGACACTTGTAATAAGAGAACGTTTTAAACAATGTTTTGATTTATATATTCACTGACTGGAACTATATTGCTGATGCTAGCATTTTTCATTGATGAGTTTATCAAATAATCTATATGACTGAAAACAATGATAACTTCAATTAACAAATATTCTGAAGATGTCGCATTGGGATTGTCCTTACTCAAGACGGAAGAAACTTTTCTTGCACCCAAAGTGAATACAATTTGTTGACCAGAGCAATTTTCCAAACACTGTAGCGAATCGTTCCTTCTCTGAATGGAGGTATTGACCGGAGATAGCCTCAACTGAGCATTAGCTCCAAAAATGCTTCCCCTGTAGGTACAAAAAAAAACAAATGATTGTACATAGTTTATAGATATTATAATTATTCATAATAGGAAATCGATTGAAAATTAGGTTGAAGAAATAATAGGAAATCAATTGAAAAATTAGGTTGAAGAAAAAACAGGTTTAGAAAAGGAAAATACAAAGAAATTAAACAGATTCAAAGATTACTAAAAGATGAAACAGACGAATAAATAAGAAAAATGAAAATGAAGACCAATTGCTTTTGAAAAACAGATTGAAACTACCTAAACAGGGAAATTAAAGTCGAAGGAACCCTAGAAAAACGATTCAGGGTGAATAGGAAAGAGAAATTTAACCAATTTTAACAATAAAATAAAAGGAAATCAATCTAGAATCTAAAGAATAGAAGAAGGGTAAACTAGAGGAAGATTAGAGGGAATTTCAGAGAAAAATTGGAAGAAAAAACGATGGAAATCAATGGAGATTCGAAACTGGGTTGACTCAGTGCTGTCGCCGATCCTCAGAGCCCCCAACCTTGTAAATGCTCGGTACCAATTTATTTGCCTCATCGATTTTGATTTGAAATGGAGATGGGGAAAGTATTTCCACTCCAACTTTTTGATTTCAATAACATAAAGTTTCTTACATTCTCTCTCTATTCTTGGTCAATATATGACCCAAGGAAAGAGATACATGTGGACCTTCTTTGTCCATTCATTTCTTACACTAAAACAGATGCAATCATAAATGCATGATAGATATGTCTTGTACACAAGACTTGTTCATAAGACTAAAGTAACCTGAATTCTAAGATGCATGTTAAGTAAAGCTTGTGCTAAACACTTGTGCATAAGAACATTACATTAACTTTTAACATTCTGTGAAGTCTGTTCAAAAGCATGATAGATATGTCTTGTACACAAGACTTGTTCATAAGACTAAAGTAACCTGAATTCTAAGATGCATGTTAAGTAAAGCTTGTACTAAACACCTGTGCATAAGAACATTACATTAACTTTTAACAGTTACAAGTAATAGTGAAGTCCTGTTCAAAAGCAAAACCGAGATCCACCACCAGTTACCGTTTTCTAGCCCATGTAGGTATGTGGTTAACCTGCTTCTCTTTCAGTGTATTCTGAGATCCATCTTCCTGGATTTTCTCATTGGATTCATAAACAAATTTTATCACATTAGTTTCGCATTCTTTATTTTCTTCTCCATGAGTTAATGCATCTTCTTTGGATGGGAAATCGGGATGGTCTTGTACATCCATTACCATCTTACTTCCAATATTTGCAGCCTCCTCGAAGTCATATTCAAAATCAGAAACATTACCAACTTTTTTTGGTACTAAACCACCACCAGTTTCTTTTTCAGATTCATCATTCTCTTCTTTTTTCTCTTCTTCTTTCTCCTTTATATCAAGACCGCAAATACCACTTTGTTCTCCTCTGAAGATCAGGTTGTTCTTTAAATACTGAACTAGCTAGCAGCAGCTTCTTTCTGCTTATCAGTACTTGCTAGTTTGCTTTTCTTGTCAAAAATTGCTTCCAACATTTGTACGGACTTATTACACAAGTCTGACTCTGGCTTATCTTTGTCCTTCATGTTTTGCAGATGATCTTTTGATTTTTCTTCAATGAAATTAACTATCTCTGAATACTTACTGAGTAATTCAAAATAACCCTCCTGCCACATTATGTTTCTTTTGTCTTCAGCTAGGTAAGGTGTTACCAATGTCCGCGACATCTGCACATAAAAATATTTTTGTGAATAATCAAGTGCGGATATTTTTACAGAACAAATCACGTGTACAATAACTGGTGCACATTGTATAATTGTTATCGTTGTTATACATACATGTTTCATTGCTTCACCCACATCATCTTCAATTGTAGTAACAATATTGGCCACCGACCACTTCGCCATCCTTGGAAATCCAAAGATAGTCTGGTTTTATAAAATTACAATGTTCAAAAACAAATCTTGCGGAGAAGCATTTGGGTTAGAATATTGCTTCCTTTATTTAAAGTAATATAAAGGACCGCATAAGGTTGAGAAAACTTACCAACAAATACATCCCACATCCGTAAACGTTCCGGGTGAATCGATGTAACCTCTTATGCTTTCCATGAGATAAGAGTGTATAAGATCTCGCCAGTTTCTATTCATTTTGTGCAATGTCTTAAAGTATCCACCAAACTGTTTATAACTCAAGGACCCATTTAGTTGAGTGAAGAAAAACATATTACGCACAAGTAAAGAGTAAATAATTTTGCCAAATCTCCTGCATCTTTCTCGTTTGTTCTTCTAGTTTGACTCGCATTATATGTAGAAGCAACTTCTCTATTAACGATTTCTGCATCTGAGAAGATTCTTTTTTACCTAGTACCAAAGCTTGCATCCTATCTACCACTGAATCAGACATTATTTCCGAAGTCGTTTGTAATACTCTACTTGAATCGATTCCAAAGTCCACAATTTTCAATCCAAAAAAACAAGCTAATTTTTCAGACAAGCTTTTTACAATCACAGGATTGTTTTTCTCAATCGAAAAACAAAAGCATGTTCTTCACAAGATTGAGTTGTACCTTGTCACTATTTTCATTATGGCATCATTAATCCGCGCCCCCACCAATCTTCTTTACTGGTTCTTCTTCCAAAAATAAAAAAATTTAGTACATTCCAAAATGGGCTATCCATAAGCTTCTCTAAGTGCAGTTTAGTGAACCACACTAAACTTTTATCTGCCTCTCTTTTTTTATTTTCTTGCTTTATGATTTCTTCATCCTTCACAAAGTAACATATGCCACTAAAACTGCACCTATATCTTATTTTTTTCTGTTGAATCTGATTTGGCTACAAAAATAAGAGAAGCACAAATTAACGATTCATACAAAGTCATATAGTACCCAAATTCATACAGAACTAGTACTTTTCTGGCTGTTTCTTGTTCTGATCAAACAATACCCAAATTCATACAAAATCATGGATGAAATTATACATGCATACCTATTAACAAACCTATTGCACAATAAGCAATACAAATCCAGTAAAAAATTAAGTTGTAATCCTTTAAATTGAAACAGAAATCAAGGAAATGAATATCATATAATAGTACCTTTCTTCACAATAATGGGGTTGAATCTTCTTCGTTTTCACGTTCTTTTCGTTTCTTCATATCCTGTGATCCAAAGATTTTCGCTTGTCTCTGAGAAAACGCAAGGAGCACAAATCAAATCAAAATATGTATTTTTTGCACAGACTTCAAGCAATACAAAACTAGTAGAAACCTAGGTTGTAATCCTTTAAATTGAAAAAGAAATCATGGAATTAGAAATCAAATCTAGTTGTAATCCTTCAAATTCAACAGAAATCAAGAAAGTAGAAATAGTAGTACCTTTTTTTGCTGTGCTAGCGGTTGAATCTTCATCTTCTGATTGTTCTGTTTCTTTTCGTTTCTTCGTTGGATTTTCATATTCTGGTTGTTCTGTTTCTTTGGGTTTCTTCGAAACTAATTTCTTTCGTAATGGTACCGCTTTTATTAACATTGTTTCCTCTTGTTGTTGCTCGTTCACCATTGTTTCTTCTTTGATTTTTCTCGCTTTCTCTCTCTCAATCTCCTCCGAAAGCAAAATCCAAGTAAAAGATTCTCTGATGGTAAGACTGTAAATCTTATCTTTAACTAGGTCAACTTGGTCTCGTTAATTTACAAATTTAAGAGAGAGAGAGAAAATAAGAGGCGAGAATTCGAACCATTGGACAAGACGACTTGACTTTGACCAAGTCAAGGGGAGATAAAACCTTGACACGAGAAATGTGTATATCTATTCTATCTATATATATATATCTACTAGTGGATTGCCCGTGCCATAATGGCACGGAACTAAGGGGTGCTTTGGTCTGTAATGGTGTCACCGGAATGATTATTACTGAGCTTATCTTCATGGAACACTATTGTTTGCCGGCAATTTTCTCCCCGCACAAAATTGTAATTCAATTAGCAAGGTCAAAATATATAGCTTCTCATACACGAATGAGAGTATTGAAATCTATATAAAAATTGAAGAACATGAACTGAGGTGGGATGCCATATTAAAGACACGAAAATGCTTGCAACTGCAAGTGGAAGTTAAGGTGCATGATGGTTCAATAATTAATGTCTAATGTATATGTATGCAAGACTGTTTAACATCAGCATTATTAAGGAGGCAACTATTAGTGAAACGCATACGAATAAAGGATGGCATTTGATTTTAAATGCAATGTGTACCCAATGAGTGTATCAGTCTCATAGAGTCTGAAATATCATTCTCGAGACACTCATCTAAATCAGGGTGAAGTCTATATGCTTGAAGGGCCAACTTTCTCATCAAGTAGCTGCTTGTATGCACCTGTGATGACTGTCAGATGGCTTTCATTAAGTTGGTTTGGAAGACTATGCTGCCTGCAAAAGTTTTTTTTTTCTTCATGTAGGTGGTCGAGTATCTTTGGATTGTTCATGGTTAGTGTGGTGTTACCTGATCTGTTGGTGAAGCTGTGTATCATCAAGAGATTTAAATCTTGGGTTGCGGGGAGTTTCCATCTGGGCCATTTAAATATAGAAACTATGTAGCAATGAACCAACACTATGGGAAACGTAGATACACAAATGAACTATGTATACTTGGAAGAACCAAATCATATAAAAATACCATCCCCACAAATTCAAACACCGAAATTCATATAAAATTTAAAATTTTAGCTTCAGTCTAAGTTTCTCATTTCTAGCACACTTCCCAGGCTCACAACCATGCCTAACAACAACATACAAATTGAATTTCACATTTTCAATAAAAAACATATGAACTAATCAAATTTTAACACAATCACATTCCAATTTAGAGAGGTAAAGCATAAACTTTAATTAGCATCCTGAGAAGCACTGAAACTCACTTTATTCCTTACCAACATATGAATTCTCAACATTAAATTAGCATCCCTAACTGAAGCTCTGTCGAATCAATTGAATGAAACCCTAAATCTAGATCAACTGAATCAATCAACCCTGAGGATAACATAACCCAAAAAATCAAACTTAAAATTCCATAACTCAAGCTCAATTGAATCCGAAAATCAAAGCACAATCTGAAACCCTAACGAAACCTAACTCGCACCTTCACTACCACCATTAATGAACCTTAAAAATCAAACCTGGAAAAAACCCTCGAATTCGTATAGATGAACTAACAAACGAACTACAATAAATAAGCAAACCAAGTTCAATTGTGCAAACCTGTTCTACGAAGATGAAATCCAAAAATTTGACCTCAAAATGTTATTCTCTGGAAAGTGGAAACCATTGTAAAGTGATGATGATTTTGGGAGAATAACGAAGACGAATGGTGATTTTGGGAGATTATTCTCGGGGAAAACGTGGTAGGTGATGAAGATGAAGAAGAGATTATTCGAAATCGAGGGAGAAAGAAGAGATGAAGATGAAGAAGGAAGAAATTTCGATGGAGAAGAAAGGAATCGAGGTTTTCTGCTCTGAAACAGGAGAACTGAAATGATTTTGTTGTATTTGCCCCTAGGTTTGTTAAAAATTACGCCATTTTCAGGGGTTGATGCAAAACACTGAGGGGTATTTTAAGTCAATTTTACCCTTGAGTTTGTAATTATTTACGCTTGATTTCTTTAGTAATTAGAAAGATGGAGGGACAGTTTTGTCATTTCATTGTTGAACCAAAAGTTTGGTTACACCAAACAAATCATTTTGTGCTAAATTGGAATGGGTCTTCAAGTGGATCAATTCTCACCGGAAAAAACCATTGAAATTTATCCAAAATCCGACCCGATTTTGTGGTCGAATTGTAATCGCCAAGTGCTTGATGCTTTTCGCATGAGCCAATAAGGGCTAGTTACTTTTGCTAGGCCATTGCAAGTAGCCAGTAGGCTTGCCACTGTGTAAAATCGAGTAATACTTTTGCTAGGCCATTGCAATTGTGTGTTGAGGATTTTTCTTTGAAGGGGAAAATCCAGCTTCCAGACTATGGTAACTAGTGATTTGGGTGAAAATTGTGTTATGTGAGTTGTGTGTGATGTGTGAGACGATCCTCATCTCTTCATTTTTAGTGATTTTGTTATCTATTTGAATAACGGAGTTCTTGAGGAAACCTAAACAAAAAATAATAAAAATCTCTTAGGAATATAAGAAATAAAAAACGATCGGTATCAATGGCGAAGCTCTTCTTTCACCTCGTACGTCCTTATCGATACCATAATAAAGAAAACCCTTCATAGTTCGCTCACAAGGTCCAAAACATACTCCGGAGCATCTCTTGAGGGCAACGCCTACCTTTCCCATCGTAGGCTCCGCCGATGGGTCCAGACTAGGGATCGGTATACGTCGACTCGAGATACCTTCCGAGTGTCATCGAGTTTCTCCGATTTTCATTCATGATTTCCACATTAAGGTTCGGCATGTTTTTGCAAGACTTTTGCAGCCTCCAAGAGTAACATCGGAAGATGGCATCCAAAGGTATCTCATTGCTTCATACTTTCCCATGTTTGTCGGAAAGCGTAGTATCACCAAACTGGCTATCCCCGATTTCCAACTTGTTGAGTTTATTGCACCCGTTCAACACATGAAGCACTCCTTTATCACCGTCGCGGCGAAGGCGATGAAAGAATCTCTAATTGTTCCCCATGCATACCAATATACCTAAAAGCCGGTTGGTCACAAGACCGGGAAAGTGCTAAACACTGGAGCCCCTTGCAAGACTTAATAATTGCTCCAAATCCTTCATCTAGTGGATCCAATGTGACATGATCAGCTATTCTGGGTCAAGCACGCATAATCTAAAGCTAACCAAATTGGGGCAATTCATGGCAACAAAGGAGAGGGCATCATTTGTCATCTGCTTTGACGTGGTATAGCAATGAATTAAGCTTTTGCAATCTCTGGACACAACAAGCAGCCCATGTTCCGTTACACCACCATCATATGCAAAGGATGGAAAGCCCTCAACTCTGCAACTCTTTACAAATAGTAGATACAATTACTAACCCAAATGTCTCAAATTTATCCAAGATTCTGCATATGAAATGTAAACTTTAATCATCAATATAATGAAGAGAAATCAAGTATAAAATGAACAAAATTGTCTTAAGAGACCGAACCCATAGTCTTTGAAGTTTTTTGCAGCGAAGAATCATTTTCGCGAGTTCAGAACCGTAGATTCCCGGTGCATCGCTCAAATTCAAGAAAGTCAGGTTTGAGCAAATAGGATACAGAGCAGGTAAGCATCTATCAACAACCTCTAAAAACCCTGACAAACTCCTGACATACTTACAATTGTCGAGGACAAAGATTAGAGAATTTCTCATAGGTCTCGGACTTGAATGTATCGATGTATGAACCGATCCCCAAGTCAACGAGATTAGGAGAAAGAGTTAGGATTCTCTCTGAGTCTCCCAAGGGGCACAGAGCAGTTTAGATTTAGATTTCTTAAGTTTGGGCATCTTGCAACAAGCATCTCAAGTGCTTCCCCCTCAACTTCAACCCTTGTTAGACATGCAAAATTTAAAGACACAAGAGAAGTGCATGTCTGTGGAAAAGAGCTCAGCCAGTGGCCTCGATCCACAATTTCACTAGCTTGCAAGTCTAGTTCCCTAATATCCCTACAAAAACCAAAACATTCATTAGAATGGAATTATAAGTTTCCTACGGTTTTTCCTAAGGCCATGAGAATCAAGTTTTAACACCTAAGGAACATTTAGCATATTGCAATTCAAATGTAGAGGCTATTAGTTAAAAGTTGTTAACAACAAATGGTATGCATGAAAAAGCGCATAGTGTGAATGCCATACTAGGACCAGAGCAGTGCATGTTACATTTTCAGCATACTGATTGGCTTGTTAGTATCATGTTTCGGTCCAAGCAATAATAATGCTTAAATTGCTTTAATTCCAACACACATGAATCTCTTGGCTCCACCGTGAGGTCTCTTCTTGTATAAACAACTAGAAGGGAACCACCTTCATGGTGTAAGGAGCACCTTTTGGATCTACATCTATCCATATATGGTTGTCTAATTGATGGATTTTGATACCCATTTCCGAAGTTCGAAATTCAATCAAAACAATGGGAACCATAGACTGGAACTAATTGAGCATATGAATTAATAATTTTAATGCAATTTCCCTAAGAGGCAACGTTCAATAAGTTATAACCACGCATAATTTTGGATATGATATGAGCATTCAAAGCAACAACAACCGCGTTCAATTAGATAAACAAAACAAAATTAAGACAAGAAGCACAAAGATATTTCACTGCTTGATTAGATTTGCTATCGCGCCGAGGCCATCCGTAGTAAAACCCGTCACATTTGTTAAGTACAATAGACTTGAAATTGGGGAGCGAACGAGATAACGGTTCAAGGCTAGCATCACAGAGACACGCATTCTCTTAAACCGTAGCTCCTCTAGCCCCCGATAACTCTTAGCCATAGCGTCAATCCATGGATATACCAAACCTCCCAAAAGATTAGGATCCATACTAACATCAGTAAAGTAAGGCTTACCTTTCAAAGTAAGAGCTTTAACTCTAGGAAACCTATTAGTCAATGTCTGAGGAGCAATGGAGTAACAATTTCCTATAGAAACTCTCTGCCTACTCCGTCTCTCTACTCTATACCATAACTTACAAACAATGGAAACAACATTCCGGTCTTTCTGTGATGTAAGGAAATGAAATACTAACTCCAAAACCTCCTCCAGATAATCAAACATTTTTTCAATACAACTCTTACAACAAACAACACACTAATCCAGGATTTCACTCGTTCAAGTAGTATCTACATCAAGATTCAACATTTATAGGAGGCCCTGAAGAGAAATATGTTGATTACTAGGAGTTGACCTAAAATTTCAGGAAGAAGTATCCATACCGGTTTGAAAAAGCTTACAGGGAAAGCAGCTTTAATTTGAAAATTGGTCACGGTTCTATTAGGATGGCTTTTTCTGGAAATCTCTATTAATAAAAGCTGTTTACTTCCAATGGAGACAAGTCACCATCCAAGAGGTACAAAGCGGGTCCTTCCTGGTCACATTTGTTATATTAGCTGTTTGATGGAGCAGCAGGTAAGCCACCTAGTGGATAATTTTCTTACCTTTCGGATAAATGTTTAGCATGTACGTAGCATTTTTGTGTTCCACTAGGAAAAGTTCAACATGACAACGATTGAACCAAACTAAATCCTAACCGAGATAATATAGTTTTATGTTTTTGATAAATGGTGATTGTTATCTTATTAAGTTGGTACCATGTTAGAGAGTCCACTCAAACTCAGTCGTACCCAAGAGCTCTCACATCAGCTCTAAGGATAGACTATCAGTCAATCATTTTTTTTCTTTAGCCTTTAAATTTTTTGAGCTCTCATGTTCGGCTCTCAATCAATGAGCCTTCAAAACAAATTTCTTACGAGTCTCATTAGCTCTGGAATTTTCGATATAAGCTTCTTTGTTTGACTTGGTCAATAAAAGTCAAGGATCCGATCAAATATTGTCGTAGTAACGATTTATGAAAGATTCAACATAACGCATTTAAAAAGAATTTAAACCTAAACCCAGATCATTAGCCAAGCCTTCCAAACATTAATCTTTTGTTTTCGATATAATCCTCTTTTTTTCCTTGGTCAAAAGAAGTCATGAATCGGATAAAATACTGTCAAACTAAAATTTGAATCGATTTTCAGAAAAATAAAATCCAAACATTAATTTTCTATTTTAGATATAAACTTCTTTGTTTGACTTGATAACTATTTTGTGGAATAATGACCCACCGTGCACTGTGAGAGAGGTTTACTGCCCTTCATCTGTGGATCATCCATCTTTTGAAAGATCGTAACCGTTCATCATGGGTATCTGAACAGACAAGACCATTCAATACTGGGACTATTTTTTTAAGCCTAATTAGCAGTAATGCTTTATATCCATACTAGATTAGCAGGTGGAGGCATTCATTTGATTTTGTCGGAACCGATGTTGAGATTATACTAGATTTTTGAGCCACACAAAGATGCATATTAGACAAGTGGCAATTATACTCCATCTAACACTCCATTGTATTTCTAATTTAATAATTTAATCTGCTCATCTCCTCCGCAACTCAAACAAAAACAAAGGGAAAAAAACAGTGCTTCAAAAGAAAAAAAAAAAGAGAGAGATTTAGGCAAAGATATTAGACAAATGGCAATTATACTCTTCATCAATCACTACGGTGTGGGATATGAGACTCAGAGAATTGTTAAATGAGGCTGAAATCTTCAGTGAAAGGTTCCAAAAAGACAATTTTTTCAAACACCATTTTATAGAAGATTACAAGGGTGATGTGGAACCACTAAATCCTCCACCATCTCCTCCTTCCTCTTCGATGTAGGGGATCTAATCATCCCATCATAGATTTGACTGCATGGTGATGACATACGATTCTTGGAGCCTTATCTTGAAAAGATGCCCCCATGGATTTACCCACTCAATACCAAGAGTAGAGAAGGGGATGGGTAAGATGGTATATCGAGAGGTTAAGCAGGAGGAGAGAGGTAAACATGCAAGGATCCCTGCCGCTAATTTTGAGTATGGGTTTGAAAGAAGATGGGACGGAGAAACAAGCCGAGCTCCCGAAGGCAAAGGAAGAGACGTTATTGATCCCGATCAAGTGCTCGTGCTTGTTGTTACAATCAACAGTTGGTTTAGAATTGCTGAGTTTGCAATTGCAATTGATGGGGGTAATGCCGATCCTGGCATTTGTGGTGGGTGATGCAGCTATTGGCTATCAGGCTCATGGACGGAACTTGAGCAATCAAAATTTCTTGTTTGCAATTTCTTCTACTGCTCCCGGTTATCCTCCTGCTACTGAATTGGGGTCGACATCTGGATTTCAAGAGAATCTTGACAATGTTAAACATTTTAATGGTAAGATTCCTAACAATGTTGCTAGTCTCGAAGCTATGGTCCCTCACAGAAATTGGTATTTTTTGTAGATTAAAATTTAAAGACTAATGAGACTCGACACTTTGAGATCTCTTGGTTAATGGGACTCTCTACGCTGTTCTAACTTGGTCTGTTGATACGGAAATGGATCTTTGGTGAGGCTGTTCAAGTTGATGCTTTTTGCAAATGCTTTGGAGTTGTTCCCGATCTCGGGGATCTTGCAATCTGCAAATGACACCGAAGAGCCACATTCACAACACATTGAGGAGCCTCTGTCAGGGGTGACAAGGATTGCAAGCGGCGCATGGATGAGGATGCATCTCCGGTAGCAGAAAGAACCCGCAGCCGGAGGAAGTTGTATTAGCTTTTGGTCATATGGTGGAGTGGGTAAGTGTTTTTTAGGCCAACTCTTTTGGGAACTTTTTGTGGGTTGAACAATTCTGTAACAAGGGTATATGTTGGCATTTATGGTATTTTGATGATACTAAACAAGAATCTGTATAGCATACCAAAATGGGTGGTTTGTCTTTTGAATTTGGCGAACAACAAAACAAGGGAAATGTAGTTCTAACGAGTTTAATGATACTTTGGTAAAAATATATAAATTTGTTGACTTTTGCTTCTTGGTTATAATGTACTTGTTCTTTAAATTCTTAAATTTTTAGCCCATTTTTAAACTCTTCTTATGGTAATATCATACATCTAAATTTATTATTTATTTATTTTTATTTTGATAAGAAAAAGAGAGTTTATATTAAGGATTATGGGTTTAAATCTGCAATTAGCACTTTCCTTAACATCGATTTTTTAACATTAGACAAATTCTCCGCAGAGAAGATGATTTTCCTACAAGCCTTGCTTCCTTGGAAAGTATATCTTTAAGATCTACAAGCCTCCTACTTTAAATTTAAAAGAAACCCAATTACAAGTAATAAAAGAAACTTTGCATCTCCTGATGCCCGTAAAAGACCTCCAAGGCTGATCATCCTAAGTGAGTCACCATTCAACTCAAACATCGTAGTTGTGACAGCTTCAGGTATTAGTAACCATTCATTTATCAGTTTATGTAACCCTCCAAGGATGATCGACTGACTTGACTCCTGAAGATCATAAGTGTGTTCCACAAAGTGCTCGGATAAAAGATCTGGAAAAGCGCTCAACATTACCTTCCAGTTAGGGTGCACATCCGCGTGATATGGGCTTGATAATGTTGTTACTTTCAGGCTCTTGAATTCAAGCAGTATGTTGCAACCATCTGATGTGAGTATATGGTCCTCTCTGTGTTTGAAAAATGTGCCTCATCAAAACCGTGTTTGATAACAACAAAATTATATATACATGTAAAAGATATCCAGTTGGTTTAAAAGAGGGACAAGGAGATCCATTTAGCGTGATAAGAGCACACCAATCAACTGAAAAGCTAATAAAAACATTTGCGAATAATTCTGTAACAAGAAAAAACACTCCTGTAAAAGGCCTTAGACAAAATGTTGGCCTTCTATATGATGCCAATTTACATCGTCACAAGTTTGTTAAAGAAAAAAAAATCGGTTAACAATTTCATGAAATTGATCACTAATTTACTTCATAAACAACCTATCAAACAGGATATTGATTCAAACCTATTGAAATAACTCTTTACATCAAGCAGATGATTCGGATGCTAACAGTAGTAGAGATGATCACTAATTTAGTTCATAAACAACCTCACAAAGTTTGTTAAAGAAAAAAAAAATCAGTTAACAATTTCACGAAATTGATCACTAATTTACTTCATAAACAACCTATCAAAACGAGATATTGATTCAAACTTACTTGAAATAACTCTTTAAATCAAGCGAGATGATTCGGATGCTAACAGTAGTAGAGATGATCACTAATTTACTTCATAAACAACCTATCAAACAGATCTTCAGTTCAAACTTATTGAAAAAAAAATCTTTACATCAAGCAGATGATTCGGATTCTATAGCAGAAATGGGTAAAGAAGATGAACTATTCCAATACGAACTTTACCGGGTCCGACTCGGTGGATCATATTCGACACAAATGTAAAAACAAAATAAATTATCAGGGCACATTCATTTGTTATAATTAGAAGAAATATATGAGATGTTATGATCCATGGGATAACAATTAAATGGAATTATGGAGGAAGGAGTGAAGGAATGGTGCAAAATAACAATTAAAAACTCTGGTAATCCCATTGGCGATTCTGCAGAGAAGGCATGCCCTATTCAAATTATGATAAACTGATTTAAACATTTACAACTTCATAAAATAGGTGAGGTCAGTACCTACTTTAGAAAGGTGACTAATAATTGAATTAGGATAAAGATCATACCCAGGAAGTGCAGGAAATCTCCACACGGATTTAACAAAGTGTTTGATCAAATTAATTGTTGTAGGACTTGCATTTCCAACCAGGATTACTCGTCGGTTGAAGAAAATTAATTCTATTCAACCGCTAAAATAATACTGGCCGGACTTATTAGTCCGTTAGGCGATGAAACTCCCCCACCCGTTGTGAGACTACTCGACACATTATATTCCTCGCAAGGATTACACTACATTAGAAGAAAATTATTTCTAATTTTAAACCAAATTAAAAAAATGTGAAGATGCTACCTTGCACCATGTGCTCCAAGTAAGCATTTCTTTCTGTCATCCTCCCTCTCTATCAGACATAACAACTAGCTCTTTAATTGATGTGTTGCCTTTAATGTTGGTTTTGAAGTTGTGTTCATTCAACTCCAACGCCAGTTATTGATAAAAAAAAACCTCCAACTCCAGTAGTGCAGTTGTGACAACTTATCCGGCAAGTGGGTATACAGGGTTATCGCGGTGATAAAAAACAGTTGCGTCATCATCATCACGGCTGATGCAAGTAAAAAACATGTCAGGTTCAAAGATAGATGGGAAGGCATAATTCTTATCAACACTCGGAGGAGCAGGCAGTTTATCAATATTATACCTAGTTGTCATGTATCCAAAAAGAGCACTCCTGTCGAAAGATCCGGATACATGTTTGCTTGATAGAGCAAACACCGACCTATTCAATTTCCTGCATTTGCAATCCAAGCATTAGTATATAACCCGATAAACCAAACACGCACTGATTTAGTTTAACAAACTCAAAACTCACTAAACGAACGTAAACTTAGCCTTAAGATTCTTCCTGAATTCTTGGGGTCTGCTGACTATCTAATGAGACTAAGTTGTAGTGCTGATCCTATTTTATTGTTAACATAAATAAAATGTCTTCTGATTCATGGGCCGTTGCACAAAAAAAAAAGATCAAAATGACCAGGCTTAGTCTACAAATTAAACTTAATGTCCAAATGAAACCAAATCCATTTGGACTAGTAATATTTTCCTGGAGTAGTAATATTTTCTCTTGCATTCCATAGCAACTCCTTGAGCTTTATCTTTGTAGTTGGTTGTGACAGCTTCAGATGTATCCACTTGAAATCTACTTACTGTAAACATAGAAATAAATGTTAATAATAAAATTGATGACATTAAGTTGGAAACCACAAAGATTGGAAAACACAACTGGAAACAGAATAATCAAACAGCTCAAAATGACCATTACAAATAAACTTAATGTCCAATTAAAACCAAATTCACCTTGTCAGGGTGATTAGAATCAGAAATCAATCCAATTGAAACCATCAATTATCATAAGCATCATCAAATCAATCCAGAAATTGAATGAATATTCACAAAACTTAAAACCCTAAGCAGAAATGAACCCCAAAAACATAACAGTCAAAATGACCAATTAAGATTTAATCTACAAATAAGCCTAATATTTCTATTATCCACAATTGAAGTTTGGGTCAGGGTGATTTAGAACCAGAATTAAATCCATGGAGTCTACAATTGAAGTTAAATCATATCAAATCTGATTTAAGAAAAGAAAAAAAAGTTTTAACATATCATTACCTTGCTAGATTAAGATTAAACTCCAAAAATAACGCAATACCTACCTAAATTGAAAAAAAATCAATCCATGGAATCATCATATTAAGTTATATCATATCAAATCTGATTTTAAGGAAAAAAATTGTTAACATATCATTACCTTGCAAAATCAATGATCGATTAGATTAAACTCCAAAGTAACGCAATACCTGCACCAGAAATTGAAAAAAAAAAATCAATAAATTGAAAACCCTAAGCAGAAATGAATGAAGATACTCGAAAAAATAACAATCAACTCACCTTCCAATTTTGATTAAAGCAACAGATTCTTGTTAATTAATCTTCAGATGGAAGGAAATGATTTTGTTTGCCGAGACGGAGAAGGAGTGTCTGAGCTGCGGCGAGAAAGGAGAAGCCAAAAATAATAGGGTTTCAGTTTCTGCTCGTAAGTTGTTGGTACTTATAGTCTTATCTAGGGTTTCTAATCCAACGGCTGATGCTAACCACTAACGAACGGTTGAGGATGCCCCAGTTCAAGCCCTACTGACATTCATTTTCTTCCTTTGCAAAAAAGCTTGTGTGCAAGCCTTATTTCACCCGCATCGGCCTGTGCAGGTTGTTTGGATATGTGCACAACACTTTTGCACAACACAAATATTGAGTCTTGCCAATTGGACTTAAGCCTTGACTATGTCGATCTGGATGAGATTGCTCTCTTAAAAGGGTTTTGGTACGTTAAACTGAACATCTCAAGTTCGAATCTCCCAATACTTTTAAATAATTCTTTTTCTAACTATTATTAATTAGTAACTACACAAAGGAGTTTTTAATTGGCAGCCGAGCAAAAAGCTGGGTACCAACCCCTTTTGAATAGCAACACCCAGTCTAAACTTAAATTTCTTTTTCTTAACTTAAATTTCCAATCTAGCGATTTATAAATGCATCTGACTCTATTTCGTTGTCGGTTTGCTTTGGTAAATTCTTATTTTGGTAACGTTTATTTTTTTTATTAAAAAGGTGCGAACTGTTGATTTCTTAAAGTGATTGGACAATCAACACATGGGAGGTCCCCAACACATGGTTACAGTACACATGGTGTTCAGACTTCAAACCCCTCAATTCATAATTAAACCCTATTTTCATTATATTTGTTTATCAAAAAAAACAAAATCCAAAAACGATTTAATTTCGGGTGAATGCATAAAATGAATTTGACGCACTTAATAGGAAGAAAAATTATGTAGGCGGTTAGATTCAAACCCCTTAATTCATGATTAAACAAAACAGCATTTAATTTCGGGTGAATGCATAAAATCAATTTGACGCATTTAATAGGAATAAAATTCCTCTATAAAATGAATTTGGCAGTTAGAATTTTGAGTTGCGTCTTTTCAGCAAAATAATTAATGATGTATAAAATAAAATGAATTTGGCGGTTAGAAGAGTTGCGTCTTTTCAGCAAAAATGAATTTGGCTTGAGTTGCGTCTTTTGCCTCTATTAAAATATTTTGCCTTGTGTCCTTTCATCTTCTATAAAAATCTTATATAAACGGCTAAATTCTAACCTTTCAGTATTGCTTCTCGTTTCATATTACCAAAACCAAAGAGAGTTAGCGGAAAAACCAGACACAATCAAGCCTTCAAAAACTGTTCATTTCCCCTTGTATAAAAACAAAAGAACATCAGGGTACTAGACCCAACGAAAAATGGCAGGATCAAAGACTGAACCGAAGAAAAGTAAGTACTGTAATGAAATTTATTATGTTCCTTTTTTAAGAATATTATTAGTGAGGTGCACAAGTTTTTAACGCTATAATGTTTCACGGATCTAGAAACAGAAAGATGTGATGTTCTAGTATGCCATACTTTGTGATTTTAACCATGATTAAATTTTTTTAGTATTGCAATAACGATGTTTTTGTTTATGTTCTTGTGGTGTTTTAGGAGGATACAACAACAAACTTACTACCCTGAAAGAAGAAGTTAACCGTTTAGAAGAACAGATAATGCAAAAAGATATTGTGATTGAAAAACTGCAGAAAGTGGAAATCAAATATGAATCAATTTTGGGACATGCCAGAAGCATAATAAAGGACCTGCAAGATAAGAAAATCAACAAGAGAGGTGATTTTCCATACAAGGATCTTCCTAAAGCACCTTAAAATTCATTACTGGTAATGACGAGAACCCTTCAATGCCAGATGAGAAGCAAGAAGGTAAAAGAGTCCGAGGAAAGCAGGACAGCGAACGAGTTGAAAAACAAACCCCAAAGTGTACGAACAAGGAAAGCTAAGGAGTCTCAAGGAAATGAACTATATGACATGATGGGTCCTGCAGACAAATTAAGAGTTGAAAATTTGTGGAGCTCCAAATCGAGGTAATCTTACAAAATTTTACACACTCTTCGCATATACTTTGAATCGAATTAAATACACTTGAAGTAAATACAAGTAAATAATATTGTTTTTCTTATTAACATTTGCAGAGAAGATGTAGCTCTTATGGTGCAAGAAAATTTTAGGGGATTAGATAATCCAGTACTTATTATTGTTTGCTTGGTACTCGAGGACCTACTCTTCAAAGAATATTTGGACATTGGGGTAGTCCATTTCTACATTTTAAGGATAAAACTGGGTGTTTTGAATGATCGACAACACAAGGGAGACCCCAAGTACCTAAAGTGTGCTTACATGGATCCTTATGCATGGGTAAACTTCGTAAATTTCTCTTTGAAAAGTAATACTAACTATACTTTGAGTTGCACTTAACATATAAACAAGAAAATTACATAATTAAGATGCTGCGAAAAAATATTAATAATAGATACACTTTGCTTGCAGGAAACAGTGATCAAAGGATGCGGTGACAAGGGTGATTTGGTGGACAAATTCATAGAAAAAACGGCTGATAATTTGGATCGTCTTCTGATACCCATGAACAACCTTGGAAAACACTGGACCCTCTTGGTGTTCGATTTTAATCTGAAGAATGGACCTACTACAACTCACCGACCGCAAATGCGAGATAAGTGCACCGATGATGCAAATAAAATGGCATCGGCGAAGTGACAATGGAATTAAACAAGAAGACCCGACCTTGGGGAAAAGAAAATAGCCAACACTGATGTGAAGCCAATCAAGTATTCACAACAAGGAAGCCACCCAGTTGCCTCATGTACACTTGCTACTTCATGAAAAGATGCTCAAAGATAAACAAAGGAAATTGAAATGAATGAAGAAAAACTTAGAAGCATCCGCCACAGTATGAGGCAAAAAGTGGTGGCAAAAATGCTAGAGACTGAAGTATAGCGATGTCAACACTGGCTAACAATACACTAAAATCTTTTAAAGACTACTTTTATCATTTTATTGCAACTCTACTTTCATCTCTTCTAAAGGACTTTATTATTATTCTATTGATACTTTCTTTCCTACTATGCACAACTACTTTCAAATTCGAAAACATAATTTATTGAATTGACATTCTTAACATATAATAATAATAATAATAATAATAATAATAATAATAGTAAGAATTAAAAGGGAACTCCCTATAACCCACAAGACTACTGCACACGCGCGATGCGGTTTTTTATTCATCAAGATGATCCACAGCTTGAGCACAAGGTAACATGACTTACCGTATTTTGAGTCAGATCTGTCTCGACGTCTGGCTCAGACCTCACCCCCGACTCGGATGATGTCTGAGTCATGTAACAAAATACCCCTGACTCATGGGATCAAACCACTAGGTCACATTTTTTTTTTAAGTCCGTTGAGTCAGATCTGACTCAATATAGCCGGGTGATTTCGGTCAGATCCAGATGACTCAGATGAGTCAAGGATAAACAAACAGGGTGTTAGATCGGGTGAGTAATATGAAGATGATCCATAGCACGCTCATAAGGTAGGTGCACTGCTACTCGCGCGTCGCAAGAACGAATGCACACATGTCAAATCAACTTCCACGGGCGGGTTATATTGACTATTTTTTTGTTGGTGCCTCATCATTAGCCTTTGTTAAAACATTATAACCTATTCAAAAACAAGGATGAGCCGTGCCGCGCTATACGAATCTGTCATCTTCGGCTGGGGAATTACGTTCGATCACCCGATGTGTACACATCGAGATTTTCAGTATGTAGACATCCTGAGCATCACTGGGGGAATATTCCTTTTCTTAAGAGATAAAGCGGGGGTGAATCATAATAAAATACTCGCAAGAGTTTCGGACCCTTGTCCTCCCTGCTCGCATTGGGATGTGCCCAAGGAGAGTCCAAACCACCCTGTCACGCCTTGGTCATCATCCTTGAACCAACATGAAATTACTTGCAACGCCCAAACGGGATGAAATACATTGGCCTGGTAAAAACACAAAATAAACAACATGACTTACCTTTCAACCTTTTGCGTTTTTTTATTCATCAAGATGATCCACAACTTGAGCACAAGGTAACATGACTTACCGTATTTTGAGTCAGATCTGTCTCGACGTCCGGCTCGAGACCTCACCCCGACTTCGGACTCGTCGAGTCATGTAACAAAATACCCCTGACTCATGGGATCAAACCACTAGGTCACATTTTTTTTTTAAGTCCGTTGAGTCAGATCTGACTCAATATAGCCGGGTGATTTCGGTCAGATCCAGATGACTCAGATGAGTCAAGGGTAAACAAACAGGGTGTTAGATCGGGTGAGTAATATGAAGATGATCCATAGCGCTCATAAGGTAGGTTCACCTACTACTCGCGCGTCGCAAGAATTGTAATGCACCTGTGTCAAATCAACTTCCACGGGCGGGTTATATTGACTATTTTTTTTGTTGGTGCCTCATCATTAGCCTTTGTTAAAACATTATAACCTATTCAAAAACAAGGATGAGCCGTGCCGCGCTATACGTTTCTGTCAGCTTCGGCTGGGGAATTACGTTCGATCACCCGATGTGTACACATCGAGATTTTCAGTATGTGGACATCCTGAGCATAACTGGGGGAATATTCCTTTTCTTAAGAGATAAAGCGGGGGTGAATCAGAATAAAATACTCGCAAGAGTTTCGGACCCTTGTCCTCCCTCGCCGCATTGGGATGTGCCCAAGGAGAGTCCAAACCACCTAGCGCCTTGGTCATCATCCTTGAACCAACATGAAATTACTTGCACCGCCCAAACGGATGAAATACCTTGACACGGGAAAAACACAAAATAAACAACATGACTTACCTTTCAACCTTTTGCGGTTTTTTATTCATCAAGATGATCCATGACTTGAGCACAAGGTAACATGACTTACCGTATTTTGAGTCGAATCTGTCTCGACGTCTGGATCGGACCTCAATCCCCGACTCGGACTCGTCTCGAGTCATGTAACAAAATACCCCGACTCATGGGATCAAACTACTAGGTCATATTTTTTTTTTTAAGTCCGTTGAGTCGGATCTCGACTCAATATAGCCTAGTGATTTCGGTCAGATCCGGATGACTCGAGATGAGTCAAGGGTAAACAAACAGGGTGTTAGATCGGGTGAGTAATATGAAGATGATCCATACGCGCTCATAAGGTAGGTGCACTCTTTACTCGCGTCGCAAGAACTGATGTAATGCACACATGTCAAATCAACTTCCACAAAGCGGGTTATATTGACTATTTTTTTTGTTCGTGCCTCATCATTAGCCTTTGTTAAAACCTTATAACCTATTCAAAATCAAGGATGAGCCGTGCCGCGCTATACGTTTCAGCTCGGCCTCGGGAATTACGTTGATCACCCGATGTGTACACATCGAGATTTTCGTATGTGGACATCCCGAGCATAACCGGGGAATATTCTTTTTCTTAAGAGATAAAGCGGGGGTGAATCAGAATAAAATACTCGCAAGAGTTTCGGACCCTTGTCCTCCCTGCTCGCATTGGGATGTGCCCAAGGAGAGTCCAAACCACCCTGCCGCGCCTTGGTCATCATCCTTGTACCAACATGAAATTACTTGCACCGCCCAAACGGGATGAAATACCTTGGCCTGGGAAAAACACAAAATAAACAACATGACTTACCTTTCAACCTTTTGTGGTTTTTTATTCATCACGATGATCCACAGCTTGAGCACAAGGTAACATGACATACCGTATTTTGAGTCAGATCTGTCTCGACGTCTGGATCGGACCTCACCCCCGACTCGGACTCGTCTGAGTCATGTAACAAAATACCCCTGACTCATGGGATCAAACTACTAGGTCATATTTTTTTTTTTAAGTCCGTTGAGTCAGATCTGACTCAATATAGCCGGGTGATTTCGGTCAGATCCAGATGACTCAGATGAGTCAAGGGTAAACAAACAGGGTGTTAGATCGGGTGAGTAATATGAAGATGATCCATAACGCGCTCATAAGGTAGGTGCACTGCAACTCGCGCGTCGCAAGAACCTGTAATGCACCCGTGTCAAATCAACTTCCACAGGCGGGTTATATTGACTATTTTTTTTGTTCGTGCCTCATCATTAGCCTTTGTTAAAACCTTATAACCTATTCAAAATCAAGGATGAGCCGTGCCGCGCTATACGTTTCTTCCGCCTCGAGTGGGAATTACGTTCGATCACCCGATGTACACATCGAGATTTTCGATATGTGGACATCCCGAGCATAACGGGGAATATTCCTTTTCTTAAGAGATAAAGCGGGGTGAATCGGAATAAAATACTCGCAAGAGTTTCTGACCCTTGTCCTCCCTCGCCGCATTGGGATGTGCCCAAGGAGAGTCCAAACCACCTGTTCCGCGCCTTTGTCATCATCCTTGTACCAACATGAAATTACTTGCACCGCCCAAACGGGATGAAATACCTTGGCACAGGAAAAACACAAAATAAACAACATGACTTACCTTTCAACCTTTGTGGTTTTTTATTCATCACGATGATCCACACTTGAGCACAAGGTAACATGACTTACCGTATTTTGAGTCGGGATCTGTCTCGGCGTCTGGATCGGACCTCACCCCGACTTCGGACTTGTCCGAGTCATGTAACAAAATACCCACGACTCATGGGATCAAACTACTAGGTCATATTTTTTTTTAAGTCCGTTGAGTCGATCGACTCAATATAGCCGAGTGATTTCGGTCGGATCCGGATGACTCGGATGAGTCAAGGGTAAACAAACGGGGTGTTAGATCGGGTGAGTAATATGAAGATGATCCATAACGCGCTCATAAGGTAGGTGCACTGCACTCGCGCGTCGCAAGAACTTGTAATGCACCCGTGTCAAATCAACTTCCACATCGGGTTATATTGACTATTTTTTTTGTTCGTGCCTCATCATTAGCCTTTGTTAAAACATTATAACCTATTCAAAAATCAAGGATGAGCCGTGTCGCGCTATACGTTTCTCGTCATTTTACTGGGAATTACGTTCGATCACCCGATGTGTACACATCGAGATTTTCAGTATGTGGACATCCTGAGCATAACTGGGGGAATATTCCATTTCTTAAGAGATAAAGCGGGGTGAATAAGAATAAAATACTGCAAGAGTTTCGGACCCTTGTCCTCCCCTCGCTCGCATTGGGATGTGCCCAAGAAGAGTCCAAACCACCCTGCCGCCTTGGTCATCATCCTTGTACCAACATGAAATTACTTTGCACCGCCCAAACGGGATGAAATACCTTGGCCTGGGGAAAAACACAAAATAAACAACATGACTTACCTTTCAACCTTTTGTGGTTTTTTATTCATCAAGATGATCCACACTTGAGCACAAGGTAACATGACTTACCGTATTTTGAGTCGATCTGTCTCGACGTCCGGATCGGACCTCACCCCGACTCGGACTCGTACGAGTCATGTAACAAAATACCCCCGACTCATGGGATCAAACTACTAGGTCATATTTTTTTAAGTCCACAGTCGATCTCGACTCAATATAGCCGGGTGATTTCGGTCGGATCCGGATGACTCGAGATGAGTCAAGGGTAAACAAACGGGGGTGTTAGATTGGGGGAGTAATATGAAGATGATCCATAACGCGCTCATAAGGTAGGTGCACCTGCTACTCGCGCGTCGCAAGAACTGTAATGCACCTGTGTCAAATCAACTTCCACAGGCGGGTTATATTGACTATTTTTTTTGTTCGTGCCTCATCATTAGCCTTTGTTAAAACATTATAACCTATTCAAAATCAAGGATGAGCCGTGCCGCGCTATACGTTTTGTCGGCTTAATTTGGGGAATTACGTTCGATCACCCGATGTGTACACATCGAGATTTTCAGTATGTGGACATCCTGAGCATAACTGGGGGAATATTCCTTTTCTTAAGAGATAAAGCGGGGGTGAATCAGAATAAAATACTCGCAAGAGTTTCGGACCCTTGTCCTCCCTGCTCGCATTGGGATGTGCCCAAGGAGAGTCCAAACCACCCTGCCGCGCCTTGGTCATCATCCTTGTACCAACATGAAATTACTTGCACCGCCCAAACGGGATGAAATGCCTTGGATAGGGAAAAACACAAAATAAACAACATGACTTACCTTTCAACCTTTTGTGTTTTTTTATTCATCAAGATGATCCACACTTTGAGCACAAGGTAACATGACTTCACCGTATTTTGAGTCGTATCTGTCTCGATCGTCCGGATCGGACCTCACCCCCGACTCGGACTCGTTTGAGTCATGTCACAAAATACCCATGACTCATGGGATCAAACCACTAGGTCAGATTTTTTTTTTTAAGTTCGTAGAGTCAGATCTAACTCAATATAGCCGGGGGATTTCGGTCAGATCCAACTGACTCGGATGAGTCAAGGGTAAACAAACGAGGTGTTAGATCGGGTGAGTAATATGAAGATGATCCATAACGCTCATTAGGTAGGTGCACTCTCTTACTCGCGCGTCGCAAGAACTATAATGCACCCGTGTCAAATCAACTTCCACGGTGGGTTATATTGACTATTTTTTTTGTTCGTGCCTCATCATTAGCCTTTGTTAAAACATTATAACCTATTCAAAAACAAGGATGAGCCTGCCACGTATTATACGTTTCTTGCGGCTTCTGGTGGGAATTACGTTCGATCACCCGATGTGTACACATCGAGATTTTCGCATGTGGACATCCCGAGCATAACTGGGGAATATTCCTTTTCTTAAGAGATAAAGCGGGGTGAATCGGAATAAAATACTCGCAAGAGTTTCGGACCCTTGTCCTCCCCCGCCGCGTTAGGATGTGCCCAAGGAGAGTCCAAACCACCTGCCGCGCCTTGGTCATCATCCTTGTACCAACATGAAATTACTTACACCGCCCAAACGGGATGAAATACCTTGGCCAGGAAAAACACAAAATAAACAACATGACTTACCTTTCAACCTTTTGTGGTTTTATTCATCAAGATGATCCACAAACTTGAGCACAAGGTAACATGACTTACCGTATATTTTTGAGTCGACTGTCTCGGCGTCGCTCGGACCTCACCCGACTTCGGACTCGTCTGAGTCATGTAACAAAATACCCCTGACTCATGGGATCAAACCACTAGGTCACATTATTATTTTTTTAAGTCCGTTGAGTCAGATCTGACTCAATATAGCCGGGTGATTTCGGTCAGATCCAGATGACTCAGATGAGTCAAGGGTAAACAAACGAGGTGTTAGATCGGGTGAGTAATATGAAGATGATCCATAACGCGCTCATAAGGTAGGTGCACCTGCTTACTCGCGCGTCGCAAGAACTTATAATGCACCCGTGTCAAATCAACTTCCACAGGCGGGTTATATTGACTATTTTTTTTGTTCGTGCCTCATCATTAGCCTTTGTTAAAACATTATAACCTATTCAAAAAATCAGGATGAGCCGTGCCACGCTATACGTTTCTATATAGCTTCGGCTGGGGAATTACGTTCGATCACCCGATGTGTGTACACATCGAGATTTTCGCATGTGGACATCCCGAGCATAACTGGGGAATATTCCTTTTCTTAAGAGATAAAGCGGGGTGAATCGAGAATAAAATACTCGCAAGAGTTTCGGACCCTTGTCCTCCCCGCCGCATTGGGATGTGCCCAAGGAGAGCCCAAACCACCTCTTGCGCCTTGGTCATTGTAGGATCATAACATCGCAGCGAACAAGGCTCATTGGAGTAGTAAGCAACGGTGTCGCGAGGGAGTCGCGAGGGAGCTAAAATAAGCAGCCTTGAATAAACGGCGGGTAAAACATAAAGAAGACGTGAGAGGCGCGAGGTTAAGAAGTGTCGCGAGGTGAATGTTTGTGCATCTGCGACACTTCGCGAGACATTCCCAGAAAATAAAGGTAGCTTATTTGTCATCCACTATGTATTACCCTATATAAAGGGGAAATGGGACTGTTAGAAGAGATCTTTTGGAATGGTTAGGCAAGTCAATAGGAGAGAGAAAGTTTAAGAGTGCTTTAATTTCTAAGTATAATTCTATTATCTTGTGTAAACATTTCATGGATTCAATCAATAAATATTCTTGATCTTACTTCCTTCAATGGATTAATTAAGCAAAATCGAGTAAGGGGTGTAGTGTGGGAAAACCTGCTACTACATATGCGCTAGAAACAGGGAGATCATTGGTAAAGGAGAGAAAATTGCAATTAAAGTTGTCTGAATCAGGAAAATGAGAAAGGAAAATTTTAAATTGAATGAAAAAGATATGGCATGCAACACAGACACAAGAGTAATGATTAGTGAATTTCATGAAAATATCAGAGGAAGAATACACAAACGAGATTTTGAAGGAAAGAAGATTCTGAGATAGAGAAATAACATCACCTTTTGAAGGATTGGGAAAAGCAAGAGATAACTTTTTCGACGTGGAGGAAATATCCAAAGAAAACTTGGATCACGCATCTCCACTGATAATCGCAATAAACGCGTACAAGGAAAAAGAGGAACTAGAGAACACAGTAAAAACATGGGTAGTGAATGGAGTTTTAATTGATACAGGGAGTCTGGTGAACATCATGTTTTATCACGCTTACAAAAAGATGGGATATAAAGATGAAGATATGATTTTTCGCGGCGTACAATATTCAAAGGTTTTGGTAAATCTATAACAAAAGTTAAAGGGGAGATAAAAATACATATTCCGTTAGGGAAATTGAAACACGAGGTGACGATGAGTGTAGTGGATATGGAATCACTATATAACATATTACTAGGAAGACCATGGGTACATGCAATAAAAGGCTGTGGGCGTCGACACTTCATCAATGTATCAAATTCCCTACACCAGCCGGAGTCGGCGAGATCAAAGGGGATGGCTGCTAAAGGAAGAATATACTATCAAAACGAAGTAAAGTGTTGCGAAGAACAAGTAAACAAGCGAAAGAGTATATCAAAGTATCGCAAGAAGATGGCAAGGGCAGCTAAGAAGAAGAAGAATTCGAGTTTACATGATAAGAGCGAAGGAAGGAAAAGGCATACCTAGCGAGATCTCGGGAGAAGAAAATGACCTCGCGAAAGAACCAAAAGGACCGACTCCTATGGGGAACCGAAGGCCCGATTACGTCGCGGCGAGCAAACCAAAGAAGTGAATATTGGAACTAAGGAAAAACCCCCGGATGCTAAAGATTGGAACTAACATGGGAGCGGATGAAGAAAAAAGAACCGTCGATCTATTACGTGATTATAAAGATATCTTCGGCGTGGGATATGGATGAAGTGCACTGGAATAGATCCATCGGTGAGCTTTGTCACAAGTTGGAAATTGATAAAAATGTGAAGCCATTCAAACAAAGAATTAGAAAGATAAGAACAACATATCACTCTCGAGATAGAAGAAGAAGCGCAAAAGATGCCGGATCTGCGAATTATTAGACAAGCAAAATATCCACTGAATGGATAGCGAATATGGTTATAGTTCCAAAGAAGAACAAGGGAATAAGGATTTGCATTGATTTCACTGTCTAAATAAAGCTTGCCCTAAAGGCAGTTTTCCATTACCAGGACATTCCCACTGGTCGAATCGGCGGGGGAATGAAAGAGTATCGTCGCTGGACGGATACAAAGGTTACAATCAAATCCCTCTCGGCGAAGAAGACCAAGAGCACACTTGCTTTCTTCGCTCCAAGAGGATTATCTTGTTATACTAAAATGCCTTTTGGTTTGCGAAATGCTTTAGACAACGTATCGAAGGATGGTAGAAAAAGTATTCGCGAGAATGGATACATAAAACATTAGAAGTATACGTAGATGACATGCTAGTGAAAAGTAAAAAGCGAGAAGATCACGTGCGAGACTTGAAAGAAATTTTTGAACAAATGAGGCGTTTCAACATCAAAGTCAATCCCAGAAAAATGTACCTTCGGAGTTGCGTCGGGAAGTTCTTGGGTTACATTATATCAAAGGAAGGAATACATGTTGATCCGGAGAAAGTAAAAGCAGTTCGCGATATGCCGACACCTGCGACAGTAAAGGATGTTCAAAAGCTGAATGGGTTACTAGCATCATTAGGAAGATTCATCTCGCGGTCATCTGATAAGTGTAAACACTTTTTCAGTGTTCTGAAAAAAGGATCGAAATTTAAGTGGACGGACAAATGTGAAAAGGCTCTACAAAGGGATCAAAGAGCATTTAATGGATATATCCCGGTATGCGAAGGCGAGAACCAGGAGAGAAATTATTAATATACCTCGCGACAACATCGCATGCCTTAAGTGCGGTTTCGCGAATGGACGCGAGGAGTAGAAAAACCAATTTATTATATCAGCAAAACTTTTAATGCTTTGCGAAAGAAATTATTCAAAGATTGAAAAACTAATCCTGGCGTTAGTCTATGCGTCGTTTAAACTTCGCATATATTTTCGAACACATCTTGTTAGAGTGGTAACAAAGGTACCAATCGAGTCGATAATGAAAAATTCAAAAGATCGGGAAGAGTCGAAAGATGGAATGCTCAAATAAGCCATTATAAACTCAAATATGAAATATTATCTTCAACCAAGTCACGAGGTTGTCGCGAGATTTTCGGCGAGAATTTCCTTTGGAGGAAGATGAAGCGGTGGATGAAATGATGGATGTAGAAGAAGAGCATGGAGATCCAAAGGATTTGTTAAGCGAGCGGTCGGTGGGAAATATTAGTGGATGGATCATCCAATGGAGAAGGTAAAGGAGTGGGAATTGTTGTGATTACGCGGGAAGGCAATAAGTTAGCTTTTGCTTTTAGATTGGAATTTGAGTCTACCAATAATGAAACGGAGTATGAAGCTATAATACATGCTCTACGAGTCGCAATAGAAATGAAAGCGGAGAATGTGAGGATTACCGGCTGACTACGCAATTGGCAATTTGTCGGATAACGAAAGTATGCTACAAATGATCCATCTCTGAAATACGGGAAACTTGTAGAAGTGTTGTCGCACAGAATCACCGAAAATAAAATGGAGGCACATATCAAGGAGAGATAATAGACTCATGAGACCTTTTGCCTTTATATCAAGTATGATGACAGACCCAAGCTGGGAATATCAAAATACGAGACACTACGGCGCCATCAATTAATAAAGAGGAGGGACAAGAAGCGAGATATAATGATGGTGGTAGATGAAATGCAGGTCGCGAGGAAGATTGGAGAGTGGAACTTCACGCGTACTTAATGAAAGGCGAGTACCAAGAAATAGATTGGAAGCACACAAGTTAAAGAGCCGGGCAACAAATTATGAATTACGAGATGGCGTGCTTTATCGGCGTTCTTTTGAGGACCCTCGCTCCGATGTCTATCAAGGAAAGAAGGAGAAACCATATTGAAGATCTTTTGCATAGTGGGGATCACCGGAAATCATAGCGGCGGGAGATCTTTGGCATATAAGGCAAAGACGCAAGGATATTATTGGCCATATATGCATGAGGATTTTTAGCGATATCCAGACAATGCGAAGATTGTCAAAGACATGGGAAGAAGATACATGCACCTGGAGCACCGTTAAGTTCTTCGAAAAGTGTGTGGCCTTTCGGAAAATGGGGTTTAGATATTGTGGGACCATTTTTACCGGGAACAGGACAAAGAAGATACTTAATTGTCGCAACTGACTACTTCACAAAATGGGCAGAAGTGAAAGCGGTCCAGCACATTCGCGATAAGGATATTTTACTTTCATATTTGAAAATATTATATGCAGATTTGGGATCCACTGCACAATTGGTATCGATAACGGGAGGCGATTTGAAGGGCAAAATATAGAGTTGCTACTCAATGCATTTCGAGATAAGATGTGGAAAATCGACTCCATTATATCCACAAGCTAATGGTCAAGCGGAGGCAACAAACAAAACAATTGCCGATATATTGAAGAAAAGTTGGAAGGACACAATAGGGGATGGTGCGAAGAAGTACCCAATGCGGTATGGGCCTATAATACAACTAGAAGAGAAGCCACGGGGAATGTCCCCTTTTTGCTTAACTTATGGAGTGGAAGCGGTACTCCCAACGAGAGGTCGTGATTCCGACAACCAAAAAAGGTGCTGGAGAAAAATCTTAGTGCAGGCAACATTCTAATCAAGTTGGATGAATTGGAAGAAAAACGAAAAAGGCCTTGCGACACATGGAGAATTATCGGCGAAGATTGGCTAGAGAATATAACAAGCGTGTAAAAATACGTGAGTTCCAACCAGGAGACTTGGTGTTGCGAGAAACCCCAATATATCAACGTGAAAGTGGAGGCAAATTGGCGAGAAAATGGGATGGACCTTATATCATCAAAGAAGTAGTTGGTACGGGGGCATATAGATTGATGGATCCCGAAGGAAGAGATGTGGGACAAAAATTGGATAGACCATGGAATATGTTATATCTAAAGAAATATTACCCGTAAAAATGAGAGAGGAAAAAGGAATCAAGATGAAGTACTTCTTAGCAAGATATTTGCGACATTCAAAATCACGAGAGAAAATACGCGAAGATCTCGCGACAAGAATAACAAAAAAGTCATGAATGGCTTAATAAAACAACAAGAGATAACGAATGATTAAATGAATGAATTGGAGAATATCTCGCAAGCAAAATAGCAAATGTTGAAGAATGATTGAATAAAAGAATGAATGAATGGGACGAACCTTTATGGCGTACACCCTAGTTCGCGAATAACATTTCGTAAGAGGCAAATGTAAGACCTAAAGTCGTCATATAAGGGGTATCTCTCGACATGGCTCGGGGGAAGGTTACACCGCTCCTGGCTTTGAGTCATGAAAATTTGGGGCCCATGAAAGCCTATCCTAAGAGGTACCTTGGATTCCCAACTATATGTAGGTTATACCCTGGTTGGGCGACCGAAGGGTCTCTTTCAAAGAGTCGAGTGTATGCTCAAGGCGCCGAGTACTTGAGCGGAGTGATTGGATGAACCTACCCTGGCCATTCTTGGCAAGTCTTGGCATATGTTGCACTCGCCCGAAGAAAACTCCACTTAGGGTGCAGTCTCGTAACCATAAACCCTATAGGTATAAGGGATAAGAGGCTGCGGAAAACAAGCTTGTTGTTGTTAAGGCCGGATGGGAGGAGCTAGTCTTGTATGGCGATGTTTAGCCTCCTTGAAGGGGCAACCGGCAGGGAGATGATAAGGCGACGCTCTCCAATAGGGAGTGTCAAAACAGACGCAAATGTCATGAGGCTATGTTTTCGCAAGAGAATTTAGGCTCGTCATATTTATTGCAATGATCCTGCGAGAGGCAATAATACTAACGCGAGGTAAGGCGAGATCAATGGGTCTTTACTGTGAAAGTGTACGGACGTCTGCGATTTCGTCGCCGGCGGCAATGTCATGGGGCTATGTGTTCGCAAGGATATATAGGCCTATCATATTGTCGCAACTAAAACATCTGCAGAGGCAAAAATACTTGGAAAATGATAAGGCAAGATCAATGGGTCTTTACATGCAAGTGTAAAAGGCGTCCTGCGATTTGTCGCGATGAAAGGTGGCGGGGAAGGCCTCTAATTAGGGAGGTCTAACTTGGAAGACCACACAAAATGATAAGGCAAGGTCAATGGGCCTCTGCATGAAAATGTAAAGGCGACTGCGACTTTGTCGCAGATGAGAAGAATTAAATCAAATCACGATTTGGGATGGATTTACTTAATAAAAGATTCAATGAGCGAACATGCTCGCAAAGGTGGTCTTAACTAAGAAAGGAAGAAAGAAATATGGAAGTTACTCAATCAAAAGAGTTAAGTCACTCAAACAAAAAGGAATTCTAACAAATTACATAGAGAATTTAACTCTCTACCTCTGCATTATCAAATACGAGAGGATGGTTGAGGCTTTTCGCCTTTATCGACTTCACATCCGCCGATTGATGGATTTTCTTGAGAAATGTTTTCATCACCTTTGTTCTCGCCAATTGCTTTGGACTTTCATCGAAATTTTTCTATTCGGATCTCCATCGATTGACTTCCTTATCGGAGATATCTTCGCCACTTTCATATTCATAATCACTATCTGGAGCATTGGGAACTTCATCATCACTTACTTCCAAAGGATCGCGTGAATAGGATCAAGAGACTTGGACAGACAAAATATTATTCACAAGAACTTCCGCTTTAAGAGAGAATTGGCGAAGCAATGCCTTTTGGCGATTCTTACTATCAATATCCTTACAATAAGACATATAATCAAATCTTAGCTCTGCACGGTCGCGAGAACGAGCAAGATGAGCGGAGAGTAGTCCGTTTTCCTTGCGAATTTTAGAATAATCGGACACGAGGGTGGAGATAGTGGAGCGAAGCTTTCTCTCGAGTACGCATAACAAATACACAAGATCGAGAAAATTCTTATCGAACATTATTGACATTTCGGGTAATAAAGCATTCATGGAATAAATACATAAATTAAGATAGTCAAATAATTTGACTACCTTCCTTTTAGAAGTAAGATGTTGAATTAAAGCTGCGAAATTATTCCCCAAGCGGTCCATGACATCATCAAATGAATCTCCCACTAAGCCTTTCAATCGAGATCGCAAATTCTTTTCATTGGAAACAAGTATGGAGTTTTTCGGTCGCCGAGAGAAGAGTTGGATTTTCTAATTTGACACATTGTTCTTGGAATTGCTTAGCTTTTACACTCAACGTTATTCTACCTTGAATAAGTTTATCTCTCTCGTGAATTTCTTCAAGTTGGTTTTTCAAAGTATGTTTAGCTTGTTCGTGCTCTTCACATAACTTTTGACAAGCATTATCTTGCTGCTTGAGTAGCTCGCCATCTTATTCATCGAGAACGTTTCTCTTGAGAAAGAGTTCGATTCTCATCGATAAAGTTTCAACTCCAAATTAGTTTTAGTCAAAGCATAAGAGAGCGAGATAAGTCATTACTTAATGAGACTTGCTTTTGCGATAATTCAAAATTCTCTTTAGACAAGTTATTTATTTGATCAGTTGCATAGGTATGAAGATTATCTAAGAGATTATCTTGCTCCATCCAAGCATCTCTTTCCACTCGAACTTCTTCAACGATAGACTCAGTCGATATATCTCCATTATTCGTTTAGTTTAATACTTTGAGGACGAGCAAGGGTTTGAGTTGTAAAAAAAAAAAAAAAAAAAAAAAAAAAAAAATGGGGGGATGGCGAGAGCATACCTTTTAATTATTAATTATTCTTGCGAAGATTATAACGATCTAGTGAGATACTGAGAAATTTTTGATTTTCAAGGTGGAGATTATTGCACTTCCACAGCCATAACTTGGAGATCATCCTTCAACTTATTAACCTCTTGAACTAAATATGCTCATGAGATCCTCCCGGGACCAAGATGCTTACTTAAAATCTCATGAGACGTTCGATTTGACAGGATCATTAGAAGTCTTTTTGGCATCATTCACGAGATCGAAAAGGACCTTAAAGGCCACATCTATCCCCTCCAAATTTTCGCGATTAGAGGAATTTGTTCAAACAAAGAAGGCAGAGTCGTCCTTTGTCAAAGGAACCTCATGAGAGGAGGAGGTTTCAGGGAGAGAAGTGATTGGGGAAATAACAGAGACATTGACGAGCGGGAGGAGGTATAATATTATTTGTAGTAGGACAATTGAAAGGAACTTGGTCTATGAGGAGTTGAGGTATAGAAATATTGTCGCCAGTAATGTTACCAGGAAGAAAGAGGCACAAAATTATCTTGCGAAGATTTCGCAGCGGGAGATGAAGGTGTGAATGAAGGAAATGGAACGTCGGGAGTAACGGGGTTTGGAGTAGCGAAGCCTTTTGGGAGTATCACCCGATTAGTTTTATCATCTGCGAATGACAAATCAAATAAGAAAGAGGCAACAATGCATTGTTAATAAAAATGTTTCTCGATACCTTGTCACTCATGATTGTCTTTTGAAGCCATAGATTTTGCTCGAGAAGAGGGCTTTTTGTTGCGTGAGGGATTCTTGTTGCGAAGTAGGTTTCGGTGGCGAGCCCAAAGAAAGAAGAGGTCCTTCACGGTAAACTTAGTTCTGGATTGGTTCTTGCTAAACAACAATGGCGAAAAGAGAACTACAAAGTTAATCATACCAGTGTGATTTCAACAAGAAAAAGCTAATTTAATCAACCACAAAATCAGCGAGATATGGCAAAATTAACAAACACAGGGCGTCATGAGAGTAACAACTGTTAGGGAATAGCAAAAATGGTGAAGAAGAAGAACACTTGCAGAACGATGAAGAATAAGAACACTTGCAGACGATGAAGAAGATGAAAAGGAAAAGGAAAATTCTTCACAGGGGATGCTCCTATAAATAGACGAGAAAAAATGTTATGACCGGATAACATTAAATGCACCGGTAAAAGAGGTGAACATAGACACGTGTAAACGGTCACTACTAAATTCAAGGAAGCCAAATGAAAAGAACTTTAGTAGAATCCAAATATACAACGTATTTCCTAATAGGCGAGAAAAGCTTGCGAAATTGATTATTTTCTGTAATTCATGAGGCAAGAAACGACATTTCGTATGTATATTACAAAGAAACTTAGGAACTTCGCAAAAGAATAGAGGCAAGTACGTACTTTTCAAGACCCGATATTCTTAGCTCGTTCCTTTATCAACAAAGATCAAAGATTACCACCACAACAGATTTTCCTTAAAGATCGCTCTTCAAGCAATATTCAAGGAAAAGAGGCAAGATGTAGGATCATAAACATCGCAGCGAACAAGGCTCATTGGAGTAGTAAACAGCGGTGTCGCGAGGGAGTCGCGAGGGAGCTAAAATAAATGGCGCAATGAATAACGACAGGTAAAACATAAAGAAGACGTGAGAGGCTGGCGAGGGTTAAGAAGTGTCGCGAGGTGAATGTTTGTGCATCTGCGACACTTGCGAGACATTCCAAAAATAAAGGGTAGCTTAGTTGTCATCCACTATGTATTACCCTATATAAAGGGGAAATGGGGCTGATTAGAAGAGAGATCTTTTTGGAATGGTTAGGCAAGTCAATAGGAGAGAGAAAGTTTAAGAGTGCTTTAATTTCTAAGTATAATTCTATTATCTGTGTAAACATTTCATGGATTCAATCAATAAATATTCTTGATCTTACTTCCTTCAATGGATTAATTAAGCAAAATCGAGTAAGGGGTGTAGTGTGGGAAAACACCTTACTACAGTCATCATCCTTGTACCAACATGAAATTACTTGCCTTGGCCCAAAGCGAGATGAAATACCTTGGCACAGGAAAAACACAAAATAAACAACATGACTTACCTTTCAACCTTTTGTGGTTTTTTATTCATCAAGATGATCCACGGCTTGAGCACAAGGTAACATGACTTACCGTATTTTGAGTCGGATCATCTCGGCGTGCGCTCGGACCTCACCCCGACTCGGACTCGTCAAGAGTCATGTAATAAAATACTCGACTCATGGGATCAAACCACTAGGTCACATTTTTTTTAAGTCCGTTGAGTCGGATCGACTCAATATAGCGGGTGATTTCGGTCGGATCCGAGATGACTCGAATGAGTCAAGGGTAAACAAACGGGGTGTTAGATCGGGTGAGTAATATGAAGATGATCCATAACGCTCATAAGGTAGGTGCACCTGCTACTCGCGCGTCGCAAGAACGCAATGCACATGTCAAATCAACTTCCCACGGGCGGGTTATATTGACTATTTTTTTTGTTGGTGCCTCATCATTAGCCTTTGTTAAAACATTATAACCTATTCAAAAACAAGGATGAGCCGTGCCGCACTATACGTTTCGTCAGCTTCGGCTGGGAATTACATTCGATCACCCGATGTGTACACATCGAGATTTTCGATATGTGGACATCCACGAGCATAAGCTGAGGAATATTCCTTTTCTTAAGAGATAAAGCGGGGTGAATCGAATAAAATACTCGCAAGAGTTTCGGACCCTTGTCCTCCCTGCTCGTATTGGGATGTGCCCAAGGAGAGTGCAAACCACCCTGCCGCGCCTTGGTCATAATCCTTGAACCAACATGAAATTACTTGCACCTCCCAAACGGGATGAAATACCTTGGCCTGGGAAAAACACAAAATAAACAACATGACTTACCTTTCAACCTTTTGCGGTTTTATTCATCAAGATGATCCACAACTTGAGCACAAGGTAACATGACTTCCGTATTTTGAGTCGAGATCATCTCGCGTCGGCTGAGACCTCACCCCAGACTCGGACTCTTCGAGTCATGTAACAAAATACCCACGACTCATGGGATCAAACAACTAGGTCACATTTTTTTTTAAGTCCGTTGAGTCAGATCTGACTCAATATAGCCGGGTGATTTCGGTCAGATCCAGATGACTCAGATGAGTCAAGGGTAAACAAATAGGGTGTTAGATCGGGTGAGTAATATGAAGATGATCCATAGTGCGCTCATAAGGTAGGTGCACTGCTTTACTCGCGCGTCGCAAGAAATGTAATGCACCTGTGTCAAATCAACTTCCACGGGCGGGTTATATTGACTATTTTTTTTGTTGGTGCCTCATCATTAGACTTTGTTAAAACATTATAACCTATTCAAAAACAAGGATGAGCCGTGCCGCGCTATACGTTTAATCGGCTTCGGTGAGGGAATTACGTTCGATCACTGATGTTTACACATCGAGATTTTCAGTATGTGGAAATCCACGAGCATAACCGGGAATATTCCTTTTCTTAAGAGATAAAGCGGGGTGAATCGAGAATAAAATACTCGCAAGAGTTTCGGACCCTTGTCCTCCTGCTCGCATTGGGATGTGCCCAAGGAGAGTCCAAACCACCTGCCCGCGCCTTGGTCATCATCCTTGTACCAACATGAAATTACTTGCACCTCCCAAACGGGATGAAATACCTTGGCACAGGAAAAACACAAAATAAACAACATGACTTACCTTTCAACCTTTTGCGGTTTTTTATTCATCAAGATGATCCACGACTTGAGCACAAGGTAACATGACTTCTCTTTGTATTTTGAGTCGGATCTGTCTCGACGTCGGCTCGGACCTCACCCCAGACTTGGACTCGTCGAGTCATGTAACAAAATACCCACGACTCATGGGATCAAACCACTAGGTCACATTTTTTTAAAGTCCGTTGAGTCGAATCGACTCAATATAATAGGGTGATTTCGGTCGGATCCGGATGACTCGAGATGAGTCAAGGGTAAACAAACGGGTGTTAGATCGGGTGAGTAATATGAAGATGATCCATAGCTCATAAGGTAGGTGCACTGCTTTACTCGGGCGTCGCAAGAACTCCAATGCACCTATGTCAAATCAACTTCCACGGGCGGGTTATATTGACTATTTTTTTGTTGGTGCCTCATCATTAGACTTTGTTAAAACATTATAACCTATTCCAAAAACAAGGATGGCCAGTACGCACTATCTGTTTACGCCGGCTTCGGGTTGGGAATTACGTTCGATCACCGATGTGTACACATCGAGATTTTGATATGTGGACATCCACGAGCATAGCGCGGAATATTCCTTTTCTTAAGAGATAAAGCGGGGTGAATCGAGAATAAAATATTCGCAAGAGTTTCGGACCCTTGTCCTCCTGCTCGCATTGGGACATGCCCAAGGAGAGTCCAAACCACCACTATGCGCCTTGGTCATCATCCTTGTACCAACATGAGATTACTTGCACCGCCTAAACGGGATGAAATACCTTGGCACTTGGGAAAAACACAAAATAAACAACATGACTTACCTTTCAACCTTTTGCGGTTTTTTATTCATCAAGATGATCCACAGCCTGAGCACAAGGTAACATAACTTACCGTATTTTGAGTCAGATCTATCTCGACGTCGGCTCGAGACCTCACCCCGACTCGGACTCGTCTGAGTCATGTAACAAAATACCCATGACTCATGGGATCAAACCACTAGGTCACATTTTTTTTTTTAAGTCCGTTAAGTCAGATCGACTCAATATAGCCGGGTGATTTCGGTCAGATCCGGATGACTCGAGATGAGTCAATGGTAAACAAACGGGGTGTCGGATCGGGTGAGTAATATGAAGATGATCCATAGCGCGCTCATAAGGTAGGTGCACCTGCTACTCGCGCGTCGCATGAACTGTAATGCACCTGTGTGAAATCAACTTCCACGGGCGGGTTATATTGACTATTTTTTTTGTTGGTGCCTCATCATTAGCCTTTGTTAAAACATTATAACCTATTCAAAAACAAGGATGATCCGTGCCGCGCTATACGTTTACGTCGGCTTAATTGAGGAATTACGTTCGATCACCTGATGTGTACACATCGAGATTTTCAGTATGTGGACATCCTGAGCATAACTGGGGGAATATTCCTTTTCTTAAGAGATAAAGCGAGGGTGAATCATAATAAAATACTCGCAAGAGTTTCGGACCCTTGTCCTCCCTGCTCGCATTGGGATGTGCCCAAGGAGAGTCCAAACCACCCTGCCCCGCCTTGGTCATCATCCTTGTACAAACATGAAATTACTTGCACCACCCAAACGGGATGAAATACCTTGGCCTGGGAAAAACACAAAATAAACAACATGACTTACCTTTCAACCTTTTGCGGTTTTATTCATCAAGATGATCCACGGCTTGAGCACAAGGTAACATGACTTACCGTATTTTGAGTCGGTCTGTCTTGACGTCGCTCAGACCTCACCCCAGGCTCGGACTCGTCGAGTCATGTAACAAAATACCCACGACTCATGGGATCAAACCACTAGGTCACATTTTTTTTTTTAAGTTCGTTGAGTCGGATCATTTGAATATGCCGGGTGATTTCGGTCGGATCAGATGGCTCGGATGAGTCAAGGTAAACAAACGGTGTTGATGGGTGAAAACTACTCCTGAGAATTTGGTAATTTGGGGTGTGGATGAGGAATGAATCTAAACCTTCAACAAATGCCTTTGCGCGGTGAGTGCTTGTAGATTCGAGAGATCAATACTGTGCAAGTCGGCCTAAACCAAGAAATGGCCGTTCCACGGACTTGTTTCGGTCACTGAAAGTGAAGGAGATGGGGTTGATCTTAGGGAGGAAGCGAAGAAGGTGTTGAGATTGTGAAGGTGTTGGCTTGCTTATGACTTGTATGAAAGATGAGCAAGCTTACGGTTGATGGAAGCGGGCTGGGTGTTTGAATACGATTTGTATTAACACTTGGTTTTAAATGTCTCGTGCGAACTTGTTTTTCTCCGTTATTCCTTGTTGTTGGAAAATAGGGCGGAGAACCTATTTATACAAGTCATTGAGCCTCATTCACGTTTCGTGGGAAGTGGAGGTAGTGGAATGATGGAGTAGTGGGTTGTGTGTCGGTAACACACGACCGGTCTTGCCCACTTTTCTGTTCATCTCTAACCGTCCATGACTTCCTAACACGTTCTTGTGATGGCGCGTTGCACGATGCCTGTTGTAAACCGCCGACCAATACCCCGATATGTATCCCCCGGTTTGTGACATGATTGATGTCCGGAATGTGGATCGTGGATCCACGAAAGGTAGCATGTAATCTTGGATTGAATAATTGCGTTATTGAGGAAGTCGATACTTGTGAAGTATCGTGTGTATTTTATGCGAGTGCTTGCATTACGGTGTGGTAAAGTGATGGGTAATGACTCCTCACTCACCAAATAACTCGACCGGGGTTGTATAACCAAGGCATTTGGTGAAGTCGGACGGATGAGATGATGTTTGAGACACTCATCTGCGGCCGATTGATGAAATTAGAGTTTTTAAAGAGTGCGCAAGCATCACTCTTCACTTGGTCGAAACCAAGCATGGGAAAGGTTTTGAAGAGGACCGGCCGGGCATGTGTGTAGACAACACGCCGGTGTGCACGTCCATACTTTACTTTCCCAAGAAGGCGCGATCTAAGCCACTCAATTTGGCCAGGTAAAGTTGAGTGGTTGAGATCGATTTGCGATAGGAGTTTGATGCGCAGGAGTCGCGCACCATACCCTTTTCGGCGTGTTTTCCAAGATGACCTCGACTTGGTCGGTCTTGGCCGGTTAGTTTGGAGTGAAGATGGTAGGCTGATGTTCACGCCCATGTCTCACCGTCCCATGAAAACGTGATCTAAGCCACCCAATTCGTCCAGGTGAAGTTGAGTGGTCGAGATCGATTTGCAATTTGGGAAGTGTAACCACGCATGTTTGAGCGGGCGTTTTGGATTGGCCGGGCATGATATGCCTTGGCCGACCGCATGAGGAGGTAGATGGTCTCACGGTGGTCATCTTTGGTGTGGCCGGACCCTTGCTCAATCTAATCGTGACCCTCCATTCGTCCGAGAAGATGGACGCGCGTGATGGCTTGAACCCTAATTTTGGCTTGCAAAGCCGTGCGACCATGCTCTTTGGGCGGGCGAATGTGTTGTAACCAACCATGGTTGGTTTTGACCGATTGGTCAAGTGTGTGGCGGTCACATGGTGATTGTATCGACATGCTCAGGGCCCTTTGAGTCTACATCTACACCCTCCATCTATACCTGCGAAGATGGATGGTTGAGGGTTTCGTTTTGCGGCACATGTAATATGCCGCAAACCCTAATTTAGGGTTTTCCGCCCATAATGCTTGGTATGGACGGTTTCTTGGCAAGCAAAGGCCAATGGTCGACCATGCGGGGTCGGCCGTGTGTATTCCATACACCTTGGGGGTGATGGAATTGATGCTGGTCGTCCAATCATGCTCGTGGAGTTGGATGATTGCGATCGAATCATATCCGAAGCTAGATATGGTCGGTCTTGGGATGCTCAATCGGGCTAGTATAACACACCGAGAGGGGCTCAATCGGGCTAGTATAACACACCGAGAGGGCTCGGGCTAGTATAACACACAGAGAATCGGCTGTACGGGTATTTCGTACATGGTTTCATTATAGTGCTTGGAGGTTCGTGTTACTCCGTAAGAGTAACACTCAGTCGTCATGCCACACTGATAATGATCATTATAGTGCTTGGAGGTTCGTGTTACTCTGTAAGAGTAACACTCAGTCGTCATGCCACACTGATAATGAGTACTGGAAATACAAGGCTGATATGAAATTCACAGGAAGGGATTGTTGCTACATGCTCCAACCTGGAGGAATTTCATGTATTCACGAGAATGGGATTGTTGCTACATGCTCCATTCTTGGTGAATTAAGTGAGGAGTATCGGAATCATTTATAAACGACTTTATCTTTTACAAGATGTCGGCGCATGATTTTACAGTTACTTACAAATTTAACCTTAAACGAAAATCCACCATCAACATTAAGTCCCCCGCCTAGCACATAATGGTTACACTATTGTGTGGTAGGCATGAGATGGTGACATACGAAATGACCAAGCTGGAGTGAATACATATTTAGGATAGTTTCACATTGTCGGGCGTTTCCACAGGCTGGTTGGTCTTGATTAAGGATGCGAAGGAAGCGGGACTTGATCCGGTGAGTCGCTTTGGTTCCTCTTGTACATGTATGAGCTCGCCGCTCCTTCAGTGTACTTCTTTCATCACATACGGCTTTCCTCGGGTATATCAGATAAGCCTCGTCGATTGTTATCCCGAATTAGCAGCCTTCATAGGTGGTAAGTAAAGACTTCTTTTCCTTACGGGATTACGTGGAAGACTTGTGAGATTATAAAGAATCATCTCACGTGGTCGTTTATTCCATATCTCAGCAACTGCTCTGATTTTCTGATTAACTGATCGATAGTTTTGATGATCCTCTCTTTTTTTTTTTGTGCTCATAACCTCTTCTTCTCTGCCAGATTATCATGGAAGACGAGTGAAGCGCTCATTCTGTTGCTTCCCCGAGAAAGAAGTTTTGAAGTTGACAAGCACGAAAACCATGCGCATGGAGAAGTAATGGCTAAGATCGATCTTCCTCTTCGCGAAGTCGGCCGTGCTATCCGAGGGATGTCTATCCCACACCTTCGTATTGCCGAGGACGTATCTCATGCACTTTCGGCTGCGATTGACATGGAGGAGGCGGCGGAGGCGCGAGGAAACGCTGCGAGACACTAGTAAGCGCAAGAGCGAGAGATTTGCGGCGCGGTTGAAGAGGCGGAGAGTTGAGCATAAATGACCTCCAAATGAAGACAAGTGTGATTACCCGATCCGGACGGCGTGATAATTCTTGATTACGATCTGAGGAGTCTCGAACATGTGAAAGAAATTTGCGCGGCCCCCGGTGTTGCTATGCCCTTTGATGCTCCCGCTGCTGATGTTGGGATGGAGTGCGGCTGCTGCTGCGGAGATGTCGATGCGAGAGATTGAGGGAGATTCGAAGGGAGGCGCATCAACAGGTGATGGAGCGAGAATCCGGCGGTGATGCGAAGCGGGCTGACTCTCTTGGCGATTAAATTTCATTCTTTCTTTTCCAAGCATGTTCCGTACCTTTGAATGTCTTCCTTGTACTCGGTGGCAGGCTGAGTTCAAGTTTTCCTTTCGTTTTATGGTTTGAACAAAAGTTTTTTTTATTTTTATAATCCTTTGCCAAAATTGCAAATGAATCTTCTCGGGAACAAGGGTGTTCCTCCACACGTGATTCTTCGTGATAAAAGAAGTAATTATCATGATGGAACATTTACGGACTGTGATGCAAGATCTTCCCCTTTCTTTGGGCGAATGCAATCGTTTTCCTTTACGTGCACACGTTCTGTTTCCTTCTTCCCATGAGATACTTGCTTAGGGTTTCGGGGCTTTGTGTCTTTAGAAGTAGAGGTTCTTAGATGGAAATAATACTTCAATTAAATTGAGGATTGAAAATTGGAACCCTAACTATGAATGCAAGCATTGCAATCATTTTTTGGAGGAATTACAAGCATGACATGAAGCGCAAAAGGAAACACGGCTGGAAAAAAATAGCACGAGCGTTTTAAAGTGTGGAGAATGTTGGAAAGCGGTAGCATAGTATCTTAAGTTCGGTAAGGTTTGAGCCATCGTGAGTGAATTGTTATGCCCTCCGGGTTATCGGCGTTGATGAGCTTGCGGTAGCCACCTAGGATAACATCCGCTACAGTGCAGTTCATCTTCTGTTTTGGTGGGTGAGTCAGGTAGAGTGGTCATCTTCACCGTTATGTTTCCAACATTGAATGTAGTCGCCTTCGTCATTAGGTCTCCAATTCCGAATGGGTTTGAGCGTGCAGACACTTGGTCCTTGGCCTTGTTGTCTTTGACCAAGACAGCTTCTATGCTCTGATAAAACGTTTGAAAGGGCCGGCTTCCCATTCATCTCCTAGCCGGGGTTGGTTTGTCGGTTGGAGCCATTCCCAGGACTTGTCGAAATGAGGGCGGTAGTTTGCAAGGAGGGTTGTGTGATGAGACTTACTTGAGACCGGAACCTTTCGGTGTATGCCGACAGAGCTCTCTCGAGAAAATTGTGTCACGTCGGAAAGTTGTCGATGCGGCAGCAAGCAGTCATCGAGGGGTCCCAGGCGTGTTGGAGATTCTCTCGAGTGCGGCACGGTAGAGGACAGACCTCCGGTATGGCTTTGTTGTCCTGCATCCAAGAGCTTCCTAGGATCATGTCGTAGTTGGGATGGTCTTTGACTATGTAGAACTTTGCTTGCGTCGAGGCATCACCCAATTTGACTTCAAGATCAATGTATCCATATGCATCTCTAAGCTCTCTGCCGAATCCACGACCACGGTTGGATGACGGGTAGCTTCTTGCTTCGAGATCTTTGCCGCTCTCAAGGTCTTGGCTCAATGATGTTAAACTACGGCCGTATCGATCAACGCGTTATCGAACTCAACGTTTCTCAAGCGAGTGACGGTTAGGAGTCCACGGTTTCCATTGCTCATGTCTTTTAGGAAAGACGGGGCTCTGGACTGCTCTTTTGGATGCAAACGTCTACGACGACACAACGTGGTTGAGGGCCGCAAATATGTCTTGTCTGTCCCTTGGAGAAATATAAGATTTCACACATGTGCTCCATCATAGATTGCACGGTCTTGCGAGCAGTCCCGGAAATCATGCGGTTCTGATAGGTAGAGGATCTCTATGAACACCTTCGTTTCCAAGCTGGTTCCCCGTCTCTACATTTTCCCCGAATATTTGTTTCAACTGTTGCAATCTTTGGTTGGATGATGGACGAACTTTGTGGTAGCAACGATGTCCGGGATCTGCTATTTCTTCCTCGGTCGGAGGACGCGATAGGGGGTAGTTTTACGGCATCATCTTGGATCCACGCTTCCAAGAGCTCTATCACTTCATTCATGGGAAAAGGAAAACCCGTGTCTTTGGCGTTTTGTGCGGGAGTTTTGTCTGTTCCTTTTCGAGACGAAGTCTTGTGTGCCGAGATGTTCGCTTGGTTTGTTGTTCCGTTATCGAAGCTTTCCTCTTTTCTCCTCCGCTACCACACGTACGAGAAGGGCCAGTGTTGTATTGTTTGTTTGTGAGACGCCGCTTCCTCGACTTTCACGCAAATCTTCACTTGAACAACTCGGTTCTTTCTAGTAGTCTTTGGTGCGATTATTCTTTGAACGTTTTGCGGCTTCGTGGAGTTGGAGAGAATGTTTGAAAGCCCGATTCTCTAACGAGCGCGGTATATGGTATCATCCCATTGATGCATGATTCCACCAATTGCCGTTCGGTAACATTCGGGTCGTGATGATCCGTGCTTGGGTTACGAATCTTTTAACGAAGTCGTTGGGATGTTCATTGTTCATTTTCTTCCCAGTGTCCGAAAACGTGATTTGTTCGGACACGAAGAAATACTTCTGTAGAAAGCACCGACCATCTCGCTCCAATTGGATATCTTTGTTAGGCGCAATGTTGTTGTACCAGTGTATGCCCTCCCGTGAGTGATTTTGAGAATTCTTTTAGGCGTAAAACATGATTGTATTCATGTTCCCCCAAGGCTTCAAGAATCGAGAAATGTGTTCACGAGCATTACCCGATCCGTCGTAGAGGGAGAACCGGGGAGAGGTGTAACCTCTTGGTAGAGGAATCCGTTGCACATCTTGAGGGTACGGCGGGCGATGTTGGTGTACGTCCGTTCGGTCCCCTTTTCCTCGATTTTGGAGAAGTCGCTCTAGATCTTCACGCGTAATGAAGTTGGAAGACTGGTCTCTCTCCCCTTGGCGCTCAGGAGCAACACGAGTTTCTTCATTCATGTGAGTCAGTGGAAACACACACTCTCCGGTGTATTGAATGCATCTCTCGCCGACTCCAAGGGTTGCCGTGAATCTTGCGGCAATCATTCGATCAAAGTTTTAAGGAAAGTGAGTACCTCTTTCGAGTTGCGGCCATATCTCGTTTGAGTTTTAGCAAGAATTTCCTGTTTCTCCATCAAGTCTGCAATGGTACTAGACGACGGCCTTCCTCTTGTGTCTCCGGCTCCTCGTCCCGATGGAGGAGTGAGAGTTGTTGCTGCGGTAACCACCGGAGGCGTTACGCTCGAAGAGATGCCGGGATTTGCGTCGCTTCTCGGCTCGGTGATGGGAGGTGTTACACCTCTTTGGGATGTCTCCTGCTCCGCTAGTGTTGGTGATAGAAGTGACAGCTCCACGAGATGTATTGACCATTGTAGCTCCAGCAGCGGGTACATCAACACGGAAGTGTCATCCATCTTGGCTCCATCGAGTTGATTGATGATCCGGACCTCGGTTCCACCATCTTGGAATAAATTGCTGATTGAATTGGTTCTAAGATCTACCCTTTTGAAATTGATGAAATTGAATCGGATTTCAAAGAAATTGATTTTACGACCGAGAGATTAATCTCCCACTTGTGGTCGCCAATTGTTGATGGGTGAAAACTACTCCTGCGAGAATTTGGTAATTTGGGGTGTGGATGAGGAATGAATCTAAACCTTCAACAAATGCATTTGCAGCGGTGAGTGCTTGTAGATTCGAGAGATCAATCTGTGCAAGTCCGGCCTAAACCAAGAAATGGCCGTTCCGACTTGTTTCGGTCACAAAGTGAAGGAGATGGGGTTGATCTTAGGGAGGGAAGCGAAGAAGGTGTTGAGATTGTGAAGGTGTTGGCTTGCTTATGACTTGTAACAGAATGATGAGCAAGCTTACGGTTGATGCAAGCGAGGCTCTGGGTGTTTGAATACGATTTGTATTAACACTTGGTTTTTCTGTCTCGTCCGAACTTGTTTTGTTCTCGTTATTCCTTGTTGTTGGAAAATAGGGCGGAGAACCTATTTATACAAGTCATTGAGCCTCATTCACGTTTCTCGTGGGAAGTGGAGGTAGTGGAATGATGGAGTAGTGGAGTTGTGTGTCGGTAACACACCGACCGGTCTTGCCCACTTTTCCTGTTCATCTCTAACCGTCCATGACTTCCTAACACGTTCTTGTGATGGCGCGTTGCACGCTGCACGCTGTAAACCGCCAGACCAATACCCCAGTATGTATCCCCCAGTTTGTGACATGATTGATGTCTGGAATGTGGATCGTGGATCCACGAAAGGTAGCATGTAATGCTGGATTGAATAACTGCGTTATTGAGGAAGTCGATACTTGTGAAGTATCGTGTGTATTTTATGCAGGTACTGCATTACGGTGTGGTAAAGTGATGGGTAATGACTCCTCACTCACCAAATAACTCCTGACCAGGGTTGTATAACCAAGCTGGTGAAGTCGGACGGATGAGATGATGTTTGAGACACTCATCTGCGACCGTTGATGAAATTAGAGTTTTAAAAGAGTGTGCAAGCATCACTCTTCACTTGGTCGAAACCAAGCATGGGAAGGGTTTTGAAGAGGACCGAGGGGGCATGTGTGTAGACAACACGCCGGTGTGCACGTCCATACTTTACTTTCCCAAGAAGGCGCGATCTAAGCCACTCAATTTGACCGGTAAAGTTGAGTGGTTGAGATCGATTTCGATAGGAGTTTGATGCCGCAAGGAGTCGCGCACCATACCCTTTTCCGGCTTGTTTTCCAAGATGACCTGACTTGGTCGGTCTTGGCCGGTTGGTTTGGCGTGAAGATGGTAGGCTGATGTTCACGCCCATGTCTCATCGTCCCATGAAAACGTGATCTAAGCCACCCAATTCGTCCGGTGAAGTTGAGTGGTCGAAATCGATTTGCAATTTGGGAAGTGTAACCACGCATGTTTGAGCGGGCGTTTTGGATTGGCCGGGCATGATATGCCTTGGCCGACCGCATGAGGAGGTAGATGGTCTCACGGTGGTCATCTTTGGTGTGACCGACCCTTGCTCAATCTAATCTGTGACCCTCCATTCGTGGAAGATGGACTCGCGTGATGGCTTGAACCCTAATTTTGGCTTGCAAAGCCGTGCGACCATGCTCTTTCGAGGCGGGCGAATGTGTTGTAACCAACCATGGTTGGTTTTGACCGGTTGGTCAAGTGTGTGGCGGTCACATGGTGATTGTGTCGACATGCTCCGGGCCCTTTGAGTCTACATCTACACCCTCCATCTATACTGCGAAGATGGATGGTTGAGACCGTTTTGCGGCACATGTAATATGCCGCAAACCCTAATTTACATAATGCTTGGTATGGACGGTTTCTTGGCAAGCAAAGGCCAATGGGTCGACCATGCGGGGTCGGCCGTGTGTATTCCATACCTGCTTGGGGGTGATGGAATTGATGCAGGTCGTCCAATCATGCTCGTGGAGTTGGATGATCTGCGATCGGATCATATCCGACCGATATGGTCGTCTTGGGATGCTCAATCGGGCTAGTATAACACACCGAGAGGGGCTCAATCGGGCTAGTATAACACACCGAGAGGGCTCGGGCTAGTATAACACACCGAGAATCGGCTGTACGGGTATTTCGTACATGGTTTCATTATAGTGCTTGGAGGTTCGTGTTACTCCGTAAGAGTAACACTCGGTCGTCATGCCACATCGATAATGATCATTATAGTGCTTGGAGGTTCGTGTTACTCAGTAAGAGTAACACTCGGTCGTCATGCCACACCGATAATGAGTCTTGGAAATACAAGGCTGATATGAAATTCACGGGAAGGGATTGTTGCTACATGCTCCAACCTGGAGGAATTTCATGTATTCACGGAATGGGATTGTTGCTACATGCTCCATTCTTGGTGAATTAAGTGAGGAGTATCCGTCACTTATAAACGGCTTTATCTTTTACAAGATGTCGGCGCATGATTTTCCGGTTACTTACAAATTTAACCTTAAACGAAAATCCACCATCAACAACAGGTGTTAGATCGGGTGAGTAATATGAAGATGATCCATAGCGCTCATAAGGTAGGTGCACCTGCTACTCGCGCGTCGCAAGAACTGTAATGCACCTGTGTCAAATCAACTTCCACGGGCGGGTTATATTGACTATTTTTTTTGTTGGTGCCTCATCATTAGCCTTTGTTAAAACATTATAACCTATTCAAAAACAAGGATGAGCCGTGCCGCTATACGTTTCGCCGGCCGGTGGTGGGAATTACGTTCGATCACCGGATGTGTACACATCGAGATTTTCGATATGTGGACATCCTTGAGCATATGCTGGGGAATATTCCTTTTCTTAAGAGTTAAAGAGGGGGTGAATCGAGAATAAAATACTCGCAAGAGTTTCGGACCCTTGTCCTCCCCGCTCGCATTGGGATGTGCCCAAGGAGTCCAAACCACCTAGCGCGCCTTGGTCATCATCCTTGTACCAACATGAAATTACTTGCACCCCAAACGGGATGAAATACCTTGGCACAGGAAAAACACAAAATAAACAACATGACTTACCTTTCAACATTTTGCGGTTTTTTATTCATCAAGATGATCCACGGCTTGAGCACAAGGTAACATGACTTACCGTATTTTGAGTCGAGATCTGTCTCGACGTCGGCTCGGACCTCACCCCGGTCGGACTCGTCGAGTCATGTAACAAAATACCCACGACTCATGGGATCAAACCACTAGGTCACATTTTTTTTAAGTCCAGTTGCGTCGGATCCGACTCAATATAGCCGGGTGATTTCGTACGAGATCCATGATGACTCGGATGAGTCAAGGGTAAACAAATAGGGTGTTAGATCGGGTGAGTAATATGAAGATGATCCATAGCGCTCATAAGGTAGGTGCACTGCTCGCGCAAGTCGCAAGAACGTAATTCACCTGTGTCAAATCAACTTCCACGGGCGGGTTATATTGACTATTTTTTTTGTTGGTGCCTCATCATTAGCCTTTGTTAAAACATTATAACCTATTCAAAAACAAGGATGAGCCTTGCCGTGCTATACGTTTTACACGGCTTCGGCTGGGAATTACGTTCGATCACCGATGTGTACACATCGAGATTTTCGATATGTGGACATCCCGAGCATAATCGGGGAATATTCATTTTCTTAAGAGATAAAGCGGGGGTGAATCGGAATAAAATACTCATGAAGTTTCGGACCCTTGTCCTCCACCTTTCGCATTGGGATGTGCCCAAGGAGAGTCCAAACCACCTGTCGCGCCTTGGTCATCATCCTTGTACCAACATGAAATTCCTTGCACCGCCCAAACGGGAGGAAAAAAATTGTTAACATATCATTACCTTGCAAAATCAATGATCGATTAGATTAAACTCCAAAGTAACGTAATACCTGCACTAGAAATTGAAAAAAAAATCAATAAACTGAAAACCCTATGCGAGAAATGAATGAAGATATTCGAAAAAATAACAATCAACTCACCTTCCAATTTTGATTAAAGCAACGATTCTTGTTAATTAATCTTCAGATGGAAGGAAATGATTTAGTTTGCAGAGAAGGAGTGTATGAGCTGCGGCGAGAAAGGAGAAGCCAAAAATAATTAGGTTTCAGTTTCTGCTCGTAAGTTGTTGGTACTTATAGTCTTATCTAGGGTTTATAATCCAACGGCTGATGCTAACCACTAAAGAACGGTTGAGGACGCCCCAGTTCAAGCCCGACCGACATTCATTTTTCTTCCTTTGCAAAAGCCTTGTGTGCAAGCCTTATTTCACCCGCATCGGCCTGTGCAGGTTGTTTGGGTATGTGCACAACACTTTTGCACAACACAAATATTGAGTCGACTTATCTCGTCGATTTACAGATGGATTGAGAAAAGGATACGTAGGACCTGACGCGCAGTATTTGACTCTTTTGCTTACCTTTGACTATGCAATTTGACTTGTATGGTTGGATTACAAATTCATTAAGAAAAAAAAGGTATAAGAATCGAACCCCGGACCTAAAGCTGTAGCTCATTTATTAGCTCCTCTTTTGGAGGCGGTAACATATCATAAAAAGGTATAGACAGAAGAAAGGGAAAAATAGATTAAAAGATAGGATTCACCAATAACACGAATTCCAGTTACATTAACTCAAAGAGAAACCAGCAAACAAAAAATATTGTAGGTCTCTAACCCAATTAAAAAGAGTGCATTTGACTGGGATCACCAACTGAATCCAATTTCTTCTTCTAGTATCATATCATCATTTGGTTTCAATAACCAACGTAGTTTAACTCTTTTCAATAAATTTCTGGTGAGTTACCTTTTCATTCATCTATTCAACACGTACGACTTAACAAATTCGACACATCGTAGGTACACAACAACCGCCCACGCAGTCCTTCAACTGGTCTACTTTATTTGAAACCCTTTCTTCTAGCATCCTTTAATGGTGGTGGATGTACAATGCTTCCTGGTTCCTGTTGGCATCCCTCCATGCTGGCCGTTACCTTTATTGAATGGGCATATGTTGCTTGATACTTCTTGACAGTGAAGCACTCGTCAACGTAGCTAACAAGAACGAAAACAGTGTTAGTATCTACCCAACCTATAAAGAAATACAAAATAAACATAAAAGAAGAAACATGACTTACCTTTCAATCTCGTCTGGTCTTTTTTCAACAAGAACGGCCATTGCGTGGAGACAAGGTATCCCTGCTACTTGCCATTCTCCACAGCAGCACATTCGTCGTTTCAAATCAACTTTAAAAGGAGATACAAGCGGTTTCTCCTCCACGGGCCATACATCTTGGGTTAGCGTTGAGTGAACAACATACCCTCCTCCCCTACATTCCGTCTTTGTTTCTTTACCGCATTCCACGCTCTAGGAACTAAAGGAGGCCAAGAGGAAAGTTGACGAGATCTCTTTCCAAACAAGTCGAGACAATGAGCTTCATACCTCAATACCCACTTGTGTATGGGAAAACACCTCAACTCTTTTACCCACTTGGTTGAATGTTGCACCTAGGATGTTTGACACGTCTTGCGGCAATTGGCGGCACCGTCAAACTGATGCCTAGCCCATCCTTCGTCATATGCTTCCAACCACTCCACTACCAGTGGACATGTTTTTTTGAGGTCATCCTTTACACTTATAAAACCTTGGGAATTATAAGCTTTTTCTACTGCACGTACCAGTTCGTAATGGTAAAACTCATGTCCAAAATCCACAGTCCTCATTACCATTAACAATTGATCAGTGCAAGGTCTTTGAGTATAATTCACGAAATTCACCTCAACAGCCAGATTGCAGCCTGTAGGAAAACATTCAAGTTTCTTAGACAAATTTAAAACATGATTGCTACAATAGTAATCAATACATAGGAGGATATGATGTCTCACATTTTGCATGGCGCTCAAATGCTGGAAAAAATGTAATTCGCCTATCCAATTTATTCGGAAAATGTGCAATTATAGAAAGAAATTTATTCCATGTATTAAAACATGTACTCCTGCAGATGTAAACGACAATAGGAAACATCCCATTGTCGATCGATTGAAGTAGCCGGCGTAACGGCACCACCAAACTTTCCACAGGTGGCGAGCTCTCTAATGCTATAATGGGTCTGCACCCATTCTTGAAACCTTCAAGTGAAGCATTGTAAGCTATGCACAAACCTTCAAACTGGTTAGTATTTCTTACGTGCTTCTCGGTTTACAATGCTTCCCGGGTTGTTGTCTTCAATCTGCCTACATAGCTCGGGTAATAACCTGAATTCAAACAATCACAACTTCCCATTAACACAAACTAATAATCCAAAGCACAACCAATAACCAACCAACGCTAAGCAACCTTATTTGTTGCTAAACCAACATAAAGTCTAATAACAACATATGGATATCTTTGCGCCAAACTTAACACACACACTCATAAATACAAGTCCGTCAAAGTACACGAAGCTTTCTTCAAAAGATCCATGAATGCCTTCGAGGCATCTAATCCTTACACGTGCAATCGAGTATTTTACCTTGATATTATGATCACTCATAATCTTATTCCTAATTGTTAAAGCCTTAGTTCCATTGCGGCGATTAATATAGGTCCTTATATTTCTTTCTACCCATTCAGCTTTAATATCATTACTATCCTTGTCCTCGACACCTGAAGCACCATTTACATTTGAACTGCATCCCGTTGTTCCATCTTCATAGAATAGCCTTCTAAGTTTCATGGATGGGATTTCCCCTGATTCGTCTTCGGCATCGCTTGGGATACTCTCGCCCTATGAACTATAAGGGTAATCAATGTATACTTCATTTTCGGTATCACAATGGTCCACCTCATCGGACTTGAGCCTTTGCTCTCTACAAAAATCATAATCACCGAGATCCATCAGATATGGGCTACCAATAGGACTTGGATAGTCTTCATAATACTGATAGGGTGTAGAATACATCCTATTTACTATCTATTGTTTATGCTTTCTTCGCTATTTTTCTTGTAAATTATGTATTTTACGCTTGTTTTGAGTTTTGTAGCTATTTTGGAGTCACACGAAGGAAAAGAGGAAGAAATCACCCAATTTGAGCCAAAAGGGCAAAAATGTCATTTTACAGGCGATTGATATATGGAGCCCAGTTGAGGTTAAGGGGCAACCCAATTTGGAGGAGTACTAAAGCCAGGCCAGCTATGGTTAAGGGGTTGTCATCACTGGGTAGCCCTTATCCAGAATATATGTGTTATTAACACCCAAACTGGGGTGGTCCTATCCCTGGGGTGTTTAAATCCACCTCAATCATTATCAAACCTAACAGAAAGAAACATTTCTCCCCCAAATTATTTGCAGTGAAATCCGAGTCATGGTCATTGTTACCATTAAGCGAGATCGAGAAATGAAGGTGGTGAAATTGAGAGAACAGAATCGAGGATGATGGATTGCTTCTTTGTGAAGAAGATACGAGAGAAGAACAGGACCGGGCTTACGTTGGAGTTAAGAAAGAGGCATTGGTCTTTCGTCGAATCGAGATGACCGAGAGATCGATTAGGGTTCTCTCGAGGTTCCAGCTGAAGAACCGGAGGAGGGTTCGATTTGAAAATGATTTTGGATGGAGAATTGGACTCAAATTTGGAAAGAGAAGATGGAAGAAGAGAAAGACTTGAAATTGGAAATTGAATTGCTAAAGGAAAAGGATTCTATTCCTTGGAAGATTTGGAGAATATTGAAGCCTATAAATAGAGAAGTTTTCTACATCTTTTAATACATACCTCTCTACATACATACCTCTCTACATACATACCTCTCTACATACACACCTCTCTACACACAACACTTTTCTTTTCTTATTCTTTGTGTGAACTCCTTAACATGAGTAGCTAATTTTATTGATTGAGGATGAATTCCTAGTTCTTAATTTATGTTTTGAGTTTTTGTTTTCAATTCTATCTTGAAGTTTTTCACATGATTATCGTTTGTTTTTACTAATAGGAATGATCTTAAAGACATTCATGATTGATTGATAGATTGTTTGGGTGGCCAACTAAATTGATTTGTCGATTTAATCTAATGCTAGTGAAAGTTAGGGGATAAGTAATCGTTTCTTGACTCTTTACATAAGTAGCAAACACGAGACCTTGCGGAGGGATTCCGTGGAGCAATTGTGTGTAGAAACAACGCTAGAAAGTGAACCAAGCGAACCGAGTTTAACTACTAGTACTAAACCTAAATTCATAGATCTTAATGCATTCAGGGAATTACATCTTGTAAGCGAACCTCAAGGTGGTTCTTTTGAATAGAATCGATAACTAAGCGGACTGTTACTCGGTGAAATTAGGGATTTTGGGGCTAGCTAAGCGGACCTGCTATCCTACGGTTGGTGATAATCTGTGACTTATAACAAGTAGAAAAGAACATAACTTTAATCATTGTTTTGCAACGAAGAATGATTCCTTGATCTTGTCTCTCTTATTGCTTTCAACTTTATCTTTTAATTGCTTTGCTTATTTTCTTTTGCTTTTTACACCCCCCTTTCGTGACAATTTTTACAACTAGAATCTCTTGCTCCTCGTGGGAACGAACTTGACTTCCATTATATTATTTTTAATTGAGTGGAAACATTAATTAATTTGATTGCACCTACGACACGCATCAAATTTTGGCGCGCTCTTGGGAGCAACGGCGATTTTAGTTGTTGTTATTTTTCTTTTTGCTTTAATCTTGCTTTGTTGGATTCTATTTTGTATCTAACTTAAGTTTTTGAATCTTATTTCAGGTATCGGTTTTCCATGTATGGTGGACAAGAGCAAGCATATTACAACAATCAATACAGTTTTCAACCTCAATATTATGACAACTTCCAACCATCCTTAGGATACAATCAAAACCAATTTTTTGGCTATGATCAAATTCCTACAGAACATTATGGATATTCTCATACATATCAACAACCTTATGACGGGTATGTAAGTGGACAATCACAAGGATGGGAGGATAGTTTTGTTTATGATCGAAATTCTCTAGTTTTGCGGATAAGATGTCTGGCCATGATTGGGGATCTTCAACAAAAGTTGCAAGAATCACATCGAGAAATTCAAAGGAATTCGGAGAAATTATACGAAAAAATTAACCAACCTTTGGAGACTTTTGATGACGCTAGTGTAGATTACTTGAGCCTTGATCTTAATAATGATCAATCACCTATTCAAAAGGAAGAGCTTGAGGAAGATGCATTTATTGCTTGGAAAAAATTTCTTAGGGAAAGATATGAGTCCGCGGAAGTGTATGAACGTTGCAACGATGAGGAAGTTATTCCAACTCCGGATCATAATAAAGATCCTTCACCTATTCGAAAGGAGGAGTTTGGGTGTGACTTACCTATTGTTATAAACGGTGTAACACCCGCACATGAAGATCTTACAATCTATACCGATGAAAATCATTTTAGTGAATGGCCCGATTCCGATGATGAGAATGTTGAAGAGATGATGCTAGAGGATGAAACCAAATTTATTGATTTTGTGGAAGACCCAATTGAGCTTGCCAATGATTTTAATGATGCCAAGACTTTGGTTAAGGTAGAAAACGATGAAGAATGGTTGCAAGGTTTAATAGAGGACCACGATATACAAGAGGTAAGTAATTCACTTGAATTTTTTAAGGATGAAGAGGATTCTATAATACAAGAGATCGTGCAAGGTTTGTCTAACCCTTTGCATATTGATTCTTCTCCTTTACCTCTTATTGGTTTGAATGTATGTGCTTCGAAAGTATTTTTGGATGATTTTGTTTCTAGATATCCACCATTGGAAACACTTGATTCTAACACCATGCAGGTTTGCCAAGAGGAACACATGGAAGTTCCCAAATTCTATGTTCTTTATACACTTCCGAGTGTGGACGAGAATAAGTGTGGGGGAAATTTCTATCGAGCGATAATTTCACTATTGTTTTCTTGTGCTAATATTTGTATGGAGTTATTGTTTGCAAAACAGGTATTATGGGTGGATCCTCAAATTTTCAGATTGTTAGTATATGGGGAATGAATCATGCAAGAGCTAAGTCGGGCCGTCGACTTTAAAACAAGCGCTTAATGGGAGGCAACCCATAGGTTTTGTATTTCTTATCTTTTTGCTTTTTGTTATTTCTTTTTCTTGTTTCTTATCATGTTAAAATTTCCCACCTTGACTTTACTAGGAGGATTCAATTACATTGAGGACAATGTAAGGTTTAAGTGTGGGGGAGTGGTTAAGCATGTTTTTAAAACAAAAATTACAAAAAAATTTGAAAAAAAAAAAAAAAAAAGTTTTACTTAAAAACTTCAACTTTTAGAGATTTTAGAGTCACTAGCATATTTCTAGGTATGTTTACATAGAGATTGTGACCGACATAATTGAACTTGGAAATGTTAGAGAACTACATTCGGATTTCTTGCTTGTTAGAGTGTTAAATAATGGATTTAATCATGCCGGTGATGCGAATTTGGTGCAGGGAGAAGTGCATTATTAGAGTTGCTGATCAATCATTAGTGGAGACTACCCGTATTCATATCATGAGAGGCACCGACCAGAAATCTTCCATCTACTAAAGAGCTTCTTTTGAGTGTGTGTCACCGTACGTTAATTCCGGGTAGAATGGTGAGCTACCCAACCTCCCACCAATAGAAGCATTACTCTTTGATCTCTTGAGTGCTAATTTTGTCAATCATGAGGGTGACATCCATGGATGAAAGCCTCCTTCTTGTAGTTCGATTTGCAGTTAGCACCATTCTCTCTCTCGACAATAACGGATCCATAGAAACACTCTCATCATCAACAAGGAGCGACATCAAAATCCACAAGGAAATTTGGAAAAGTTTAAGGTTTACAAGCAATGGAACGAAAAAAAAAGAGCAAATTTCAAATTCAAGTAAAGCAACATACAAATGAGCGGATTTTACATATATGTTGAAGACTTACAATACAATGAGGTAATTTTATATCCAAGTATGAAGACTTATTCATGAAAGCGAAGAAAATTAAAAGGTGAGAATTTTTGAAGTTTATGATTTCAAGACGATACAAGTTGTGAAAAATCAAGCGGTAAAATACTTCTCCCACGGCCATGGTTTATTTTTGTATTTTATTTCTTGTGTTTCAATTAAAAAAAAAAAAAAAAAAAAAAAAAAAAAAAAAATTTGAAAAAAAAAAAATTTAAGAAAAAAAAAGAAAGAGAAATATTTGTTTTGTTAATAAGCCGTGGGGAAGGAAAATATATAAGGAAGTTTCAAGCGACAAGGATTTTTAAGGTACAAGAATTATAAATTGTCAAGGATTTATGAAATTCGAGGGTTTATCATCAATAGTTGAAACCGAAGACGAAGACCAAGAAGATCAAGACAAGGAGCGGAAGACGTTTCTATTGGATGCCGTGAGAGTGGTGTTATCATAATTGGCGATCGGATGTGAAGGTGAGTAAGTAATCTCATCCTCAATAATAAATGGTTGATTTCCTTTCTTAGAGATCGTCGTAAAAATGGTTTTTCAAAATATTAAAAGATGTGGGTTTTTAAAAATATTTCTAAGTTATCCTTCCCACCATTTAACGTGTTGCAGGAATTCTCTTTTCATTCCTACCTGCACACATGTGAGAACCATAAAAAAGCCGTCTTTTTGAGTGCAATTATCATAAAATCCTTTTTGGTGAGGCAGAAGTCGAGGCGAAATGCTTATTGATCGTTTCTCAAACACGCGTTCTCTCATTATGGTGTGGTTATTTCTCACTCAACATTTAAGAATGAGAATATGTTCTTTAGTATTTCTAACTTCTTATTACTAGCATGCAGAAACTCTATGTCCTCATAACTCTTTGGATGCTTGTGACGCTTTTGAACGCTTTGAAGTTGTGAGTTTTGGTTTGATTTGCTCGAGGACTAGCAAAGTCTAAGTGTGGGGGAATTTGATAGGGTGTAGAATACATCCTATTTACTATCTATTGTTTATGCTTTCTTCGCTATTTTTCTTGTAAATTATGTATTTTACGCTTGTTTTGAGTTTTGTAGCTATTTTGGAGTCACACGAAGGAAAAGAGGAAGAAATCACCCAATTTGAGCCAAAAGGGCAAAAATGTCATTTTACAGGCGATTGATATATGGAGCCCAGTTGAGGTTAAGGGGCAACCCAATTTGGAGGAGTACTAAAGCCAGGCCAGCTATGGTTAAGGGGTTGTCATCACTGGGTAGCCCTTATCCAGAATATATGTGTTATTAACACCCAAACTGGGTGGTCCTATCCCTGGGGTGTTTAAATCCACCTCAATCATTATCAACCCTAACAGAGAAGAAACATTTCTCCCCCAAATTATTTGCAGCTGAAATCCAGTCATGGCTGCTGTTACCATTGGCGAGATCGAGAAATGAAGGTGGTGAAATTGAGAGAACAGAATCGAGGATGATGGATTGCTGCTGTGAAGAAGATACAGAGAAGAACAGAGACTGGGCTTACGTTGGAGTTAAGAAAGAGGCATTGGCTGCTGTCGAATCGAGATGACTGAGAGATCGATTAGGGTTCTCTGAGGTTCCAGCTGAAGAACCAGAGGAGGGTTCGATTTGAAAATGATTTTGGATGGAGAATTGGACTCAAATTTGGAAAGAGAAGATGGAAGAAGAGAAAGACTTGAAATTGGAAATTGAATTGCTAAAGGAAAAGGATTCTATTCCTTGGAAGATTTGGAGAATATTGAAGCCTATAAATCGAGAAGTTTTCTACATCTTTTAATACATACCTCTCTACATACATACCTCTCTACATACATACCTCTCTACATACACACCTCTCTACACACAACACTTTTCTTTTCTTATTCTTTGTGTGAACTCCTTAACATGAGTAGCTAATTTTATTGATTGAGGATGAATTCCTAGTTCTTAATTTATGTTTTGAGTTTTTGTTTTCAATTCTATCTTGAAGTTTTTCACATGATTATCGTTTGTTTTTACTAATAGGAATGATCTTAAAGACATTCATGATTGATTGATAGATTGTTTGGGTGGCCAACTAAATTGATTTGTCGATTTAATCTAATGCTAGTGAAAGTTAGGGGATAAGTAATCGTTTCTTGACTCTTTACATAAGTAGCAAACACGAGACCTTGCGGAGGGATTCCGTGGAGCAATTGTGTGTAGAAACAACGCTAGAAAGTGAACCAAGCGGAACCGAGTTTAACTACTAGTACTAAACCTAAATTCATAGATCTTAATGCATTCAGGAATTACATCTTGTAAGCGAACCTCAAGGTGGTTCTTTTGAATAGAATCGATAACTAAGCGGACTTGTTACTCGGTGAAATTAGGGATTTTGGGGCTAGCTAAGCGGACCTGCTATCCTACGGTTGGTGATAATCGGACTTATAACAAGTAGAAAAGAACATAACTTTAATCATTGTTTTGCAACGAAGAATGATTCCTTGATCTTGTCTCTCTTATTGATTTCAACTTTATCTTTTAATTGCTTTGCTTATTTTCTTTTGCTTTTTACACCCCCCTTTCGTGACAATTTTTACAACTAGAATCTCTTGCTCCTCGTGGGAACGAACTTGACTTCCATTATATTATTTTTAATTGAGTGGAAACATTAATTAATTTGATTGCACCTACGACACGCATCAAATACCCATTTGCCCACACTGACGGGTTATCTCCATAATTGATACGTTCTTCATACTCTGGGTTGGTGGGAATATCTGGTACTGGTTCTTCAACTTTGGAAACACACGATGAAATACATGGACTTTCATTGTTCTGGTTTGTCTTATGTTCTTTAACTTTTCCCTTCTTCCTTTGAGAAATGGTATTAGTATCATCACTTCTTTGTTCAAATTTGAAGAACCGATCACACTCGGCGAAACATACAAGCATACATTATTTTCGACGCTGGAATAACCAGGACTTCCAGAAAATGCAGCATTCTGTTGAGTAGCCTTTACCCTATACTTATCTTTAATCTTCGGCCTAGTAGTATCATTACCGTTACTGCTGTTGAAACTGAAAGAACTGATCACCCTCGTTGGCGACTCATAGCACACATTCTGGTGGACGCTGGAAAAACAAGGAGATCCAGAGAACGCAGCATTCTGGTGAGTATCCTTCACACTCTCCTTATCTTTTCTCTTTAGCCTTTGAGAAATTTTAGAAAGGGATTCATCAGATGATTCAGAACCACTGCTGTACACATGAATCACATCGAGGCTCGGTTGTGGGCGCTGCAAAGAAAAGGAAACAGTTAAAGGGGCACACCACATCCAGGTTATTTAGAGTTGGGGCATGAGAATCTTTGATTCTGGTCCAAGATGTTGGGGACCAAAGGACCAAAATAAAAGAAGTTGTTGGAAGATGCAGAACAAAACAAATAACTACTACTTTCCTAAGAAAAAAAAAGAGTAAATCTAAGTACAATAAAAAAGTTCAACACCCCCCATGTGGTACAGAAATATCGATGGATTAAAGTGGTCCTCCATTTCGTATTTCTAAAAGACAACGTACTGAGTAAAGTCAAAAATACACCTTTTATTGATTTTAGTTTTTTAAACACACAACACTGACGACAACATGAACAACCAGATGTTGGGTTTAAGGTGGTTTTGCTCATGGAATGTTTTGATAATTAAATTAAAACGGGCCCCACTTTTACATCATCCAATGTACCACTTGACAAACATAATTCATTTTTTGTTTTCTTTGGGTTGAAAAAAAAAAAAAAATTGGTGCTGGTATTTACACACATCACATCAATCATGGGATCCAACAAAAAGAAAACACATCTTCAATCATTTAATCATGGGATCATCATTCCAAAAATCAAAATAATAAATACTACTAGTATCATCTAGATCTGAATATTCTTCTTGCCATCAACACCAACTACTAACCGATAACAATCAATGCAATAATCTGTAGCATACCACCTTAAACCCAACATGCAGAACTGAATCTAGTAAATGCAATATTTGTACAACCTGAAATTAAAGCATTCATACTCAACAACTTAGTAGCTAGCAGAGTATAAAAGTTCAAAATTCTCTGAATGCACTTACCAGTTTGCTGCTTTCCTCTTCGTCATTTAATGTAATCAAAACCCTCTATAGATCTGCAATAATGGACCAGAAAATCTCTAATCTCTCTCTATACTCTTGTGCGAGAGTTCAATACGGTGAACCCACCCGCCACATTTAATGTCACACATTTGTCGACTTCTCATCCTCAACTACTTATTACACGTGCTTACATCTGGTCCACTATAAAAACCAACAGTACAATTCTTGACCAGTCATTTCGGTTTGACCGGTCAATTTAACTTTTTCAATTACTTCGATCAAAAAATAATAATGGCCATTCCTCTTCTATGCAACGGTGGTTCATGTCACCACATGCCTTGGTAATAAGAAATTTTGTGGGGAGTCCGCAAACCATTGGTCACAGTAGTTGTGGATGGGTCAAGGGATTTCTGAGATTCATTCATCCAAAAAAAAAAAAAAAAGGGATTCTATTATTAAAGCCCTAACTAGAGTTAGACCGAGATAACCTAGTGACTCATGACTCATCCATACCGAGTTAACTCGTGGAATGAGTTTATCAGTGTAACGGTCATAAACACGTGCCATCATACTAAAGATGAATCACATAACGGTCTTATTCTGCATCTTTAAACGGTCTTATTCTGCATCTTTAAACGGATCCAACCTCTATAAAGAGGAGGAACCATAATATCTTCACCATCAAATTTTTCCCACTACTAATCAATTCGATGCAAAAAAACCTACAATTAGATAGGCAAGCATAAGCAATGGGTGGAGAGGCAAAAAACTCTCCAACTAGTAGCAGTAGTAGTATCAGCAACAGTAAGGTGAGACTGAAAAAATCCCTAATTGATTGTGCAGTGTGTGAACAGGGGAATCATGAGCCAAAAGTCTGTCCTTGGATCTATTCTAGGTGCAAGCATGTTACATGTAATGTTGTAAGAGCATTGCTTCGATCCTCCACAACTGAAAATTACGGGAAAATGTTCTTGAAGTGTACTATTCCTACCTGCACCTACTTCGAATGGTTTGAAGATGCATGTCACCCATGTAAATCAAAATCACTCATGTTACAATCACCCAATAGCTGTTATGCATGTGGAGAAGATGATCATTGGATGAAACATTGTCCACTGCAAAATCAAGCTTGCTTCAAATCATCCTGCAAATCCATTCTCATCCTGGATTTATGCAACAATCAACACAATAAGAACATAGCTTACCTTACCTGCAGTGAATGCAAGGTATTTAGATGGGCTTCAGATGCCATTTTCATTGGCTCAAAAGACAAAGTTAGAAATTCAAGAGCCCAAGTGGCTTGTTTATGTAAGGAAATAGAAAACAATCTTCAAATATAATCTGCAAGATCTGTCTTAAATAAACAACTACTAGATGAACATCAATATCTTGGTTCTAAGTTAAACAACATAATCATCATCTACAGGTTACAGCTGATTCATTAACTACAAATACCCTAGTACTTGAGCCACCTCTCAAATTATCACCATCACTAGCTTCAGTGACTAGACTTCATTCAGTAAGTCCTAAAACAGCTTCTTAGAAGTAGAGGTACCTTGTTGTTTATCAGCCTTAGCTTTAGCTTGAAGTCCTGGGCTTCTTCTAACAACTCCAAGTCTGGGGCTTCTTCTAACTGGAGAAATAACCTTTTTAGATACAATATATTGCAAAGTAACCATATAGAACCCCTTCCACTTGGTGAGGCATTATCCCAAAACTTTGAGAAATCCTCATGATTCGAAGAATGCTAAAAGGCCGACAAGGGTCTTCACCCATATTAGATCAATACCTTCACTTTACTTGCAGACCTACCCTCCTATGAACCTCTTTCTCTAACCATTCCAAATCAATTGCACCTCTTACCAGGTGATAGAAATATACAGGATTCCATGGATCCTGAACAATGTGGACATCAATGTGTTTAAAAGGAGATCTATCTTGGACACTGCAACATACAAAAACAAGAAATTTTTGAAAAAATATCAACATTCTTGTTGTTCACAAAAAAAAAGGGAATTTTGACCTACATAAACAAGCATTCAAAACCAAAAGATAGTGTATAGTGTGTATGGTGTATGTTGGACCTACATAAACAAGCATTCAAAACCAAAAATCGAAATAAAACAATTACTTAAATTTACAAATCAAACAAACTGAGCAAATAAATTTTTCATCGGGATTATTAAAATTAATTTTTAATGGGAGACCAAAAAATACAGTATGATAGAATCATGGAAGGGGAGGAGCCAAGGGTTGGCTAACCATGGATCTAGACGCCCCCCCCCCCCCCAAAAAAAAAAAAAAATCATGTAGAAACCCCTGAAATTTATGGCATATTATATATTTAGTCCACCTTATACTTGGTATTTAGTCCACTAGGTCCTACATTTTTTGTTTTGGCCTAACATTAAAAAAAAAAAAAAACATCACATAAAGGTATATTGTTTTAGCCCAACTTTAAGCAGCAGAAAAAAGAGAAAATGATTTAGATGGAAATACAATAATCATCACCAAAAAGAAAAAAATGAAGCAATCATGGTAGGGATTATGCATTTTATTTGAAAGAATACGAGTAAGGGATTTTAACCTAGACACAGCCTCTTTCCCCGAGCTTTCCTTGATCTCAACGAGAATGATTCTGCGATTCCTTTTCATTCATCTCTATCTTCGATTTCAGAAATGAAGATCTAAAAATATCACGAAAAACCTTCAGTCGTTCTTTTGGAGAAAGAAATGAAGAGAATAAAATAATTCTGGGTGTCTCTCCAGCCTTTCACTTTAGGTATTTTAGTTTCCCTCAATAAACATGAACCGTTGTTCTAAACCGACGGTATAGATGTTACCAAGCCTTTCAGGGTTACCAACACCGCTCAAGGGTGAAATGCCATTCTGCTCACTACTCATTTAACAAAAAATTGACCTGGGTCAACATAGACCCATTTCATCACCAGCGTTTTAGAGGATAGAGAGAGAGAAGAGGAAAATTCCAAACCCTTGATATCAAAAAACCCAGAGGTTTTAACCACAAGAGATTTTTAATGGCACCAGCCAAGGGAAAAAACTTGTATCAAAAACATCGAACCAATTGATTTCGGTATGATTAGGGATAATGGAGCTGTAAAAGAAAAAGAGAAGAAGAAATTCAGCCAAAGAAAATGAAACTGACAGCACCTCCTCTTCTTGGTAAGAAATGAGATCTGATAATGTGTGACTTTGTTTATGATTTAATTTATGATTTCTTTTGTTAGATCATTAGATGCAGTTGAAAAAAAATTGAAGCAAACAAATTAACCATGAATTTTGTTTATTGGTAAAATTAGTTTTAAGTCCACATAATTTCGAGAATTTATCCCACTTTCTAGTACCATAAACAAACATAAATAGCTTAAAATTTAAATCCTGGTTCCGCCAGACTATATGCATTTCATCCCTTTTTGTTTTGTAAAAGTTATTAGTGTAAATTGCAATTTCAAACCCTTTTGTTTTGAATCCTTATCTGTTTGTGTACACGTGCATAAATTATCCTTTTGTTTCTGCAGAAACTTCAACTTCCATGGTGGTTTATCCGGGAACTATTGTCCCATATCATCATTCAGGTAATCAAAATTGATTTTACCTAATTTAAATGGTTGAATGATGTTTACATCCAAAAGTACTGATTTCCTAGAATTTTATTTCGTCGTTGGGCACATTGAGTTTTGGTTATTTTTGGAGATATTGTGATTAATTGTGTTGATTGTATAAACCTGTGATGTTTGATCTGAAAAAGATATTGGTCATGTATGTTCGAGTGCCCTAATTATCATTTTGATTTTTGAGAAGAACCAATTTCTATGGTTATACCAGAACCAGAAGGATCAACAGATATGGTCAACTTTAATTCTATGGTTATATCGAAACCAGAAGGTACAAATATTGTCAACTTCAAAGATGGTACGAAAAAATAAATTTTACCTAATTTAAAAGGTTCAATAGTTGTTTATGCCAGAAGTATAACATTTTGCCTTGGTTTTGCAGAACCACCAACAAAAAACTACGATGTGGCTACCATGCACTTACCAACCTATGTAAAAGATTGGAGCCCGATCCGTGAAAAGAAAAAACGCGATGAGGAGATGCTTTTGGGCTCAAATAAAAGAAGTTACTCGGTTCAAGGACGAACAGTTGGAGGTTTTAGAAACCAGCCCCTTTCTGGAATATGTCGAAACCTTTTATATACAAAGAGCTTTCTACACTTTTTATGATTGGAAAAAGAGTGTACAATTTATTGAATCAATAATAGGAACTTACATGAATCCTGTAAAAGGTAACTCTGATGAAGAAGTCGGAGAAACGGATCATTGTTTTGTCTTTGAGGACGGTGACAATAAATTTACTTTGAGAAGCACCGCAAATCATTTAGCCGTCTACTTCGGGATTAGGAGACCCATCGGGGCTGCTACAAAACAAGGAACAAGAAATGGCTGGAGAAATAGATGTACTGGCTTATTTTAAGGATAGTAAGCAGTTTAAAAAAAACTGATATTGAGACTATCTTTGTGAATATACTTGAGTCAGAGACAGAAGATGTGTACGAAATTAAAAGGACATGTGTCCTCCTAGCAAAGTTACTTACAATGTATCTTTGTGTCACTGTCTTTTTCACAACAGGAGTGGAAATTCGCTGCCAAGTCACGTTTATGGAAAATATTTTGTAACTTTGTTCAGGATGAACAATACTGATTGGCCACAGCTAATTCATGAGAATCTAATGTCGAGCATTAGAAATCAAAAGGCCGGTCCCCTGTCTGTACATGGATGTGTGATACATCTACTGGTAAGTGCGACAGTTTCTTCTAATTTTCATAAAAATTAATGTGAAAATATACATGAAAATATCCGGTGCATAAGTATTTGCGGTATATTCATGTGTAGATATATATTACTGTGTGCATAAGATGCAAAGGGAAAAAAATGTTTAACTCAAGCTATTTTTATGCGACTTGTTCGCATCACACTCGAACTACTTCAATCAAGAAAATAAAAAGTTCCCAAGGATGACAAGATGGACATTGAAGGAACTGAATCTTAAAGTAGATATGAAGAAAGCAGTGTCCATGGTAAAAAAAAAAAAACAAATTATCATTTACTATAATTTATTACTTAAGTTCTTAGTTATTTCCAAAAAAAATTGAAACGTAAAATTGATTTGCCAAGATTTTGCAGGAGAATTAGTAACTGTGTATATGCTCCTGCCAGTCTATTATACTCACTGCATCGAGTTTTTTGCAAGTCTGTTTATCTATCTTATGTTTCATTTTTAAATTTTCAGCTATCTAAATCACTGATAGAAGAAGGTTGGTCAGAGGAAGAGAAAAGATTGACTCTTGAGCCTGTCATTCCTGACACCGATGATATGAGCCAAGACAGAATGATTAAGGTGTTGAAGAATCAATTGCTAATATCCCAACAATTGTTGGCGAGGAGAGACGATGCGTATTCTGATTTGCAATCTGAAAAGTCTTTATATTACGATTTTGTTGAATTCGTCGTCAGGAAAAAGCATGAGCTAGAGAGTCTGAAATCTCGTGGACACCACATTCCAGAAGATAAATACAGGAGTGATCTATATGAAATTTTCAATCGCATGAAAAAAACCTTAAATAACTCGTTAGAAGCGGATTCTGATACTGAAAATCAAGATTCTGAAGAAGATGCTACTAAGAAGAAGCCGCGTGGCCGCAAACTTCCCACCCGGATGGGAATGAACCGCCTTCACAAAATGAATGAAGAGGACCAAATGAGGATTTCCAGTTTCTGGAAACATGCTACTACAATGTTAAAATCACACACTAAGTTTTTTCATATCGACATTGCTTAAAAACTATATGCACGTTCTTTGGAATTAAAAAGTGAAAAATAGTGTCTTGTTTATCCACTGAACTAACATGATAATGGTTTTATTAAAAACTTGCAGGGATGTTGCTTTTCACGTGAATGCCAATGCTTTTCTAGAGGCCAAGGTTTCAGTTATCGTTATGGGATCAACACTGAAAGAACTGCTATTTGATGACATGGTCGACACTCAAGCCATTCAGTTCTACACTTTGAGGAGGAGAATAAGAGTCAGTATCGACCGTCGAACAAAGCTCCTAAGTACAAGAACTGTGTGTACTTTGATCCTTATATATGGGTTAGTTTGTCGATGTTCTCTTTTTCCGTTTTATGAGTTTCGTTTAAGTTAATCCTGTTAGGTTAAAGTAATCCCATATGCTTAAAGTAATTCTTGTTTAGTTTAAGTGAATCATGAATTATTATAATCTTGTGACTCTCTTCTAGCCTCACAAGTTATCTTTAAAAGCAAATCAGTTTTCATCCATCATCAAGTAGTGTGAGGAAATAGAAGTTGATAATAACTTAATAAGTCGTGAATGTTTAGATGTCTTGAGTGTTTCTATTTCCTTGTTCTCAATCTATTTTAGTATGAACTACATGTAGTGTCATTACTATGTATGGTGCTGGTTTCAATGAGTTGTTGAGTATGGTAATACTAGTTTTTAGTTTAATTTCAGCATGTAGTGTGCTTATAAGTTGTTTAGTGGTAAAGTATAAAGGTTAAGGAGCTGAAATTTCAACAAATCCATGAATTCTGAATGATGTGGACCATTTGGTTAAAATGTAGTATGCTGTCCGGAATGGCATTCAAAGTGTAATAGATGAACATGTTAGTAAACCTCTCCAGAGAGGTACGTGCACGTGAAATGGAGATGTTTGGACTATCTTCTCATCCCCATGAATATAAGTGATGACCCACTTAAATCGGAGATCACTGGACTCTATTAGTGTTTGATGTTCAACGCAGAGAATGGTATTTCCTCAACTCATTGGTCTTACAAGTTGAAGATACCCATCTTGTCAATGCAAGGAAAATGGCAGCGGCTGTCACACCTGAAATAAGCGAACGATTAACGGAACCAGTTGTTTTCACCGATGTGATCCAGACTGCATGTCCACAGCAAGGACCCTCTCCAGACTGCCTCCTTTTCTTATGCTATTTTATGAAAAGATATGCAAAAGATAACGGCAAATCTATTGAAATGGATTCAAAAAAAGCTGGTGAAATTTGCTTTGAAATGAGGCACAAGATGGCAGCAAAAATGTTGAGACCATGTGAATATGCCAGTGTGTTTAGTGCTCCTAACGATGATCATCTTTAAAACTGAATGCAGTAGAACAATTTATTACAATTTATTGTTATCTCCTTAGTATCTTTGTTTTGTTGAATTATGGCGCAGCTTTTGTAAAATATGCTCTATATAAGCACAACTGTGAGATATTTCATGTAGGGATTTTTCTTCATGTCAAAAGCATACTAGCATACTTTCAGGTATTCCGGTCACTGGCAGCTGACAGACCCGAGTCAAGGAATTGAGGATATTTTTGAACCATTACTTTTAAAAGGGTAAAATAGAAAGGCACAGACATGCATACACTTTTGCACCGGTGAATTGACTCTGCATTTATATTAATAATAGTAATAATAAAAAAAAACGACGCACAACATTTATATAATCGGAAAGTTTGTATATTAATAATCCTCCGATTACATCCATTACATAAAGTTCAAACGACCTTAACCTTACAATTTCGTCAAAAGCACCTAAATCCATACTCCTAATTGACCATAAAAGTATTAAAAAGATCATAACGTCCAAACACCACAGAAATTGTCCCTCTTGATCTTGTAACATCCTTCATGTTCAAATCGTTCCGTAGAGGTCCATATACCCCACGATCGACAAGATTTCTACGAAATTACGAATGAGTAACAAGTTAGTACTAACTTATGTTAATGTAAGTCGGAGTTATAAAGATACTTACTCGTTTTTCATACGTCCACCAAGAAAACGGCTCTTTTTCTTTTTCCCAAAAACTCCAACGGCTATTTCTGAAATTTGGTTTAAAATGCCGGAGCTAATGACCCAAATGTGTTTAATATCCATGTTTTGCAGAATAATTATGTAAGTTACCTCATATCCGCCAAAAAAAACTTCTTAATTGACCCAGCTTCAGGTGTTTGCATCAATGAATCCTCGAACAGCCTAGAATAATTAGTAAAGTGTTTCAACAAATTGATATAGTTCTAGGGACTTGCATTTCCAGCCAGGATTACCTGGTGGTAGAAGAAAATTAATTCTATTCTATCACAAGGATAACCCTGGCCAGACGTGCTAGCCCATTTGAAGTTTCATAATTTTCTGGAGCGGTGGAGAAAACACGGCTCCTAATTTTCAGAACAACTCAATTAATATTATCTCCAAAATTGCGTCTAGTACAAGTCCATGAATTTAAAAGAACTCGAATGTGATTAAAAAACATGACAAAAGCCTATGCAATCGAGTTCTTTCATTTGTAAATCACTTGCTGATCCTGAAAAGTGGAATAAACAATGGAGGTTGTAGACCCATACCCGGAAAAGTGTAGGCAACATCAACGGGGATTTAGTAAAGTGTTTCAACAAATTGATATAGTTCTAGGGACTTGCATTTCCATCCAGGATTACCTGGTGGTAGAAGAAAATTAATTATATTCTATCACAAGGATAACCCTGGCCAAACGTGCTATCCCATTTGAAGTTTCATAATTTTCTGGAGCGGTGGAGAAAACACGGCTCCTAATTTTCAGAACAACTCAATTAATATTATCTCCAAAATTGCGTCTAGTACAAGTCCATGGATTTCTGCAGCAACCTGAATGTGATTCTGCAAAACATGACAAAAGCCTATGCAATCAGTTCTTTCATTTGTAAATCACTGTTGATCCTGAAAAGTGGAATAAACAATGGAGGTTGTAGACTCATACCAGCAAGTGTAGGCAACATCAACAGGGATTTAGTAAAGTGTTTCAACAAATTGATATAGTTCTAGGGACTTGCATTTCCAGCTAGGATTACCTGGTGGTAGAAGAAAATTAATTCCATTCTATCACCAGGATAAACCTGGCTAGACGTGCTAGCCCATTTGAAGTTTCATACTTTGCCCAATGGGCTCCATACGATACCTTCCAAGTGAGCATTTCTTTCCTGTGTCGTCTTGTATCTATGCTCATCTTCTACAAAGAACCAACAACATAGAGCAATCTTTTCAAATGGCAAATCCAACTTGGACCACTGAATTGATATGTTGCCTTCAAAATTGGTTTTGAAGTTATGTTCATTCAACTCCAATAGGCGATGAAACTCCCCTATTGGAGTCCGTTAGGAGATGAAACCACCCCACCTGTTGTGAGACTACTCCACACATTATAATCCTGCAAGGATTACACTACGTTATTAGAAAATTATTTCTAATTTTATACCAAATTAAATAATGTGAAGATGCTACCTTGCCCCATGTGCTCCAATTAAGCATTTCTTTCCTGTGTCGTCCCCTCTCTATCAGACATAACATCTAGATCTTTTTTCTCTTGCATTCCATAGCAACTCCTTGAGCTTTATCTTTGTAGGTTGTTGTGACAGCTTCAGATGTATCCACTTGAAATCTACTTACTGTAAACACAGAAATAAATGTTAATAATAAAATTGATGACATTAAGTTGGAAACCACAAAGATTGGAAAAAACAACTGGAAACAGAATAATCAAACAGCTCAAAATGACCATTACAAATAAACTTAATGTCCAATTGAAACCAAATTCAGGGTGATTAGAATCAGAAATCAATCCATGTAATCATCAATTATCACAAGCATCATCAAACCAATCCAGAAATTGAATGAATATTCACAAAACTTAAAACCCTAAGCAGAAATGAATCCCAAAAACATAATAAATCAAAATGACCAATTGAGATTTAATCTACAAATAAGTCTAATGTTTCTATTAGGTACAATTGAAGTTTGGAGTCGGGGTGATTTAGAAACAGAATTCAATCCATGGAGTCTACCATTGAAGTTAAATCATATCAAATCTGATTTAAGAAAAGAAAAAAGTTTTAACATATCATTACCTTTGCTTTGGATTAAGATTAAACTCCAAAGTAACGCAATACCTGCACCAGAAATTGAAAAAAATCAATAAACTGAAAACCCTAAGCGTAAATGAATGAAGATACTCGAAAAATAACAATCAACTCACCTTCCAATTTTGATTAAAGCAACAGATTCTTGTTAATTAATCTTCAGATAGAAGGAAATGATTTTGTTTGCAGAGACGGAGAAGGAGTGTCTGAGCTGCGGCGAGGAAGGAGAAGCCAAAAATAATAGGGTTTCTGCTCGTAAGTTGTTGGTACTTATAGTCTTATCTAGGGTTTCTAATCCAACGGCTGATGCTAACCACTAACGAACGGTTGAGGATTCCCCAGTTCAAGCCCGGCCGACATTCATTTTTCTTCCTTTGCAAAAGCCTTGTGTGCAAGCCTTATTTCACCCGCATTGGCCTGTGCAGGTTGTTTGGGAATGTGCACAACCCTTTTCCACAACACCAATATTGTAGGCATTTTGAGTCTTGTCAATTTGACTTAAGCCTTGACTATGTCAATGCGACTTATCTCGTCGATTTACAGATAGATCGAGAAAAAGATACGGTGTAGGACCTGACGCGCACTATTTGACTCTTTTGTTTACCTTTGACTATGCAATTTAACTTGTATGGTTGGATTACAAATTCATTAAGAAAAAGAAATCGAACCCCGGACCTAAAGCTGTAGCTCTTTTTTTTTTTTAAATAAATGTTGCAAATTCATGGTAGTAGGTTAAATGCTGTAGTTGTATTTGGTTAATTAGGGTTTATAGATACACCCGATACACTGTATGTTAGTACTATTAATTACGGTTTTTTGAAGTCTTTGAAAGTCTTTGGAGGATGTTTCCCAGATACCTTTACCACGAGGCCAATTTCCGAAGTAGTCCAACTACATAAAGATCATCACAATTCAATGAAATTTGACCATTGGGTTGCATAAACGAGGAGTCATGACTTTTGGGGAATTTCAATTTTCAATCTATTATAAAGCAGCAATCTTATTCCTTGGCTAAAATTTTCAAGCAATCTTACGAGTTTTTTCTCACTAAAATTTTCAATCTTATTCCTTTGCTATTTGTTCGAAACAAAAAAATTCAGAGATGGATTCTTCTGCTAGGGCGTACGGTATGCAACAATTGATATTTCGAACTGTTTTATTCAGTTTAGGTCGAAAATTATGATATTAACTTTCCTTTTTTTGAAGGAAATTTTGTTATTAATATAAACTCTTTTCTTGTTTTATGAAGAAATCAAGAGACTTTTTAACGCCGAATCGGAAACACTTCTGTCATCCCTTGCAGAAAGGATCAACATGGAGAAGGAAAAGGTAACATCTTCACATAATGATTAAAAAAAAAACTGCATAATTAGAAGTTATTTGTAAACAAGTTATTTTGGTTATCTTCTTAATGATATTATTCATGGACTGACAATTAGAAGCAATTTTTTATATATATTCTGTTTGAAAATTAAACTTCATTGATAAGGCTTTCGGTTTAAATATAATCCAAGCACTATTAACCATAACCCATTCATTAGAACTCTTGATTATTCAATTTGGGCTTTCGGTTTTAATATAGATTATGTTTATGGATCTCAAAGGAAAAGATTCAAAACCTTGATTGATGTTATTGTGGATTTTTTTATGGAACAATTAGAATATACACACTGATCAATTTTAATATATATTTATGATTGAGAAAAAAACATCATTTTAGAGAAAATTAAGAATTAGGGTTTATTTTGTTTTGGGAGAAAAATAAAACTTTGGGATTATAATTAGTAAATTTATGAGTATATACTAAAAATAAATTAGTTTGAACGATGATTAGAAAATAAGTTAGTGTCTATTTTGATTTTGAGTAACAAGGAGATTTTAAGTTTTATTGTTCATAAGAAATTAGGACTTGTTTGGTTTTTCATTTTGCCTTCAAATTTGTGGGTTATGGTTAATTAGCACCCATTAGCGTGACACACGAGTGATAAAACTCATTACAGACTGATTATTCTGTAAGGGTTCAGTATTTATACAGTAGATGACCGTAATTAACTAAACATAACAAAACAACATGTTTAAAAAAAAAAAACAATAATAATAAAGCGAACGTAAAGGGACATACGAGTTCAGACTTTCTTAGACATCCTTCCCTGCAACTATGTGTTATCATTAATTTGGAACATAGTGCCATTCTATCTATAAAAAAAAGAGATAGTTCGGGATTATTACCTCTTCATTCATCATTTTTTTATTTATAAGAGGATATATGTAAATAAATTATATATTGTTGCTTATGTAACATGCACGTACTCTTGCTGATAAGATTATGGCAACAGAAATGGAGCTGCAGGAAGCAGGAGAATATATAATTGATAGACACATTTTTTGTGTCTGAATTGTCCTCGATCTTGAGTATTGTTGGAACTCGATTTTTGTACTAATATTGTGTTTTTATGTATTTTTAGGTATTTTTGGAAATAAATATTTTTGGAAAATTCGGCTCGAAAAGTTGCTCGGAACACCCCTGGAGGACATTTGATATTCGGACTCCCACATTGGATAAGGGGTAACCCAATTACTAAGGGGCACCCAATTGATATTCGCACCCCAATTGTTGGATAAGGGGTGACCTTCTTCTTCGTTTGAAAACAAAATTTGGCGAGAAAAAATATGTCACGCTGCGGCGTAACTGATTGGATTTTTGGACGAGTTAGAAGGAGATTCAATGGTGATTTTCATTGAGATGACTTGTTAGAGCCTAACAGGGCTGGTATGGGCTCTTGGTTCGGTTAGAATTGGCTGCATCGTGGGATTAAAGCAAAACAGGGCAGCACGGTTACGGGAAAGAAAAACACGGGATTACAGCGTGTTTGAACGTGTTTGGATTGAGCTGGGACTCTGCAGATTGTGTAGGAGTTAAATAAGGAATTTCTAGTAGCTGTATACGCGTGGAAGAGCTAAAAATGGAACAAAATACTCGCGAGAAGATATTATTCACTGTCGAGCTATGGAAGAATTTTTAGGAGTTATTGTCGAGATTTCTTGCCCCTGTCGAGTATAAAAGAAGCTATTGGATATCATAGAAGAGTGACGGAGAGTTTGGGAGGATTTGGAACGCTACAAGAGCCAAAGAAATCAAGTTGCAGAATCACCGTTTCTGCCGCTGCATCTCTGAAGATCGTGAAGAACAGACCATCTAGGACAGTCGTTTTTCAACGGTGAAAAACGACTACAAAACGTGGGTCGCAGCTTGTTGTAACAAGCCGCACTTTATCTCTATCGTAGTCATGTAATGAGTTTGCAACAACTATAATCTGTTGCAAACCCGGTTTTTATCATTTCTCCTTTTGTGCATCATTTGTAAACCTCTTTTGAGCAATAAAAATGGATTTTGAGCGTGTTTCCAACATGATGAGATAGAACCCATCACTGGGACGACGGAGGAAGACGAACTTCATACATGGGTAATTTTAATTAATTCTTTTTATGACTTTTTTGCACCGATTAAAAATTGAATTATGATTTGATAAAATTAGTTATTATTTTATTAGATGGGTCATGCTTGCTTAAATGTTTGATGTCCCATGCTTACGATTTATAACTAATATTTTGAGAATCAACTTTGGCAAAAATAAGAGTCCATGTTTTTATTTGTTGAGCTATAATTGTTAAAAGAATTAATATTTGAACCTTTTGTTATGAGTTTGGCGGAATCCACGAATCCCAAGTAACTCTCTCCGTCTTGTGACATAAATTGTATATATTCTCGTATTTTTATTATTTTTCTTTATTAAATCCTAAGATCGATTTCATGAAGTCCGAGTGAACGACAACCTTACTACCACTTTCTACAACATTATTGAGTCACATCAATTTTTGGCGCAAACCGACAACGGACTTATGTATAGATTTGTTTTTAGGTTTTATTTTTATTTTTATTATTTTTGTTCTTTTTACGCCTTTTGGTATTTCTTGTTTGTTTTCAGATTTGGGCCGAGCTAAAGAAAAAGGGAGAAATCGGTGAAAACAAAAGCAAAGCAAAGAAAAAAAAAAAAAGGAATCCAAAAGGAGTAGAAGATTTTGTATATTAATTTATTTTATTTTTTTAGAAACGTAATTAGGTAATTATTTTTGTAATTTTTATTTTTGGACTTTTTAATTTTTGGACTTTATTTTTGGACTATCGGATATTATTAATTTTAAACCCTAAGGAAGGGTAATTTAAATATAAACCGCACGAGGAAGGACGGTGATTACGATATCACCTCGGCCCCTCGGGTTCGTACACAACATAGAGTCGTGGCCCTGAGTCGACCTCAACGGTTCATCCCAGTCTGGAACGGGAGGTAAGAATTCTAAACACCCGCGAATCCTCGTCAGCGGGTTTCTTGGATGATTTCGTGTGAATATATGTCGAGGAACTGAATCCGGCTGTTTTAATTTCCTAGTAAAGGCAAGGACCTGGCCATACAAGATAAGGGTTCGGATTTCATCACCGTTCTCTTCTTGCCCGCCTTAGGAAAACAAAACAAAACGCGAACCTAAGCCTAAAAGTTTGACTAGAACGAGACCTATAGGGTAACGAGCTTAATAGGAAAGTCGTTCGAAAAATATTGGTTACTCTTTTGAGCATACTTCGAAGTTCATGATGGTTTCTGTGAGTTGAATGCGTGACTGCGCCTCCTTGTAATGCGGTGAGGCCCTGGTTATCAAAGCTCCGCGCAGCTTCCCTCGCCTCTATTCAACTCACTTAAACTCGGATTGATTCCAGAGGGGTTTGCTCAGATTGTAACGAGTTCCTTTTCGAAAGATTAGAAGCTGGTCTAGAAACAATCTAAGTGGAGCCATCATGCTTTTTATTTGCTAGAAATCAATAGGTTTGTTTTGGTCGAGTTAGCCTTGTTTGTGTTTGTGTAGAATTCCCTTGCGGTTAGGATGTCAAACTGGTATAGCCAATACAACGAATATCCAATCAACAATATGGACATTACTACTATGACCATAGTGTGAATAGTGGTTGGGAACGCCAACCTTTTGAAGGTTATGGGTCACACCGTGGTGAGCCCAATTACTATCCACACGTGCATCGGTCTTATGAGCAAAACAATTCATCTATTTCTCTAGAAGAGGCTTTCAAGAGTCATTCCTTATTTGTGAAGGAAACCTTAAATATTCCGAGATGAGTCCCTAGAGAAATGATCGACTAAGATATCTCTAGAAGAGTCCCTCAAGCAATTTACTTGAGAGTACAAATAGGATTGTGGAAAAATTTGCTCAAGATAGTCTTAAATTCCAATATAGTGCTCCCAATACCACCCTTGAAAATGAGGATATTTATTTGCATAATCAAGATGACGAGGTTAGAATTGGTAACACTACTTGTTTAGATGAGGTTCGATCATTTTCATGTTATTATAGTGATGATCATGATGTGGAAAGTGTTGATGAAGAATCTGAAGTTTTTAGGCATGGTGATCAGGAATTTGTTTCTCCAATTGAGCTTTATAATGATAGTAATATTTCTGGTTTAAATCCAAATAATTTTAACAATTATTCACCTATTCAAAAGGATGAGGATTTGACTAGAAGTATCTCCGTTTTAGACGATGTAGAATTTCCTAGTTACAAAGCCGATAATGGTTTAGAGGAATGGGTTTATCCTGAGAATACTGTTTTAGAGTCCAAGGATTTAGAAAAATAGTCTTAGACGAAGAAGATGAACTCGTAGAGCTTTTAAATATGAGTGAGGATGCATCACCTGAGTATAACCTTAAAGAATCAATTGACCATTTTCAGGATTCCGATAATCTAGAAATTAGGGAAATTGTAGCTAATCTATCTAGAGACACCCAAAACTCTAAGTTTGGGGGTGATTATCATTCTCCTTGTGCCTTACCTTTAGCTCTTACAGAGATCCCTCACTTGGGACTTGACATTTGTGCCTCAACTATTTTACAAGATTATCTTCATACACGTTTTCCTGAACCCAATAATGTCCAGAAAGAAGTTCAGTTGCTAGTTTCCCATCCTCTGGTTGATGTGGTTAACCCAGGCTATGATACCACGATTGACTTTGTTTTCCCACCAAAAACCTTCCTTCCAATTGTGGGAATGTATAAGTTTCAGATGTGTCAATTATTAAGTTTTGAGACTAAACCTAATTACTTTAGGATATTAGGGTCGACACATTTGCTTAAGGAAGACCACCAATCTTATTGTGGTCAGCTGTGTAAGTCAAAACTGATTGACTTAGAGGATCCTCAATTATTCAGGTTATTATTATGTGCTTTTAAGTTTTTATTTGAGTTTTTCCAGACTCTAGAACCTGAACATTCGGATCTAACTCATAAGGAAACGCAACCCATGAAAATATGTTATCTGGACCCTTTTATAGAGCCTGAACCCGAACCACAACTAGATGTAGTTGTCTTAAAAATAGATAAGGGTGTGTTGGATATCTTCCTGGTCTATTGCGTCTCCTCTTCTTGTGGTTAGCACTTTTTGATCCAGATGACCCTTGATTATTCCGATTGTTGCTATATGATTCTTCGAGGTGACTAATCCTTTCCAATGTCTGGCTGAAGACTTTAAACTTAGCACTTCTTGGGAGGTAACCCATGCTCTTGCAACACGGTAATATCTTTCCTTATCTCTTTTCTTCAAGTGGTAACGGTTTCTCATTGTTCATGCTTTTAATTTCATCTTTAGAACATTGAGGACAATGTTAGATTTAAGTTTGGGGGTATGGGAGAAACTTTTTTAGTTGCAATAAATAAAACTCCGAGCCTAGAAATTTATGTTTATTAAGGTCGGCACTAACCAATCTAAGTGGATGGAAACATTTTGGTTGTAGGAGTTGAGGAACCAATCGATTAGATGTCAACATCTAAAGAGTCTATTCATAAAAGCACGAGCTCAGGTGTTAGAAATAACATGATAGTTTCACCATATCTCGTTGAGTCCTTTTCACTTCTGTTTTTATTTTGTTTTGTTCTTTGTAGACTATGTTTCTCTAAGTGATTAGGTGGGGCCCACGAATCAAGTTGTTACCAATGCTATGGTGAATTAGAGTGATTGAGATACAAAAAAAAAATTAGAGTGATTGAGATACAAAAAAAAAAAAAAAATGAACAAAAAAAAAAAAAAAAGTGAAAAAAAGGTGAAAAAGTGAAAAAAAAAAAAAAAAAAAAAAATTTGAGACCAGACCATCAGACCAACCGGAATAAATTCAATAAAGTCGACCACTGGAACCCTTGTATATGCCAGTTGTGTTGACCTAGAGTTAGGATTATCGACCATTGGTTCCCTTGTATATGCCAGTGTGTTGATATTAGTCGGACTAGTATCTCGAGTCCATTAGGATAGGTTCATTTTGGCGGAGGCCTTGACACAGATATGGGAAACACCGTTCACTTAGTAAACATCAAAACCATCTATGTTTTTCTCTATATCCATCTTCTTGATCTATCCATGTGATTAGTTTTGACTCAGGGTATTGATGTCCATAGTGCGACTATCTCGAGTAGAGCTCTGTCACTTCATATGAATTTTAGTATGCTTGAGTGCAAACTCGTGTACATCAATTGGAATTTCGCATCGGTACTTCCTCCTGTAATCAATAAGTAAGCCAACCAAGGAGATTCTTTAGTGCCTTCCAAGGTTACTGCGTAGATAGCTAGGGTCCTGGAGTAAAGGTTTTGTGGGTACACCTCTGGTAAACCCTCCGGAGACAACACTCAGCCACTAGGGCCACCTAGGGGTTCAAATGATTTTTATTTTCTAGAATAAATTTGCTCGAGGACTAGCAAATAATAAGTTTGGGGTATTTGATAGACACATTTTTTGTGTCTGAATTGTCCTCGGTGCTAGTATTGTTGGAACTCGATTTTTGTACTAATATTGTGTTTTTTATGTATTTTTAGGTATTTTTGGAAATAAATATTTTTGGAAAATTCGGCTCGAAAAGTTGCTCGGAACACCCCGGAGGATATTTGATATTCGGACTCCCACATTGGATAAGGGGTAACCCAATTACTAAGGGGCACCTAATTGATATTCGCACCCAGTTTGTTGGATAAGGGGTGACCTTCTTCTTCGTTTGAAAATAAAATTTGGCGGGAAAAAAATATGTCACGCCTGGCAGAACTGAGTTGGATTTTTGGACGAGTTAGAAGGAGATTCAATGGCTGATTTTCATTGAGATGACTTGTTAGAGCCTAACAGGGCTGGTATGGGCTCTTGGTTCGGTTAGAATTGGCTGCATCGTGGGATTAAAGCAAAACAGGGCAGCACGGTTACGGGAAATAAAAACACGGGATTACAGCGTGTTTGAACGTGTTTGGATTGAGCTGGGACTCTGCAGAAGCGTGTAGGAGTTAAATAAGGAATTTCTAGTAGCTGTATACGCGTGGAAGAGCTAAAAATGGAACAAAATACTCGCGAGAAGATATTATTCACCGAACTATGGAAGAATTTTTAGGAGTTATTTTCGAGATTTCTTGCCCTCATCGAGTATAAAAGAAGCTATTGGATATCATAGAAGAGTTACGGAGAGTTTGGGAGGATTTGGAACGCTACAAGAGCCAAAGAAATCAAGTTGCGAATCACCGTTTACTGCCGCATCTCGAAGATCGTGAAGAACAGACCATCTAGGACGAGTCGTTTTTCATCTTTGTTGAAAAAACGACTACGAACGTGGGTCGCATTTGTTGTAACATAGCACTTTATCTCTATCGTAGTACTGTAACGAGTTTGCAACAACTATAACTGTTGCAAACCCGGTTTTATCATTTCTCCTTTTGTGCATCATTTGTAAACCTCTTTTGAGCAATAAAAATGGATTTTGAGCGTGTTTCCAACATGATGAGCTAGAACCCATCACCTGGGACGACGGAGGAAGACGAACTTCATACATGGGTAATTTTAATTAATTCTTTTTATGACTTTTGCACTGATTAAAAATTGAATTATGATTTGATAAAATTAGTTATTATTTTATTAGATGGGTCATGCTTGCTTAAATGTTTGATGTCCCATGCTTACGATTTATAACTAATATTTTGAGAATCAACTTTGGCAAAAATAAGAGTCCATGTTTTTATTTGTTGAGCTATAATTGTTAAAAGAATTAATATTTGAACCTTTTGTTATGAGTTTGGCGGAATCCTGAATCCCGAGTAACTCTCTCCGTCTTGTGACATAAATTGTATATATTCTCATTTTTATTATTTTTCTTTATTAAATCCTAAGATCGATTTCATCAAGTCCGAGTGAACGACAACCTTACGCCACTTTCTACAACATTATTGAGTCACATCAATAATCAAAGTAAGCAGATCTATATTTTCTTCTCTTTTCTTTCTAACCTGTAACTTGGAAAATTGCGGTACAATTTACTTTTGTTAACGAAGACTAATTGTTTCATTTGATGATTCTAGAAAATGGAAAAATCCAACCTGTTAATGCTGCCAAATATAATTGGAGTTAAGATGGACGGTGGCAAGAAGGAGCTGTGGAATTTTAAGGAGGGAAGAAAGGCCACGGTGAAGGAGGGAATGCAAGCATTACGCTTGATGTAAATGTTCCCAACAACTGCATTGACATTATTTTTGTTTTAGCTTGTTATTTTTGTTTTTGAACTATAATTGTTTCGGTTTTTAATGAAGAATTTGGAGGAAATTTTTAGAATTTCAATGGTGTTAGATTAAATTGATTTTTCATTTTGATTATGGAGATCTTGTATTCCCATTAAATTATTTTTATACCCTCATTAAAAGTAAGGGTGTTCCCTTTGTGTAACAATATATAGAATAGAATAGATATAATACACGTCTACTTTATTACCACCTGACATGAAAAGCTAGGGTAGTGTCTTCATTGGTTCAGCGACATTATTTTGACAAGTCAAAAAAAAAATGTAGATATAGTACATGTCTTCGAGTTGCTTTAAGTCCATATCAAGTACCAATGAAACTTTGCAGGTTTACACTGAAGTGACATATCAGTTCAGTTCACTGTATTACACGTTACCTTGCATCTTTCCCCAGTTTGTACGTTATCATATAAAACAGAAAGGCACAGACATGCTATGAATAAAGGTTTTTCAGCTGCATCTGCTTTTTTAGGTCATTTTTTCTCTTTGTACACAAGCCTCCCCGGGTTTGTAGCCAATTTGGTGATGTACAAAATTTATTCAGAGAGTATGTTTTTCCGTTGTTCAAAGGTGTTTTTGAAACTTTTATTCATAGAGTATGTTTTGGTAATTTTATATTATTCAAGTTATAGAATTAAAGTTGGGAGTGCACCTAGAGAATTAATATGCGTAGAGAAGTAAAGAATTCCAATCTAAGTAATTGTCTTACAATCCATTTACGGAGTATCTTTATAGACTGTGACTAAAGATGCCTGAAGGAATGGTGCATGCATACCATTGAAGAGTTTTTTCTTTTTGATGGAAAGACGAAATATATTCACTAGCAAATACAGTACAGGAGATTTACAATTTCGTTTCTACCATCGAAGAGTCAATTCGTACATTTTACGTTTAAAAAGCGAAAACAACTTTCTGTGGGTTTAAAGCAAACGAAGATTCAAACTATTAAAAGAGAATGTCATGAAGAAAAATCAAGCTACTGAAAAAAGTGAATCTTCCCGCTTGTCCAAATGCCAAGCTACTGAAAAAACATACAATTGCTCCCGATCCAAAATCCAGACTGAGAGGGAATTAGTAACCACTTCCGATCCGAATGCTGAGAAATGTTGAAAACGATTTTTTGGCCGTTGGATTCCCCTATCAGGAGCAATTTAGGAGAGTGTATCATCACTCATTATAGGCTATTGAAAATTACAACCAAAAAAATAATAATCTTCCCACTTGTGCACATGCCAAGGTATTGATGCAGCTCCACATGTCTAATCCTTCTCTATCAACTTATTTCAAGAATTTGATCTTGGTTACAAGTTGATTCACTCCCTTGTACAGATTTGCAACGCCAACACCGCCCCCCTTGTGTTCACCTGCAGACCTGTCATACAAGCAAACCACCCATGTCCAAAACAAAATTATCAGTAACTACACTCTGAAAAGACGAAAAGTGCAGAAATAAGTCAGGAGATGACCACTTCCAGTTGGGAAAATTAGAATAAGTGTCTAAATTACCTCATAACCGCCAAAAAAACTTCTAATTGACCCCAGCTTGGTGTTTTGCATCAATGAATCTGAACACCTCGAAAACCCAAAAAAAACGATACTATTAGTAAACCAAATTTTCAAAAAGGGAAGGAGATCATAATAAACTCTAAATATATCAAGAGTTAACTCACCAACTGGAATTAACAAGGCTACTTGTCAGGTTACTGCTTTGATTCACCAGGTGATCACGCTTTGTGAAAAAATATACCTATCCCACTTTGTATGAAATTATTCCAGATCTTGATCTTGCCTTGCAGGAACAACAGAATATATCTCGTTACGCACTTCAAATTGATGTGCGACAAGAGCACATCTCCAGCTTAAAGTCTTCCCATCAATGATTCCTTCGATACAAAAAAAGAATGATATCAATCACAAGAGTTTACTCACCTACGGAATCAGAGAGACAAATGTATTAGTGGTCAGGTTAGCTGCATCCAATACCTTCATTTACAGGCAAACTGTATGGTGATAAGTTGTATCTTTTGGCAGGAATCATAATAGAGATTAGAATAGGTAAGAAAACAAACATTAGATTAAAATGACTTCTAAAGTTATTCGCAGTAGGAATTCTCCAGCCTTTTGACCTTGCGTCAGTGAATCCTCACAAAACACAAAAACAATAGTAGTGAGTAACTGTATCAACCAAAAAAAAAGATACGAATGATAACAAGTGAAACTAATTATTATAAGAGTTCAATCACCAACATAGATAGAGAGGATAACGTATTGGTTGTCAGGTTAGTTGCACCAATCTCCTTCATTTACAACAAACCTAACGACCAATACATCTCCACTTCGGAACTCTATGGTGGTAAGTTGTAGCCTTTTGGCAGGAATCATGTAAACACATATTTCAAGAGATCATACTAGGTAACTAAATTACCAGAGATTAAAAAGGAAACCTGCCAGGCTACCCAATAATTCATTACAAAATCTGTAAGAGGAACATGTCTTCATATGTTGCTTCCTTCAGTGCCTCCATAGCTACTACTAAACAAACAACAAACAACAAACAACAAACAAAAATCGAGCATCTATAATTAGAACAAACGACAACTTAACTGAAACACAACATAGCTAACAGTTGAACAATAGAAAATTGAACTTTAAAGTTCAAGACACAGGAATTTACAATGTTTTCCCAGGAAATCTCGGCTAATTACACTCACACACTATAATCTGTCAAAAAGAGACTGCCTCATCTGCATTAAACCAAAAGTACTTCAAATCTCTCATACTTCAAAAAATAAATTCATCATAACCGACAAAATGAAAATCAACTTAAAACAAAATATGTTAAAGTGAGAATAATCTGTATTAACAAAGATCAAGAAAATAATTATAACGACAAACAAAATGATACCACTAAATAGAATATGAAAGCCCCTTTTCAAAATAACATAATACTCATGCGAGAATAATCAAAGATTAATGCATTTGTTGTTGTTAGACCTAGACTCCACAGATCGCAATACCTACACCAGAAATTGAAAATAAACCACAAAATCAATACCCTTATCCGAAATCAATTAAGGGGAAAAACTTAAAAGATAGCAATCTTACCATCCAGTAGTAACAGATCCGTTGTTGTTAGACCTAAACTCCACGGGATAGCAATTCCTACACCAGAAATTGAAAATAAACCACAAAATCAATACCCCTTGTCTGAAATCAATTAAGGGGAAAAAACTTAAAAGATAGCAATCTTACCATCCAGTAGTAACAGATCCGTTGTTGTTAGACCTAAACTCCACGGGATAGCAATACCTACACCAGAAATTGAAAATAAACCACAAAATCAATACCCCTTGTCTGAAATCAATTAAGGGGAAAAAACTTAAAAGATAGCAATCTTACCCTGCAGTATTAACAGATCTGTTGTTGTTAGACCTAAACTCTACAGGATAGCAATAACTACACCAGAAGTTGAAAATAAACCACAAAATCAATAGCCTTCGTCTGAAATGAATTAAGGGAAAAAAAATTAAAAGATAGCAATCTGACCTTCCAGTATCTGATGTTCTTAGACCTGGTTCCCCAGAGAGAAACGTCAAAAGTTTGTTAGCGTTTTCTGAAGGGTTTGAGAGTTTAGGATTTTCAGAAGGGTTTGAGAGTTAAGGGTTTTCTGAAGATGGTTTATTTCAAGAGTTAAGGGTTTTCTGAAGATGGGTTATTTCATAGATTGAGAGCTTCGGAGTTACAGACATGGTGATAGGGTTTTCATTCTTTTTTTTTGGTGAGATGTTTTGGTGAAATTATGTTTTAGTGAAATTATTTTAGGTGAGGATAGTGAGATGTAAAATTTGGGCGGGTTTTCAAATTGGCTGAAAATTTTGGGGGAAAAAACTGGTGAGATGACACGTTGGGGTGGTGCAACAAAAAGTATTGGCTAAAAATTCGGTAGGCGGACAGCCCGTTGGATTTAAATCCAGGATGTTCGATTGGTTTAAACGAAGCATACGGATTAAGAAGAAAACACAATTTTTAGCAAAACCAATTAGCCTTCCCACCGTTAGATTTAGTAGTGATCCGCATGCCAGTTTCACCACTCTTTAATAATTAAAGGCGTAATCATCTTTTCTATTTGCTATTTGATCTCCGGTAGTAAAGATCACATTCTCTCCGTTGAAATAATTTTAGTATTATCATCACATTTAATGTAGAGCCTCTAGGTCTCTTCTTATAATGACTTAGTAATGTGAACTCCAAGAATCCTTCACATTTAATTGTTTTTCGGACTATTGATTTCCTTGCTTATGTTTATCCTGAATTTATGCGTAAATAGGTGTTTTTGCTCGAGCCTCGAATATATAAGTGGATATTTGTATTTATTTGAATCCATAGGTGTACATGGGAGAACACGGTTTGTTATTTTGATGTGCCTGTGATTCTATATCTTCTTAAATGGATATGGTTTAGACACAGCTTATATTAGGCATCCATGGATGTTGGTAGTATATAGTAGATTTTTTTTTTAGATGTTATTTGTCATTGATATTAAATTTGATGTTTATATTTTGCAGGTTCCATTGAAAGATATTTGTGTTCAAAGCTATATGTTGATTAACTTTGGAAGTAAGGAATCCATATGTGATATTGATGTATTTTATTTTCCCATATTCGGTTAAAATTTTCTTTTGAAACCTGTACCAGACTCGAAATGCTTTCTTGTTAAATATTTTTATTTTCTTTTGTTGAATGTAATCAATCAGATAACCTTGTAGTATTTGTGTGTGTTTTGAATGAAAGTTTTCTTGGAAATTTTGTAGTGTTAATATTGGTCATTTTAGTGGCTAGCAACCAAAAATATCATCTTTTAAACAGCTACAATAAAATCCCTGGCAAATGATCTTGGAGCAACAACCACAAACAGAACAAATAGCTGAAACTGTGGCTAATAACTAGATACGTGTGAATCAGCGATAATCAGCCACAACGGGAGGCGTGGTAAATGCTCTTCCACTAATAGCCACGCTGTAAAACCGTGGCAAGCACCGTGGAAAATAGTATTAGCCACCAGACTATTTGTTACGGCATGCCAGCCCGTGGCAAGTTGTCTTTTGCCACGGATTTTTGATCAATAGCCACGCTCATTTGGCGTGAGTAAAACTTAGTATTTTTCGTAGTGCGCCATCAAAAACATTCCACGGAAAACCGTCGAGTCACGAGCATCACTCAACTAAGTTGCTACTCTCTCTTATCTCAATCGGGAGACCATGAAGGAACGCTCGAAATGCATGCGGTTGCATCACTCTCAAAATGAAAGTTGGCTCAACCTCGGACGAAGCCAAGTTTTACATAATTAGGGAAGATCCGGATCGACATGATTCTTGGATGGACGTGGATTCATGTCGAGAAGATGACTACCGACAAAGCGTCTTTGGTTGCACATCTCTCCAACGAAGAAAGTTATGATCCAGAAGATTTGGCGGACATTCCATCATCGAGCACTTGGAGGAATTTCGAACTTTGACGAGGTTGAAACAAGAGCCTGCAAAAGATGCATAGACATTCATTAAAAAGTCCTGCACTCAGGCAAGTCTCGTTCCTCCCATGTCTATGTCATTTATTCCCTCACATGCTATTCTATCATGGGGACTCAATTATGCTAGCATCTCTGCTATAGCAAGATGCTATAAGTTGGTAATCTCACTTCACAGTATTTTACAAGTGGTTGAATCTGACATTTCTCCGAATCGAGCATTGAGACATTCATTACTTTGAGATAATGTCCAAACATGGCAAGGAACACTTTGGGCGTTTCTCCGTAGCCTTGCGGGAGTGTCCATATGTCCCACAAAATCGAAATCTCGATGTCTACACAAGTGTTGAATCCCACTACCGGGAAAGGAATCTTGAATCAACGAGAAGATACTCGGGGCCGAGGCGTCAAGCCTAAGACATTCGAAGCTTAAATAATACGACGCTTCAACGCTCAAGTATCTAAGAAGTCTTCAAATTGTATTCCCAATCAAAGAGTACACCTTCGATAATGGCGCCTCGGCCCAAAGACAAACATCTCAACGATGAAACATTGATTCACCACCGACACGATCAAAGTGAAACCGAACTAGAATCGCTGAGTCGTCACTATCTCCATGACAAGACTTCGAAATGATGCAACATCATTCATCCATTGATGGCACGAATTCCTTCAACATGCACTGGGGACTTGATCTTATTGGACAAGATTCAAGACATAGAAAGTCATTACAACCTGATGCGATTCCATGAAAACTTTACCAACGGAATCTCTCTACATCACGAACTTTGCAAAACTAAGGAACTTCTCTCTTCATCGATCACACCTGAATGGAGATCTGCTGATACAATCTTCCGCAACAACGTCGACTCATTGATGAAGCCGGTTCACGGTAAAGTGATGCGATCGGGATAATTCGGGTTGTACTCCCGGTACACCTACATCTTAGGGATGCTCAACCCAACAACTAGTTCGTGAACGTGAAGGTTCACGAGTGGGGAACTCCACCCAGTGTCGGCATCAACAAGGATATGTGGAGGAACTCTATTCATGGTCTCAGCATCAACAAGAATTTCTGGAGAGAATTCAATCGTGATCTCAGCATCAACAATAGTCTCAGGCGCAACATCTGGCTTCATCAACTAACCATTCTCTGAAGCATTGCTCGATGAAACGGACTTCTCCAAGAATTAATGATTCGTGTCAAGATGTGTAGACCTGAAAATATGTACACATGAAAGTCTTCCCAAAGCTTGCACGACTGGTGGACACAATCCAAAGACTTCTACAAGATGTTCTCATCACCTCTGCAAATAAGATACAACACACTTCAGGCCATGGGTTTACATAAACGTACCAATGGGTGAGGAATGTGACAATGCTTCCTCAACAAAAAATGATCGTCTATGTCTCTTCTACAACATACCAAAAGGGCGCATCAATCGGACATACGAGCTGAAAGATATGGCCTTTAACGTCAGGTCTATGAAATCTGAAAAATTTGTACGGGATTACGAATTACAAATGTGCACGCTTCGTTGGCTAACCTCTACAACTCCGAATTGAGTGATTATTTTCTCATGTGATAACTCAGTTTCTTAGATTCAAAATTTGGGTTCAAGCATTGAATTCTGACGTCGTATGAGGTTCTTACGGCTCCCGGCGTACAACATGCAAGCAGCGATTCTTAGACGGGATTCATAACTTCCACAGTCGATCGGTGTCCACCGTGTCTTTCCACTAAGTACTTCATCAAGGTACCTCCAACTTTGACCACCTAGGTCTTTACATCAATTTTTCTATCTGGGTCCTCTATCCAAGTCTTGCCGGAAGGAGAGAAAATAGAAAGGAGAGATTTAACAAAATCTGGGACTGACGGTCCCACCGATCATGACGATTAGTTTCACAGTCCAAGACCCGTGGCATCAGACTCTCATTTGCTAATTATTCATCATAAAAGTAATGCTACCACCGGGACATGAAACCATGGTCATTACACCACCCCCTCTAGAGAGCAACCTCAATCATGGTCTCGTGACCGGGTTTTAGTGATGTTTCTACGGACGAAAACAAGATGGTTTGTAAAGCACCATGCTCATGAATCAATCAAGGGGTCCTCATCCCGAATGAATCAATGACATTGAAAATCCTTCAACAACCGTTCAAGACACGAGCAAATGGTCTGAAGGCGCAACGAGGGTGTTTTACAACAAGCTCGTGCGAGACGATCTTTTCAACTGTCATGCACAAAGAGGGATGTTTTACAACAAGCTCGTCGATCAATTGGTGACGAATCTATGGATGGGTCGTATACCATTATCTTCGTATAGATATCCTCTACAACATATCCAAAATTCACAACAATTGGAGAAACGAGCGAAGAGTTGTGGCTAAAACATTGGACCACATGCCAGCTGAAAATTTTCCTCAAGGTCTCCCGGAAGTTTCTTGTTTACTGATTTCGGCCCCTAAACATGCTCAAAACTCAAAAAGCTTCTTTTAAAAAGCTTTGAAATTTCCTGGGAATAAGGATACATGGGTAGATAGCGAAAATCTGACATCGGATGAAGATTTTAAGGCGTTTTTGCTAAAAGGTCGAGTTCTGAATTTTCCAGTGACGTGTTTAGGTAAAGCCTTTCACTTATTTATGAGAATCTTCATTCATTCATCAACAAATAAGCAATTTCATACTTCTATGAAGAAAATATACAATGAGTACTTATTGGAGTAGTCCCTAAGTGCTCAAAGGACCGGAATTGCCAGCATCACCATTGGAAACATCATTGATGTCACTCGGTTTCGAAATCCGAGGTTTTCTTATTCACCATCCTCCGAAGACGAATAGGAATCATCAGTACTCCCTCGTTCCATGGAAATCTCCTCCTGAATACATCAACAACAATTAGTGGTATTTCATTCAAGGAGTGCTATGAACGATATACGAAGAGGTACTTACACCGAATTCTTCTTTGACGCTTGATTCAGAAATTATTTGGTCAGCAAAAATAAATTGAAGACCGTCAAGGCTCGATGGAGAAAAGTTCTGAAACGAAGTAACAAACATTGGTTTCATGATCCTAATTGCACGGACAAGAAAAGTCATGATATAAGGAGCGCTAACAACTCACCAAAGAGACAGCTGGGGACTTTACAGTGTTCGATATCATTCTATGATCCTTATTTCTGGATTCTCCACTCCGAAGACTTACTACTATTTCTGAGTAATCAACATCAATCGAACAAAGACCCATTTGTCGAGCTGCTCTATCGGTGTTATATTCCTCCATCAGAGACTTCCCGTGCATTAATGATACTAAGTAATCAGGAGTACAACTCAGTATGAAGGATCTCTCACCATCAATTAGAGGTCCCAGAAGCACCATTTCTTGAAGCTGCATTTGTAGAGATGTCATCTCTGGAAGCATCATCTTTGGAAGTGTTATTATGGGAACCAGTCATTCTTGCAAAGTTGATGTGACGTCCATACAAAATTCCTACTTGATATATCATCCGCGGATGCAGATTTCATCAAAGCAGTGGAATTAAAGCACAACAAAAATAATTAGGATACTCACATCAACGTCTACAAAAATGGTAATCCTCAACTCTTACCTATTTACGTTTCACGAACTTAGTGATAATAACGTAAAATTTGAAAATCTTGCTCGCTCCTTCAAACCACATAAAGATGAGCAACGCCCATTACTTAAAAGTATGACACTGACTTTTCACGAAATTATGAATAATTCACATAATCCTTCATGTGAACATTCACTGATTTTCTACCGTGTGTGCATACACTATGAGATCACGAAATTCACGAAAACATTATTGTTTGCTTTTAACAATTTTTTAAAATCATTTTGCGAAATCTTTCATAAAATCGTGAACAACCCACGTAAATCTTTACCGTGTGAACGATTTTTCAAAATTTGGACAGACGTCCATTCTACGATTGTGAAAACTCACATACAGACATTATTTCACCATGTATAATTGTCTACTTTCAACAGTTGTTCAAAATCAAAACAATGATTTTACAAAAAATGTATACTTTAATGTGAAACTCACGTAACTTTGAAAATATATGTATATATATTTTTTTGCTCCCTCTCGTGAGCATCCGTCTTTGAAACGAGTTTATTCCATTTTGTGAAATCTCACAAATTAAAATAAAAAAAGTTCTACGTGAGTTATTTATTAAAAAAAAAATCAATTGTTTTGCTCAAATGAGCGTTTGTCTATGAAACAAGGGTCTTTTATACTTTTGTAAAGGTACACATATTCCAAATAAATTTTATCATGAGGTGCAGGTCTTTTCAAAAATTCCTCTAACTCTAAGGATCATTATTTATTACTTTTACTATGAACGAACCTACGTTCTTAAAAGTATTTGTGAAAGTCCATGCTTTGAAAATAAATTTTAGTTTTCATGAGACTTCATAAACAAAATTTTATCTACTGTAACTAGACCATGTCTACTCAAAATTTTACTTCTTGATTCATTCAAAGATAATTTTTTCATTATATTTTTTCTGTCAAGGAATACATATTTTTCTATTTATTTTACTTTATTCGCTAGTACACTTCTTCACTATGGATAATATTTTTTGATGTAAACTGGATTACATGGGTGATCCAGTCTTCGATCTTGCCTTTCAACTTCGCCATATATTATGTTCCCTTGGCATCTGTGTCTTTCCTTGACAAACAACGATCTCATAGGCGTCATTTCCCACAACTCTTTTCACGATGTATGGGCCTTCCCAGTGGGTTCTAACTTTCCACCCGATCCCTTTTGATAAGGTGGGATTTCGCGCAACACCAATTCTCCTGGCACAAAACTTCGTTCTCTTACCCTCTTGTTATATTCTCGAGATATCCTTTGATGGTAATTCGTCATATGTTTTAATGCGATCTCTCTATTTTCTTCCAAGTCATCTAACTTTGCCAGGACCATATCTGAATTATAGCCTTTTCTCCATGCATCTTGCTTAGTCGTGGGGATGATGATTTACTGTGGGTAACACTTTGCCTCTACTCCATAAGTTAGACGGAAGGGTGTCATTCTGTGGAATCTCGTCTTGTCGTTCTATAAGACCATAACACGTTAGGAATTTGCTCGCACCATCCCTTGTGGTGGCCTTCCAGCTTCTTTTTCAAGGTTGTTGCTATTGTCTTATTCGTTGCCTCTGCTTGTCCATTGCTTTGTGGATATAGAGGAGTTGACTTTCCCGATTGTATCTTGAATGCATTGAACAACATTTTTATGTTCTCTCCCTCAAACTATTTGCCATTATCAGAGACGATTTGTACGGAATCCAAAATCTGCATATGATGTGTTCAAGAATAAAGTCGTATACATCGTCATCTCGTGTATGTTGCAGCGGTTTAGCCTCAACCCATTTCGTGAAATAATCTGTAGCTACTATCAGATATCTTCGTTGTTTACTCCTAGTCACGAATGATCCAACAATATCTATTCTCCACATGGCGAACGGCCATACACTTAGTATAGAGTTTAAACTCGTAGCTGGGGCGTGTATCTGTTTTCCAAACCTTAGACATGCTTCACATCTCGTGGATATATTCTTTGCGTCATCATGCATGTGTGGCCAAAAGTATCCTTGCATCTTAGTCTTGTGGGCTAGGGATCATGTACCACTATGATTACCTGCATCACCATAGTGAATTACCTTCATGATTCCTATCCCTTCCTTTTACGATAAACATCTCAGCAGTGGACCTGTATAGGATCTTCGATATAAGATTCCTTCTCGTAGCTCATAGTTCATGGCTCTGCTCTTGATTTTGTGAGCTTCAAACCTACCACGAGGTAGATCTCCCTTCTGTAAATATTTATAAATTGAAGTTCGCCAATCTTCCTCGTTCGATTAGTTGTCAATTTTTCGTCTTCGACAAGCATGATTTTTGCGTCTTCCAATTCATTGCTTACTGATGGTTGCATTAAATGTTCTATGCAAATATGCTTGGTTGAGGGGTCGATGAGCATCGAAGCTATGAAAGCTAAGGCGTTAGCATGTCTCATTATTATCTCTACTTACATGCCTCCATATGATATTTGGTATCTACGAGGAATATTATTGTTGATGGTGGATTTTCAACAAAGGGCAAAACCGTAAAATCATGAGGCATGTTCGGGCATGCAACGATTCATATTTTACGAATCCATGATGAATATGTTTTTGAAAAGCCTCCCATTAGTTGAGCGTTCGATCCTGGCATTTCGTCGTGACCTCTATGCAGAATGACGTATTTGGGAGGTTCTTCGTAGATTGAGAGCTTAACGCCTTCAGGACGTCGGTGATACTCATTGTTCCACGATTTGCAGGAGAGAGACCCACCTCCACATAGAAGAATAGTTGGGCGGCGGATGCCTTCGGGACGTCGGTGACACTCACCGTTCCACGATTATATGGAGAGACCGTGCATAGATTCGGGCGGTTCTCCGTAGATGATGATAGACACATTTTTGTGTCTAATTTATCTCGATTCTATATATTAATAGTGCTCATTTTTGTACTTATTTTGGTGTTTTATGTGTGTGTAGGTATTTTTGGCCAATAAACATTTTTGGAAAAATCGGCTCGAAAAGTTGATAAAAACGCCCGGAGGACACTTGCTATTCGGACTCTCACTATGGATAAGGGGTACCCAAATTACTAAGGGGCACCCTCGGGACACCCCAATTTAGCTGCTAAAGGCACCCCATCGAGAGGATATGTAGCACACCATCTTCTTCGTTTGAAATCCAAAAATGGCGCGAACAACGGCAGCAGCGGAGCAAAACTTGGAGTTGGATTTCTTGGCACGTTGGGGAGATTCAACCGCATATTTATTATGGGCTGGACCTGTTAGAGCGTAAAAGGGTTGATGGGTGTGATTGGATCGAATATATTGGGTGTGTATCCGTGTTAGAGCGAAACGGAGAGAAGGTGAAGATATTATCGGAATTTAAAGTTCCTAAGTATTGGAGAGGTTTCTTATGTGGAGATGGATTGGGATTCACTTGATGAGTCATAACGAGGGGGTTTTAGGTGGCTCGGATTCGATAAAGTCGTGATATATCTTCGATTCAAAACAAAACAGAGGTTAAGAATGTTTGATTTTCCTCAACTATATTTGGAAGTTACATGAAGTATTAAGAGTATATTGACTAGGAATGATCTTATCACGTTTTAGAGAGTTTGGATGAATCACGAAGCCGCATGAAGATAAAGATGGAAGAAAATATCGTGACTTACGGTGAAAGAATAATCGGAATTTCCTTGAAAGATTTAGGGTCTGTTTAGCTATATAAGGATCGGCTTGGGACTCAAAAAGAGGGGACGAGCGATTGGAGCAATTGCAGAGAACTTTAGAACACTACAGAGCTGAACAGATCGAGTTGCAGGAAGTTTAGTTTTCTACTGCTGCTGCTGAAGAACAAGCGTTGCAAATAAGAACTATGTCTCAATTTCGCAACAGGTCTTCTACGCGTGATTTCTCCGTAATGATCAGTCCTTTATGTGACTTCTTTGTAACGCCATTACAACGTTGCAAGCGATCTGTTTTATTGTTTCTCATCCTTTTAATCAACTTTTGAACCATAAAACAATATTTTGAGATCATGATTAATATGAGGAGAGGAGCTAAACCCTATTGCTGAGGCGGTAGAGGGAGCTATTTTTCCAACAAGAAGTGGTATATTCTATTTTATCTATTTATTTGCAATTATTATATGATTATTTGCCTTGATCGAAAAATTTTTGAATGATTTTTGTTAAGCAATTGTTATTTCTTTTGATAGAGCATACTTGGACCTAGGTTTTTGATGTTCTATGCTTCGGATTTACACTTGTTATTTTGAGAATCTACTTGTTGCAATAATTTAGAATCAAATTGAACAAGAAAATTGCATGAATATAAATATTGGATTAACTCACTTTGAACTTGGAAAATAGTGGATTCTCAGCCTCAATGTCTTTTAATATTGATAACATCTTTGTCTGAGTTTGCTATAATTTTTAGTGAGTTTTTTATTTTTGTTTTGAATTTAAGTCTAAAAAAATCCTTCACAAGTTCGAGAATCGAATCACTTTATTTACCACTATCACAACCACACCAATTTTTGGCGCCGCCGACGCGGACTTGTTTTTAGGGTTTTAGATTTTTTTTTTTATTATTTTTATTTTTTTTTTTTTCTTTTTTTACGTTCTTGGGTATTTATCTTTTTGTCTCACGGTTCTAGACCATAAAGAAAATTGAGCCAAGGAGTTTGGTGATTTCATAAAGACTTGGAGCTAAAGATTAAAGCGAAAAGAACAGAAAAGAAGACAATTTTATTTTAGTCATTTTTTAGGGTTTGTTTATTTTTAGAAGAAAAAAAATTGTATTAGGGTTTATCTATTTTTGTAATTTTTCTTTTCTTTTTGGACACTTTGGACTTTTGGACTTTGGGACATTATTTTTATTTTTACCCTACGGAAGGGTACTTTAAATATAAACTATTTTCAGAGAAGGAGGACAATTACGATATTGTCTGCACCTTGGGTTCGTACAACGACATAGGAGTCGGTGGCCCGAGTCGACTACAACCGATTCATCCCCGTCTAGAACGGAGGTAAGATTCTAAACACTCGTGAATCCCCCGTCGGCGAGTTCTTGTCTTCCTTTGTTTCCATATATCTTGAGGACTTGAATACGGCTGCTTTAATTTCCTAGTAAAGGGCAAGGACTGGCCATACAAGATAAGGGTTCGGATTTCATCACCGTTCTCTTCTTGCCCGCCTTAGGAAAACGATACCAAACGTGAACCTAAGCTTAAAAACTGACTAGAACAAGACCGATAGGGTAACGAGCTTAATAGGAAAGTCATTTGAAAAATATTAGTTACTCTTTTAAGCATACTTCGAAGTTCATGATGGTTTACGTGAGTTGAATGCGTGACTTTACGCCGCCTTGTAATTCCGGTGAGGCCTTGGGTATCAAAGCTCCATGAGCTTCCCTCGCCTCTATTCAACTTACTTTGACTCGGATTGATTTCGGAGGGTTTGTTAAATTGTAACGAATTCCCCTTTCGAAGGATTAGAAGGCCGGTCTAGAAACAATCTAAGTGGAGCCATCATGCTTTTTGTTTGCTAGAAATATCTAGGTTTGCTTTGGTTGAGTCGGCCTTGATTTATGATTGCATAGAATCCCCTTCCTTATTCTTTTGCATGCTCGAATGTAAAAGAGACGCCCTAGGAAGATTTGTTAAAGAGAAACCTAGTAGTTCTAAGCGTCTCGATTACTAAATTTAGAAAGTCCGATTTTGAAGAGTCCAATTTTGAACGTCTTTTTTTACGAGGAGAGAATCCCGATAGAGCGAGAAATGGCAACTTTGAAAGCTTTGTTGAATCCGACTAGGACTACTCGTCCCTCGTGTATCGGGTTAGGCAGAAAACGGAAGCAAATGATGAACTTAAACACAGGACCTTCAGTGCTCCCAATCTTCTTAGGAAAGAAAATGAAAACCCATATTTTCATGTTAGGGACTTTTGAGGAAATTTGTAGTACCCTAAAGATTAGTAACCTTGATGATGATGCTTTGAAACTTAGGTTATTCCCTTTTTCCTTGAAAGATAAAGCTAAATCGTGGCTATATAGTTTGGCTTCTCGGTTCAATTGAAACATATGAACAACTTACATCTGCCTTTTGAACAAGTTTTCCCTAGGCACAAAACATCGTCTATTAGGGACGCAAATCTGCACGTTTTCTCAACGGAGGGAGAATCTTTGTATAGGTATTTGGAAAGGTTCAATGATTTATTACCCCAATGTCCTCATCATGGTCTAGAAAAGGTTAGGTTAGTTCAGATCCTTTATGAGGGTTTAGATTATTCCACTACGACCACAGTAGAATCTATGTGTACAGGTGGGTTTGAAAACCAAACAGTTGATGAGGCGATGACATATTTGCATGAAATCGCCGAAAAGACCCAACAATAGGAAAATAATAGGGAACCCCATAAAACAATTCTTAGGCGGAGAAACGTTAATAGGGTAGAAGGAGGCTTTGAATCGGATGCCAAAATTACTTTGCAAATATCAAAAGGTTAGAAGCTTTAGAAGTGGGTCGGACTAGTGGTAGAGTGGAGCCTTTTTGGGAAGGCGGAATAATGAAGAGCAATCCAATGCTCTCTATAATAACACTAGATTTGATAATCGTCAAAGTTTGACCCATATTCAGAAAACAATAATCCTGGCTGGAGAAACCATCCGAACCTTTCGTGGTCTAAGGGACGAAATTAAGGTCGCTTTAGTAATTCTAATGTTCCTCCCGGTTTTGGCTATACTAAGAATCCTTCAAGACCGGCTCGGTTTAGAATCGATCAGATAAGAAAATCCTAAGCTTAGAGGAGTCTCTCAACTTGTTAACTCAGCAAACTGAAAAATTTCAGCTATCAATAGAACAAAGTCTACAAGCTAGTAACAGGATAGGACAAGAAATAGTCAGGCTATTTCCGAGTTAAAAACCCAGGTTGATCTGATAAATGAGTCTTTGAGAGAAAGAGGTAAGTTTCCTAGTAAAACACTACCCAACCCTAGAGGAGTTCATGAAGTAGGTACAAAATCATCGAATCAGTTGAATGCTATTAGAACCTTTAGGAGTGGTAGAGTAGTGGACAATCGAGGTAACCATGGCCGATAGTGAACATCTGTAGTTCACCCTCGGGATCTCACCCCTCGGGACCACCACTAGGAGGGGGTGATAAAAATTTACGATGATGCCAATGCGGTTCTGAGAGGTCGATTAAATGCCTAGAGACCCGTTTCCTAACTATTAGTACCAACAAAGAAGGAATCGAACTTTAATGACATATTGTAGGTTTTTAAGCAAGTTACAATAAACCTTCCTTTATTAGATGCAATTAGGCAAATTCCTACTTATGCCAAGTTCCTTAAGGATATGTGTGCCTTGAAAGCGAAAACTTAGCGTCCATAAGAAAGACTTTTTAGCTAGTCATGTAAGTTCAATCATTCGAACACCACAACTCCAAAGTACAAAGACCCGGGTTCCCCTACCATTGCTTGTACAATAGGTAAACACCGGGTAGAAAAAGCTTTACTTGACTTAGGATCCGGTGTGAACTTCTTTAGTACCATGTGTACTTACGGCTAGGACTTGGTGAAATGAAACCTACTTAGATGACATTGCGGTTAGGCGATAGGTCATTAAAATTCCTCGAGGTGTTATTGAAGATGTTCTTATTGAGGTCGACAAGTTTATTTATCCGGTAGATTTCGTGGTCCTAGGTACCCAACCTTTCCCGAGCAGAGAACCGGATACTGTGATATTAGGTCGCCCATTTTTAGCTACGTCTAATGCGATCATCAACCGTCGAAATGGTCGATGAATTTATCTTTTGGTAATATAACTATGGAGATGAACATTTTTAATGTCGGGTAAGCTACCTTATGAGCTAGATGACACATGTGTTGAAGAGGTGAACATGATAGAAGCCTTAGTTCGGAGTCATTACCAAACATTTTATCCGAGACCCATTAGAAAGTTGTCTATCCCACTTTGGTTTAGATTTTGATGACGATAGCACTATTGAATAAGTGAATGCTCTATTAGATTCTACCCCTGTGCTAGACAACGATAGATGGAAAGCTAGGTTCGAACCATTACCGATTTACGAGACTACCTTAATTCCTTCTTTAGAAGAGCCTCTAAGTTGGACCTAAAGCCACTACGACACTATAAGGTATGTGTTTTTAGGCCCATCTCGAGACTTTACTGTGATTGTAGCTCCCCGATTTGGATAGTGATCGGGGAAAGTAGGCTAGTAAAAGTACTTGAAGACAATAAATAAGCTTTAGGGTGGACAATAGCATACATTAAGGGTATAAGTCCTACTTTGTGTATGCATCGATTCATTTAGAAGAAGACTCCAAACCTTCTATGGAGATGCAACGTCGATTGAACCCTAACATGAAAGAGGTAGTTCGAAAAGAGGTGCTTAAGTTGTTAGATGCGGGTATTATCTACCCAATTTAAGACGATAAGTGGGTCATCCCCTTCGAGTTGTCCCCAAGAAATCGGTATCATTGTAGTCCCGAATGATAATAATGAGTTAATCCCAACCCGGTGACCACGGGATGGCGTGTCTGTGTCTCGACTATAGGAAATTGAACAAGGTCACAAGGAAGGATCACTTTCCCCTTCCTTTTATCGACCAAATGCTAGAGAGATTAGCTGGACATAGTCATTATTGCTTCTTAGATGGCTACTCCAGTTATAATCAGATCGGTATTTCCCCATAAGACCAAGAGAAAACCACTTTTACCTGTCCCTTTGGTACCTTTGCGTATAGACGCGTGCCTTTCGAGCTATGTAATGCCCTGCGACTTTTGGTGTTATATGATGAGCATATTTTCGATATGGTAGAGCCCATTTCTAGAGGTCTTTATGAATGATTTTTTCGGTGTTTGGTTCATCTTTTGATGAGTTCTTGCATCATTTGATATTAGTGTTGACTAGGTGTAAGGAAAAGAATTTAGTGCTTAATTGGGAAAAATGCCATTTCATGGTTAAATCGGGAATTGTGTTAGGGCACATTGTTTCTTCAAAGGGTATAGAGGTAGATAAAGCCAAAGTTGACCTTATTAAGACTTTGGTCCCAAAAAGCGTGGTATTAGGTCATTCCTAGGGCATCTTCACCAGTCAATTCATTAAGGATTTTAGCTTGATTTCTAGACCTATTTGCAATTTGCTTGCAAAAGATGTTAAGTTTGTCTTTGATGATGCTTGTTTAGAGGATTTTGAGAAGCTTAGGTTTACTCCTCTACTGAAAGTCCCGGGAACCTAGGAACCTACCCTTTGAAATTATGTGTGATGCTTGGATTATGCTATAGGTGTTGTGCTAGGTCACTTGAAAACAAATTACTTCATGTGATTTACTATGCTAGCAAAACTCTTAATGATGCCCATATGAACTATACAACTACCGAGAAGGAACCTGATTAGCCATCGTGTTTGCCTTGGATAAGTTTAAATCCTACCTATTAGGTTCTAAGATCGTAATCTATCTTGATCATCTTTGCTTTGAAATACCTTTTTGTCTAAGAAGGATACCAAACCTAGATTGATTAGGTGGATCCTTTTGTTACAAGAATTTTGTCCATACATTAGAGACAAAAAGGGTGCCGAAAATGTAGTAGCAGACCACTTGTCTAGGCTAGTTGTTAGTTTCCCTAATGATTCCCTTCCTATAAGGGATAGCTTTCTTTGATGAACAATTGTTCCTCTGTTTCCCAATCACCTTGGTATGCGAATATAGTGAATTATCTTATTCTTGGTCGAATGCCTCAACATTGGGGTAAGCAAGATCGTTCTAGGTTTTTAGCCGGAGTTAAGCATTTCTTTTGGGACGATCCTTATCTGTTTAAGTATTGTCCGGACAGTTATTAGGAGATGTGTACCTGAGAGTGACCAGTCCAGTATTATCTCCTTTTGTCATGAACATGCATGTGGGGGTCATTTTAGTGCTAAGAAGACTTCTGCTAAGATATTGCAGTGTGGTTTTTACTGGCCTTCGTTGTTTAAATACTCCCATAGTCATTGTGTTTCTTGTGAGCGTTGCCAGAGGTTAGGAACCATTTCCCCGTAGAAATATGATTCCTTTGAACCCTATTTTAGTGATTGAGGTCTTTGATGTGTGGGGCATTGATTTTATGGGTCCATTTCCTAATTCTTTTGATTATCTTTAAATACTTGTCGCTGTATACTATGTGTCTAAGTGGGTTGAGGCAGTTCCGTGTAAAACAAATGACCACAGGGTCGTAATCCGATTTTTGAAAGAGAACATACTTACACGTTTTGGTACACATGAGCTATAATTAGTGATGGAGGTTCACACTTTTGTAATGGATGCGGTTTGCACTTTTAATGAAACAATATGGTATTACCCACAAAGTAGCAACCCCATATCACCCACGAGACTAGTGGTCGGGTAGAGGTCTCCAACGGGAAATTAAGCGTATTCTAGAAAAACTGTTAATCCTAATAGGAAAAACTGGTTGTCGAGGCTTGCGATGCCTTATGGGCTTACGTCTTTGTACGTTTAAGACACCCATTGGATTGTCACCTTATCGTTTAGTGTTTGGCAAAGCATGTCACTGCTGTTGAGTTAGAGAATAGAGCCTATTGGGGTATTAAGAACTTAAACTTTTCACTTGACAAGGAAGGAGCTCACAAAGCTCCGACTCAATGAGTTGGACGAGATTCGTAGATATGCATACGATAGTGCTAAGGAGTATAAGAACAAAATGAAACTTGTGCATGATAAGAATATTTTACGAAAATCATTTTCTCCAGTCGGAAAGTTCTTATTGTGACACTCATTTGCATCTATTCCACAGGAAGTTGTGCTCTCGGTGGACCGGTCCTTTGTGGTCCGTCTTGTTTTCCTCATGGCGCTATTGAGATTGAGACACCGGATGGTATTATGTAGCGCCCCCTAAGCTAGCGGTGACTAATCCAAGAGATTAACAAGAAAATGAGGCACTAACGATTTAAACATATATTTAAGAATTAATTTAAAAGTTCTAAACAAAGATTAACCAGAATCTAAACCCTCTCTGAAATAAATACAAGAACTCCTCTCAAGTGATACATACTTAATAATGAGTTGGTTTACAAATAGGATATAAATACAAAGAATAAACATATGCGGAAGCTAACCAACTAACGAAACCAACTCCTCGAATCTTTTGACGCCACGTGCATATATTGATCATCTCTGGCAAAGTGGGAATGGGTGAGCACATCATCCCTAAAAGGGTGCCCGTAGAAATAATAACTAACTTTCAAGTAATCACTAGAATGATTTGAAGACAATGCGGGTTTCATCAAAACCGATAAAATACGGAGAAAACGAGATAAAGCATATTAAAATAATAAGTTGTCTTGAAATATAAAGTTCTACCAACCAATCTTGCGACACAGTTCACAACGAAATAATAGTTAAGCGGCGCGATCCCTTCGGAGTAGTAAGGTGTGACTCTTGAGGATTCTTCAATGATCATTAAAGCGCCCGAGGTTTGGCGACCCCCGTAGTCATATAAGATTTGTACCTTAACAGTACTTTATTATATGCGCACTCAACATAACAAGTATCTCAAGAGATCTAATGGTGTTAACTTTATAGCCGACGGAAGAACTTTAACATGAAGAACCCTATACCTCTCGCATGTCAAATCCAACAATCAGACATAAGATTCTCAACATCATTCTCTCTAAACACCAAAACATAATATAATAGCCTTTGAAAGTAATTTAAAAGAAATAATAAACATTCACGTATGAGACATGCGTTGCCCGTGTACGAAATGGGGAAATAATATTCGGTGACACGAGTACACACCTAGATAGTTTATTAGTTGGCAGCAATTTTCACTCTTTTAGAGCATAAATATAGATATAACTTTTGGGCAACCACATCACACACCAATCAAAAGGAACCTTCTCCTTTTCATGCTAACAATAAGTAAAGAATGCAACCCACTTTCCGATCAATGGAAAGAATCACTTTGAAGATAAGTAAATACTCCCAAAAACACGGGTATTAGTTGTTTTGAAGATCCAACCCCATCCAAAAATGTAAAAAGAAAACTAATTTGTATTACACACAAATAATACATGCATACACATATCATATACTAGCAAAGATATGCATGCCTTTCGCAATATAAATATATTTATAAAACAATAATGAATACAAGAGAGTTCGTTATCAATTCCAACCTCTTTTGATGACAAGCCTCGCATACCTTGAGATCATAATCCACTGGTTCATTCTTTAGATCGATCGTTGTTAATAAAGATTAACTGTTAATCACACAAGCACTCTAAAGGTTAGCCAAAAAGGCTCACACAAGGCTCATAACATAATCTCATACAATTCTCTAGTTATAAATTAAGTGAACTATCTAATGGTTCTAGGCCCATTTATGGTTTTACCTTTTTATTATCTATCTTTAGTATGCCTAAGGTTCACTAATTCAATTAGGTTGATTCTATAATCCATTAAATATTCCTTATGAAAATCTACAACTTTGTAGAAGGAGTCAAAGGTTAATTCGGACCATAAAGGGTCCAAACATTAAACTAAGAATACATGGCACTAAGCCCAAGTCCACTAAACTCGGCCCAACACACAAGGGCCGGTCCATCTGGGTCAAACTAACGGTCGCTAACGGTCAAAGGAGTCAGCTAACAGTCCACGTCAATAGTCAAGGTCAAGTCCAGGTCAGAGTCCAAAGTCAAGTCAATTGGTCAACGAGTTAAGTCACTGAGTCAACTCGGGTGAAGATAGGAAACTCGGTGAGTCAAAACGATTCAACTCATTCACATATGAGTCGGGGTAAGCTAGGTCAGTCGGGTTCGACTAATTTGAAAAGCTCAAGGCCAAAGCCTTGCACGGGCCGGATCCATTGCTCGGGCCAAAGAATACTAATGCACAAACAAGGTGCAACACCTAACTGCCAAGACTAATATGATGCAAAACACAACAAGCCAAACTCAAAACAACTTCTACTCCTTTAACAAATCGATTCAATCTAAACAACATCTATAACTCCCATTACAACACATAAATCATCTACAACTTGAATTCAATTTAAACTTCGGTCTCCATCCATATAACTCATTCAACTTTGAGTTCTACAAAATCAATCATAACTATTAACCAAAAGCACACACCCAACACCGATCTCAACCGGCACCACCACTCACTTTGTCAAATCCAATCACCCCTTGTTGTAGCTTCCTGCAACCTAATCAACAAAACTCAACTTCCCCCTTTACATCCACGACACTTAACTCAACGAGTCAATCACCACCAGATTTTTTACCATTCCACCTGCATTCATCAACGTCTGTAAAACATCACCAGTTCACTCCATAGTTTCCCAGGCCATAATCTTGATTGTAATTGTAGCTTCATATCAGTTCAACATCATCAGCATCTGACCACCAACTTCTTCCCTGCATTCCACAATACCACAGTAGTAACATCATCCCCACCACTTGCAACATTTCTAGTTCCAAACATTCACAGCCATCACCACCACTAAGTTCGGCTCCAACACCAAACCGACACACCTCATTATTAACAGATACAAACTCAGAAATTCCTACAACACCACCAACTTAGCTGCACAACACCACAACTATGACCGTATCATTGTAGCAACATCCTCATAACATTCTCAATTCTTCCATTGCAGACCGGATCATGCTTCCGTCTGATTATCCATCTATTCTACTACTTAGCCTATCTTAGTCACATGTAGTTCGGTATCTCTATTTCTTTCACATCAGGGACCACTGGCATCAACACCAACTTTTCAACTTGGAGACATCAAAGTAATCTTCATCTTCATCTCTCATCGCCAATCTTTGATATCTGGTGATCAAACACCATTTACAAATCCACCATATCATCTCGGCAATAACATTATATAGATTACAACCATTACAACCAACCATCCATCAAAAGTGTTCAATACTACAAGCTTCTCTCATTCACTACACCAAATTCCGGATTCGTAACGAGGCATTAAGTAACGGCTTATGGGCCGTTACAAATTTCCGTTACAAATGGCAATTACAAAAAATTCAACAGGCTGAAGCCGTTACTAATTTTTAAAAATCCGTAACGGGGCTAAGCCGTTCTGAAATTTTTTTATAAAGTGCCCAGTCTGCACGCTTGGTCACACTTTGGTCGTAACACTTGATATTTGTGCGTGTGCGAGTCACATGCGTGCTTTTGTTTTCCACCCAAGGTGAGTAATACTAGAGGATATTTCCTCCCCTCCGTATGCCACTCACATGCGCGCCTCTCTTCATCCCATGTCTTACCCTTAGTGGTGAATCGACGAATTTCATTTCCCATTTCTCATTTTCTCTCTATCTCTTCTGCTCCTGCCTCTCTCCCTCTTTTTTTCTTCAATGAAGATTCACATATCATCATCTGTGCTTTGGTTGGATTTCGATTTCACATCTTTTTTCTTATCATCTGTGTTATGGGTTCTTGTGTAAGTTTGTTAATCGATTTTAGGGTTAAATTTGTTAATCAGATTTTAGGGTTTCGATCTTTCATCATCTAATATAATTCATCTTTTTGATTTCGGTTTAGATCATTAATATCATTTTCATGTTGATGATTATGATGAAAAAATGACGCTTTATTCTTGCTTTTTCTTACCTATTTTTGAAGGATCCTTGGATCTGTTCTTCAAGGGAACGCGGATTATGAGTTGGAGGTCTTTTTGGTGTTGAAATCAACAAACAGGTCTACATCCTTTCACTTTTGTATCTATCTTTTGATTACTGAATCGTTTTATTGCATTTATGGATTTTTCAATTTTTAGTAGATGAAATTGGTATTTAGGATTTAAAATTGTTTGATATATTGTTTCTTGATAACATGAATAATAAGACTGTTGGGTTTCATGGTAAGATATAATAAACCTAATTTGATCAATCTTATATTGTAATTATATAAGCTCAATTGATGTTGATTGATTGGTCAATTTGTATTTGTATTAAACTAGGAGGATATTCTTCTCCTACACAAGATGACAGAGATCTTGGACTTACAATTTCAGAGGTAACAAGTGTTTGAATTTTTTTCATTTTTCTTTGATTAGTTGAAAATGAAGTTTTGAAAATGTGTTGTTTTTGGTTCTTTATCAAATGTGGGTACTATGGGTCAGATTGTTGAGTATATTGGCAGAAAAGGGGTAGCTATGACTCTACTTTTTGTTTAATTCTGTTTCTTTATTGTGAGAATCATGGGTATTTTATTGAAATGAGCTGAGCTGAGCTGAACTAACTTGAATTGAATTGATATGCAATCATTGATGATTGTATCTATTCCTAATATCAACTTAGGAGGTATAAGTTTCAAAATATAAACTGGTTTTTGGGTTTTATGTTAATTTCTATTTTAGGGTTTCAAAATATGAACTGATTTTAGGGTTTGTTCTAATATAGGTACTTGTTTTATGATTTCAGGGTTTGTTTTTGTGATGGTGTTTCTGATATGAAGATCATATGGTGTTTGTGATCGATTTTCAGATGGGTTATGATTGATAGAAGAATATGTGGAATGGCTATGAAGTAGGAATTGTGATGGTGTTGTTATGCTATGAAGTTGGTGGAAGAATAGGAAGGGAATCTGGTGTTGGTTTAATGGGTTACGAGGTTATGTGCGTATGGAATTGTGGAGTTGAAGATTCGGAAGTTGTGGAGTTGAGAAGATTTAGAAGTTGTTGATGATTGGGTTGCGGTGAACGAAATGCGAGAGAAAGTATGGAATTGTGGAGTTCTTCTTTGTGAGATGGATAGAGGATATTAAGGATAAGGAAATGGTGGTTCTGCTTTGAGAGAATGGTCTAAAGCAAGCATTTCCTTCCTTCCACTTTGGTACAGACCTTTTCCTTCCACTTTTTGTTTTAAGATGCAACCATTAAATGCATGTTTTTGTTTTAAGTTGCACCACCAAAAATGAAAATACCGATGACGTTGACAAGACATCGGGATGGATTTTGTGTTGGTGGTGTATGGAGCAGTGCGATAAGCTGACTTCTAAAGATACTCTGCGCAAGTCATTAAGGATCTCCTAGCAATAAGGGTTGGGCGAACAAGTGATTAAATAAGAACAAAAGAGACCAGGATGGATTTTTTTGGTTTATAAGAACTTGTGTAACATCTGAAAATCTTCATGTTTTATTTGTGTATGTAGGTGGTTATGATATCTTTGGCGAACAAATGATCAAATAAGAACAAAAAGAGCAAGTAACATCTGCACTAGATGCGTGCCAAGCGTTAGAGTTGGATGGGTTGTTATTATTTGCGGTAGTTTGTACCTCCCATTGATGATTAAATGATCATTGAATAGGATTTTCTAACGTATGTGCCATCCTGTCTATGAAAAGGGCTCTTATCCAATGCGATGCAGCACAACTAGCCATAAAATGATGCCATATTTTCTTTCGCATGAATTATCGACTCTGTTCTACAGAAACTCTATGCTTTTCTTGAATATCTAATTGTGTAAAAATGTGATACTTTTCCATGTTTGTGAAAATGACCAAACGATCTCTCTAATTGAAACCTCACTGTTAGCCAAAAATTGATTTGTTTTACAATATTAACATGAGTTTTTACCATCCATGTTTGCTCCATACTTGATGTGCAATATTATTTTGAATCATCTCTTCTTAACTTTCTTGAGCATTTTTGTTTCTTCTCGGCATTTATAACTAGTCGATTTCATGGAAATTCCACATTTTTGTAAATGCTAAATTTCCCCTTGATTGATTATGTTAGAATTGTCCAAGTCCTTGGATATGTATTTGTCGCCGATTTGACTAGCTTAAATCGCTAATGGTCTAGAATTTTTATGGTCAAACAACCCCGCCACCACCAGCACATATTCTCCCTCATATATATGCAAAGCTCAGCTTAATAGTTTTTCTTTCATTTTTCGGTCTTCCCACGAGGCGGTGATGATTTCATGTAAAGTACGAGTTGGGTTTTGGGACTTGGGATAAATCCGTCGTCAACTTAGTATGGTCTTGTGAAAAATGTAAGTATCATCATCATCCTTGCTTAGGCAACCAAATCTCCAGCCATGTGGGAGATTGTTCTATTTCTCCTGTGTCTCACTCTACTAGGCCTATCTTAGCCTCTCTCTAAATTTTCGAATTATGATGAGGTCTGCTAAATTTGAGAATTTTTCATATTTCGTTATTTTAATTTGGAAATTCTAATGAAGATATTATTTGGCTGAACAAAAATTTACTATGTAATTGTTAATTTGTTTTCGCATTCCTTGGAAATTTCATTGGGCCATGAAATTTTCTTGGTAATACTGTCCTGTGTCTTTAGAAATACAGTTTCCGTTTTCTTACTTTCAAACTATTCTTTGCTGGTAGTTTTGGCCAAAATGTTAGATTTATTTCCCTCTTTTCCCTAGTGTTGTGATATCTCGGCTAAGAACACAGTTGGGAGAAAACGCAGCTTGGATCACATTTTTACCTTTTCCTTGAATGAGGATTTTTATAAGGATCCAACTGGCTTTGAAATCTGTTTCAGGCATAAACCACTTTCAAGAAGGGCCCGTGCTTTTTCCGCAATTGTTCAGTAGTTGCAGCTGACATAATTACTGCTCTTGAAGCCAGGAATTCCCTACATCACTCTGGAAAATTAAGCCAATACCAGCATAAAGGTATAACATCCATTTGCTCTTGAACAGTGCAAATGATTCCTTGTATTCCTAGATGTATGCTGATTAGAGATATATGCAATTTGACTGGTAAAAATGTTAATACTAACCATCAGCTTCTTTTCTGATCAAAGTTATCTAAATTGGGTATGTAGATGTAGCACGCACAATCTGTTACTAAATTATATCCCTGTCATGTCCTTTTGAGTATATACCAAAAGAGCAATTAGTTGGAGAACTTCTTATATATAGACTTAACCAACTTTGTCATAAAAAACTTTTGATATGAGTACAGTGTGAAGGAAAATTAATATTTTTCATTCTTCTTTTCTCCAATTGATATTTTTTTTTTATTTTCATCCGTATGTGGTATAACATCTTAGTTTCGTTTGTTTTTAACATAGGTTGGTATGCTTATGGTCATGCAGTTGTAGTTACAGATAGGTTTGTCTGTCGCGTTAAGTTCTCTTACTTCCTTGCAACAATAACTTCATAACTGCTCCGATTTTATTGGGTGTGTCATCTCTTCTAGTTTTTGCTTACTTCCCACATCTAAGTATACATTTTTTGTGTTAGCAGGTTATTTGAATGATGCATTTTTTGATCGAAAGGCTGGAGAATAAAGCAGCGCAAAGTTTTGTAAGTTTCTATGTAGAAAGTTAGTACGTTTTTATGTATTCCCTTAGAAATTTAGAACATTTAACAAAAAAATTGGTACTTAGAAGAATTTGTGTACTTAACAAAAAAATTGTACTTAGAAGAATTTGTGTTCTTTTTTGACATGAATTGGTTCAATATGGTGTAAATTGATTATTGAATGTGATATGAATTGATTGTTGAATGTGGATGATGGATGGCATGAAAGGTGATGCGGGGTAATAGAAATTCCGTCTTATTTAAATGAGAAAATGAACTGCTGCCCGGTCAGCCCGACCTGGTTGACCAATTTTGACCAGTCTAGGTTGATTTGCGATAATTTTTCTTTGTTACAAAAAAGTTCGTAAAGGCTCTAAGTCATTACAATCTGCCACGTAATGCGGCTCTAAGATGTTACAATATGCCACGTAGTAACGGCTCAAAGTATTCGCCGACTATGTTACAAAAAAAATTCGCAACGGCCCCCGGAGCTGTTACCACGTGGCAAATTCGTAACGGCTCATAGTCATTACGAGGCCGTTACAACCAGATTCATAACGACCACAAAGCCGTTACGAAAAAATATGTAACACCCACTTTTGCAACAGGCGAGAGCCGTTACAACCCATTTTAGTAACGGCTTGGTTCTGTTTCTAATCCCAGAATTTGGTGTAGTGATTAAAACAACCTATAATCATCAATCCCACTGAAACATCAACAGACCCATCTTCAAATCTTCTAACCTTAATTTAGAATGAATCCTAATTTCTAATTTGGGGAAGAACAATATAAACCTAATTCCAAAATCAAAATTAAACCTAATACATCCATCTAAACTTCAATTAAGGACAAACCCACTCTATAATCGATCATATCAAACAATTTCATAAAGAGAAACAATTAAAACACAAACCCTAATTAAAAATCTGATTTACCTTTTCTTCATCTTTTTGGATTTGAATCAACCCTTGAGTTTAACAGCACCACCACGAACACCAGGGTTATCATCTGAATCAACAACTACTCTTAATTTCTCTATCACAAGAACCCTAACCCCAATTTCCAATAGCAACTCTATCATCTTCTTCTGAAACTCCAATAATCTCAGCATCAACACATACTCACTCGATTCATCATGTTACTAAGCTTATTACAGATCCACATACCAAAACAAACTCAGTGCTGCGAATCGAGATCGCGGAAGAGAAAAGAAGAAGAAGAAGAGAAGAAGAAGAAATAAGAATGAAGAAGAAGAAGAGAATGAGAGTTTATCCTCTCGATCAAGGGATAAGGCCGACCAAAAATGATCAAGGCACCCAGGTGAAAGATAAGGGCAGCCGAGGCGGTCTAAAATAGATTACTATTTTACCCTTCGTTCTTATCTAAAGATATCTTCTCCGTCCCGGTATCCGAATGCCACGTTCGAGTAGTCCATTTCACCTAACTTTTCGAGACCTATTCAACGGTGCTAGTTTCGTATCTAGATCGTTGTTAGATTAATTCCTATTAATTAATGTTCGTCTCTAATTAATCGAGTCATTAAGCGGCTTAGTCGTCTCTGACTAGTCTAATGGCGTTGACGAGCTTGAGGATCGTAACATTCTCCCCACCTTATATCATTTTTGTCCTCGAAAATCGATCCACCATAGTCTTCAAAAACTCCCCACATTATAGAGAATTACTATCTCTCAACTAATGGCAAGTCTTGCTCATACTTACAAACGCGAAGGTAACCCATTTTAAATGAGTTGAAGCAACAAGAAAAGAAATACAAACCCAAATTTTTTTCTACAACTAGAATCTATAATTTGTAGCTCTAGGTTCAATAGACTAAGTTTCCATTTCATATAAAGATAGACTCTAAGCTCACTATGGTAAATTTGATTCTAACGGATATGTACGTCTAGGCTCTTCGCACTAAAAATTTATAGTCTAATATTAAATAATTTATTAATTTGATACGGTTTATCCATATAATTAAACTTACATTTTCAATTAATTTTAAATCCTACATTTTTATTATTTAAAATTTTAATTATAATTTCATCAAAACTAAATCATTTTAAGTTATACAAATTTATGTATTTATGTATTTATTTAATCATTTTATATTAATATTAATATATACTAATAGTTTTCATCAAACACATTATCGCACTTCATTTTACTTACTCAAATATATATGTTTCTACCTTCACATGTCCAATTTTATTTTTATATTATTTATCTAAATAAATAGATTTAATAAAATATCAATATCATATTTTTCTCTATTAGGATCATTATTGGTTTGCGGATAGTCCAGTTGGCACTCTAGATATTAATTTTCTAAATATAAATCTACATTCACGTAATGATTGATATACTTAATTTTATTTATTCTTATTGGATCCGTATACTAAATCTTGTAAAATATTGGCATTGGTAATTTACTATTATTTCATTTTTTTTTTTTTTTTACGTATCGTAAAAGTCTTTAGATTTTTTTCTATCAATAAAAAGTATCTTATTAATATATAAATTTATTATCTTTCAAGTCTATTATTGTGCTAGGCATCCAAATACTATAATTATTTCTTTATGTGTATATCTGGAAAAATGCTCCATGCATGGATACGGCTTCGGTGTGCTTGCATTTTCTACTCTACGGGAATTAGGGGATGACGCTATCGGTTTTACTACACAAAAGATTACAGAACTGCCTCATGAGCTATGATGCGAACCATAAGATAGGCGATTGCTTTGTTCCACAAGGATAGGCATTACTATCCAAAAGGGGTTGGAGCCCAGCTTGTTGCTAGGCTTCCTACCACTCCTTGTAAAAGACTTCTTTCGAATTGATCATATTATTATAACCTATTATTATTATAAAAACAAAAAGTAAAATAAATTAGATGTGTATATTATTTTAATAATTATCCATTACTAATTTATTTCAATAAAATTTAGTTATTGTCAAATGAATCTATGTTCCCGTAAAATTATTTATTCCCTATCAATATTTAGTCGGTTATTAGTTCCCAAAAAGTATGATTCTTTAAATCAGATTACTAAGAAATTTCGTCATTTTATTTTATGCAAAATATTTGCACGATCTTAAGTCTAATCTAATAAGTCTTATATTATCTATCTGGTTTATTTCAAAAACAAAAAGAATATATTTCTAACTTTATTTAATTTACAAAATCGTGATAGATAATTATTAATAATTTCGCGTAACTACTTACGTCTAATTATTATTTTAATCATTATATATTTACTAATAAGATTTTAATTGGATAAAGTTCACTACAGTACTATTTGATAAATGTTAATATTACTTTTGTCATGATTATTAGTGATCCTATTATCATTTATTATTATTAACACTAATGGTCAAACTATTATCTTAATTACTTTTACAATTTAACTTCATTTCTAATTTAATAGGTAAATGGTTCTAATTACGAGAAAAGGTACTCTATTAGTTTTAAATAAAATTTGGGATCTATCGGTTTACTAATAGAAGCAACTCTTCCTAATATGAATGGTAATCCAAGCTTGTAGTTGGCTACTGTCCGAGTGCTTAGACCCGACGATGGTTTCCTACGAACAAAGACAACACAAACACACCGAATTTCAAACCTCACTATTCTCCAGTGCTAGATTATTTAAGTATCATTTAATTGAGACTAACTAATTTCTAGTTATCTATTGAAATTTCTAACTTATACCACAATTGGTTTTGACCTACAATTTTTACTTCATAGATATATACACGCAAAACAAGAAGCAAACAATCAACATATTGAACAAATTAATCAATCAATTCAAAAATTACTTTAGTTCTTGATTGCTTTTAGTGATTAAGATTCATCTCACAAACCCAACCCAGTTCTAAACTAATCTAGTTCACTATATGTCACTGGCTATTCTTATTGTTCCCATGTAAGATCTAATAGTGAGCTCTGATACCAACACCGGTAGCGCCCCCTAAGCTAGCAGTGACTAATCAAGAGATTAACAAGAAAATGAGGCACTAACGATCTAAACATACATTTAAGAATTAATTTAAAAGTTCTAAACAAAGATTAACCCAAATCTAAACCCTCTCCTTCATAAATACAAGAACTCCTCTCAAGTGATACATATTTAATAATGAGTTGGTTTACAAATAGGATATAAATACAAAAATAAACATATGTAGAAGCTAACCAACTCCTCGAAGCTTTCGACGCCACGTGCATATCTTGATCTGTCTCTGAAAACTGAAAGTGGGAATGGGTGAGCACATCATCCCTAAAAGGGGTGCCCGGTAGAAATAATAACTAACTTTCAAGTAATCACTAGAATGATTTGAAGACAATGCGGAGTTTCTTTGAAAACCGATAAAATATGGAAAACGAGATAAAGCATATTAAAATAATAAGTTGTACTGAAATATAAAGTTCTACCAACCAATCTTGCGTACACAGTTCACAACGAAATAATAGTTAAGCGTGCGGTCCTTGAAGTAGTAGGTGTGACTCTTGCGGATTCTTCAATGATCAATAAAGCGCCCTGAGGTTTGGCGACCCCGTAGTCATATAATATTTGTACCTTACCAGTACCTTATTATATGCGCACTCAACATAACAAGTATCTCAAGAGATCTAATGGTGTTAACGTTATAGCCGACGGAAGAACTTTAACATGAAGAACCCTATACCTCTCGCATGTCAAATCCAACAATCAGACATAAGATTCTCAACATCATTCTCTCTAAACACCAAAACATAATATAATAGCCTTTGAAATTAATTTAAAAGAAATAATAAACATTCACGTATGAGACATGCGTTGCCCGTACAGAAATAGGGAAATAATATTCGGTGACACGAGTACACACCTAGATAGTTTATTAGTTGGCAGAAATTTTCACTCCTTTAGCGCATAAATATAGATATAACTTTTGGGCAACCACATCACACACCAATCAAAAGGAACCTTCTCCTTTTCATGCTAACAATAAGTAAAGAATGCAACCACTTTCCGAGTCAATGGAAAGAATCACTTTTGAAGATAAGTAAATACTCCCAAAAACACAGGTATTAGTTGTTTCAGAAGATCCAACCCCATCCCAAAATGTAAAAGAAAACTAGTTTGTATTACCCACAAATAATACATGCATACACATATCATATACTAGCAAATATATGCATGCCTTTCGCAATATAAATATATTTATAAAACAATAATGAATACAAGAGAGTTCGTTATCAATTCCCACCTCTTTTGATGACAAGCCTCGCATACTTTGAGATCATAATCCACTGGTTCATTCTTTAGATCGATCGTTGTTAATAAAGATTAATTTATTAATCACACAAGCACTCTAAAGGTTAGCCAAAAGGCTCACACAAGGCTCATAACATAATCTCATACAATTCTCTAGTTATAAATTAAGTGAACTATCTAATGGTTCTAGGCCCATTTATAGTTTTACCTTTTTATTATCTATCTTTAGTATGCCTAAGGTTCACTAATTCAATTAGGTTGATTCTATAATCCATTAAATATGCCTTATGAAAATCTACAACTTTGTAGAAGGAACCAAAGGTTAATTCGGACCATAAAGGGTCCAAACATCAAACTAAGAATACATGCACTAAGCCCAAGTCCACTAAACTCGGCCCAACACACAAGGCCCGGTCCGTCTGGTCAAACTAACGGTCACTGACGGTCAAAGGAGTCGGCTAACAGTCCACGTCAATAGTCAAGGTCAAGTCCAGTCGAGTCCAAAGTCAAGTCAATTGGTCAACGAGTTGATCAGTTGAGTCAACTCGGGTCAAGATAGGAAACTCGGTGAGTCAAAACGATTCAACTCATTCGGATATCTGAGTCGGGGTAAGCTAGGTCAGTCGGGTTCTGACTAAGCTTAAAAAGCTCAAGGCCAGAGCCTTGCACAGGCCAGAGCCATTGCACAGGCCAAAGAATACTAATGCACAAACAAGGTGCAACACCTAACCTGCTAAGACTAATATGATGCAAAACACAACAAGCCAAACTCAAAACAACTTCTACTCCTTTAACAAATCAGTTCAATCTAAACAACATCTATAACTCCCATTGCAACACATAAATCATCTACAACTTGAATTCCATTTAAACTTCAGTCTCCATCCATATAACTCATTCAACTTGAGTTCCTACAAAATCAATCTGTAACTATTAACCAAAAGCACACACCCAACAACGATCTCAACCAGCACCACCACTCACTGTCAAATCCAATCACCCCTTGTTGTAGCTTCCTTGCAACCCTAATCAACAAAACTCAACTTCCCCCTTTACTGCCACTGACACTTAACTCAACAGTCAATCACCACCAGATTTTACTTGAGACTCTTATTCAAAGCCACTACTTTTCTTTCTCATTCCACTGCACAAGTTCATCAACGTCACGTAAACATCACCGATTCACTCCATAGTTGCCCAGGCCATAATCTTCATTATAATTGTAGCTTCATATCAGTTCAACATCATCAGCATCTGACCACCAACCTCTTCCCTGCATTCCACACTACCCCAGTAGTAACATCATCACCACCACTTGCAACATTTCTAGTTCCAAACATTCACAGCCATCACCACCACTAAGTTCAGCTCCAACACCCAACTGACACACCTCATTATTAATTTGAGATACAAACTCGAAATTCATACAACACCACCAACTCAGCTGCACAACACCACAACTATGGACTGTATCATTGTGACATCCTCATAACATTCTCAATTCTTCCATTGCCTTTGCGAGTCAGGCTTCGGTCAGATTATCCATATATTCTACCACTTAGCCTCTCTTAGTCACATGTAGTTCGGTATCTATATTTCTTTCTGACATCACGGGACCACTGGCATCAACACCAACTTTTCAACTTGGAGACATCAAAGTAATCTTCATCTTCATCTCTCATCGTCAATCTTTGATACGGGTGCTCAAACACCATTTACAAATCCACTGTATCATCTCGGCGGTAACATTATATGGATTACAACCATTACAACCAACCATCCATCAAAAGTGTTCAATACTACAAGCTTCTCTCATTAAAACAACATTTAATCATCAATCCCAATCAAAACATCAACAGACCCATCTTCAAATCTTCTAACCTTAATTTAGAATGAATCCTAATTTCTAATTTGGGGAAGAACAATATAAACCCTAATTCCCTGAAATCAAAATTAAACCTAATACATCCATCTAAACTTCAATTAAGGACAAACCCACTCTATAATCGATCATATCAAACAATTTCATAAAGAGAAACAATTAAAACACAAACCTAATTAAAAATCGATTTACCTTTTCTTCATCTTTTTGGATTTGAATCAACCCTTGAGTTTAACAAGCACCACCACGAACACCAGGGTTATCATCTGAATCAACAACTACTCTTAATTTCTCTATCACAAGAACCCTAACCCCAATTTCCAATAGCAACTCTATCATCTTCTTCAAGCTCCAATAATCTCGGCATCAACACATACTCACTCGATTCATCATGTTACTAAGCTTATTACGGATCCACATACCAAAACAAACTCAGTTACTGCTGAATCGAGATCGTCGGAAGAGAAACGAAGAAGAGAAGAAGAGAAGAAGAGAAATAAGAATGAAGAAGAAGAAAGAGAATGAGAGTTTATCCTCTCGATCAAGGGATAAGGCCTACCAAAAATGATCAAGGCACCCAGGTGAAAGATAAGGGCAGCCAGGCGGTCTAAAATAGATTACTATTTTACCCTTCGTTCTTATCTAAAGATATCTTCTCCGTCCGGTATCCGAATGCCACGTTCGAGTAGTCCATTTCACCTAACTTTTCGAGACCTATTCAACGGTGCTAGTTTCGTATCTAGATCGTTTTTAGATTAATTCCTATTAATTAATGTTCGTCTCTAATTAATCGAGTCATTAGCGGCTTAGTCGTCTCCTGACTAGTCTAATAGCGTTGACGAGCTTGAGGATCGTTACATAGTAGTTCTTCAAAGGTTAACGGTCAGCGATTGAAGCCCTTTTTAGAGCCCTTTCCTAAAGGTGATGTTGAGGTGGTCCCTCACGGAGGACCACTGTTTACCTTGATTGACCATCGGGCGGTTTGTATGTTGTATATTATTTTTGTAGGTTTTTGGTTACACTTCACCCATTCCTATCTATCCGACTTCTCTCTTTACTATTTCCTCATGTTACTTATATTTTTGGTATTGTTCTTTAATTAGAAACATTGAGGACAATGTTAGATTTAAGTTTGGGGGTGGGGTAGAAACTTTTGTTACCTTTTTGTTACAATAAATAAACTCCAGAGCCTAGAAATTTATGCTTATTAAGGATGGCACTAACCAATATAAGTGGATGGAAGCATTTTGGTTGTAGGAGTTGAGGAACCAATCTGATTAGATGGAAATATCTAAAGAGTCTATTCATAAAAGCACATAGCTCAGGTATTAGAATTAAAGAAAAAACATGGTAGTTTCGCCATATCTCGTTGAATCCTTTTCACTTCTATTTTTATTTTGTTTCCTTTAAAATATGTTTCTCTAAGTGATTAGGTGGGGCTCATGATTCAAGTTGTTACCACTGCTAGGGTGAAATAAAGTGATTGAGATAAAAAAAAAAAATAAAAAAAAAAAAGGAATTTGAGACCGGACCAGCCTAATAAATTCAATAAAGTCGACCAACTTTGTACCCTTGTATATGCCCGGTGAGTTGACCTAGAGTTAGGATTATCGACCACTGGTTCCCTTGTATATGCCAGTGTGTTGATATTAGTCCAGACCAGTATCTCAGTCCATTAGGATAGGTTCATTTTAGCAGTGGTCTTCAGACAGATATGAGAAACACCGTTCACCTTAGTCAACATCAAAACCATCTACGTTTTTCTCTACATCCATCTTCTTAATCTATCCATGTGATTGGTTGACTCAGGTTATGATGTCCAGAAATTATCTGAGTAGAGCTCTGTCACTTACATATGAATTTTAGTATGCTTAAGTGCAAACTCGTGTACAGCAATTGGAATTTCGCATCAGGGTACTTCCTCCCGTAGTCAATAAGTATGCAACCAAGGAGATTTTTTAGTGCTTTCCAAGAATCTGCATAGATAGTTAGGGTATGGAGTAAAGGTTTTGTGGGTACACCTCTGGTAAACCCTCCAGAGACTATAACTCGGCCACTAGGGCCACCTAGGGGTTTAAAGGCTTATTGCATACGCTAAATGCAATCGACGATGCCTGTGACAGTGAGTTAGGATTTTATTTTTATTTAATTTTTGCTCGAGGACTAGCAAATAATAAGTTGGGGGTATTTGATAGACACATTTTTGTGTCTAATTTGTCTCGATTCTATATATTAATAGTGCTCATTTTTGTACTTATTATGGTGTTTTATGTGTGTGTAGGTATTTATTGACCAATAACCATTTTTGGAAAAATCGGCTCGAAAAGTTGATAAAAGCACCCGGAGGACACTTGCTATTCGGACTCTCACTATGGATAAGGGGTACCCAAATTACTAAGGGGCACCCTCAGGACACCCCCAATTTAGCTTCTAAAGGCACACCATCTTCTTCGTTTGAAATCCAAAAATGGCGCGAACAATGGCAAGGCGGAGCAAAACTTGAAGTTGGATTTCTCGGCACGTTGGGGAGATTCAACCGCATATTTATTATGGGCTGGACACATTAGAGCGTAAAAGGGTTGATGGGTGTGATTGGATTGTAGTTGCAGGAAATCCTTCACTACACCCCTCACTAGAATTTATACAATTAAGTCATTTTAAGATCAATGATTATGATTTCTATTAATTGAATACTTGAATCTTTACAATATGAAATAGAAATGAGTTAAAGAATTACAATCACTCTGGAACTTTCTCTCTCCTCAAAACTTGCTTAACACTTCCAAAAGAACTCCCCCTTCAACGAGACTTACTCAACCCTTTATATAGGGTAGTATCGATGTGGATGACGACTAAGCCGTCCTTTATTTTCGGGAATGGCTTGCGAAATATCGCAAGCGTACAAGTATGTAATCTCGCGACACTCTTAAAATTCGCTAAATCTTCACATCTTTCTCGTGTTCTGGTTGTCGTCATTCATTGCGTCATTCATTTTACCTCCCTGCGACTCCCTCGCGATGTCGTCATTTATTAATCTCGCGAATTATTGTAGTTGCGATATTCTGATCCTACATCTTGCCTCTTCTCATGTCTTCTCTGCGAAGGAGAGAATGTCATGAGAACCAACATTTGAGATCTCGCAATCATTGATTTTCCATCACTCTTAGACAAGATTCCGTAAATTCGGGAATATTTGTTTACACGTATCTAAAATTTCCCTTTTTTAAGCACATTTAATGTTATCCGGTTACTCTTTTCTCGTCTATTTAAAGAGGTATTCCTTGTGAAAGCACTTCTCTTCTTTTACTTCATCTTCTTCATAAATCTGCAACTTTTACTGTATTTTTCTTCATCATCTTCTTCATCGTTTTCTAGTTGTTATTCTTATACTCTTGTCTCTATGGCATCAAGGTTCGTTAATTTTCTTGAATTTGATCATTTGGTGATTGATCTCTCTTATTGAAGTTGTTTTATCTTGATACTATTCTTCTTTTAACAACCCCTCTGCCATTTTTATTTTAGCAAGAACAAGTCTACCACCAAGTTCACCATTGTGAACCCTAATGTCTCCATGGGCTCGCAATCGAAACCCACTTCTTCTAAAAGAAAGCCTTCGAGTAACAAGGTATTTAAGAAATATTTATTTTTTAATAACAATATTGTTGCCTCTGTTTCTTATTTAGCTTGTAATTCGCAGGATGACAAAAATGCTGATAAGTCGCCCAAGAAACCTCGCCATTCTAAACCAGTTGCACCTTCTGTCACTTTTCCTACTTTCAAGCTTACAACTCCTCTTTTGCGACATCTTCGCAAAAATCCCTCTTGTTTCTTCCAAAGATAACATTTCTATACAGAATTTCTCATAGATCAAGTCCCTCATAACGGTCCCATTACAAATGAGTTTATTTCTTCCTCCATTGTTAATGCCTCTACTATTCCTCCAGTCATTAACCCTCCCGAGATTTCTTCTTCTCGTGATGTTCCTTTAACAAAAGATGATTCATCTCTTCCTTCTTCTATCACTGTTACTTCCTTTTCCGAGCAAATCCCTCTTACTAAGGAAAATTTAGAAGGAATAGATGTGGCCTTCAAAGTCCTATCGGATATCGTGAACGATGCTAAGAAGACTTACGTCGATCCTATCAAGTCGATATTTGCGAGATTTTGAGCAAACACCTTGGTCCGATAGAGTTTCGCAAACATCCTTGGAACAAGAAATTAGAACTTTGAAGAATGATCTCCAAATAATGACTTGCGAAATGTAATACTCTCCATCTTGAGAATCAAAAACTTCAAAATATTTCAGCTGGATCGCGATAACCTTCGCAAGAAGAATGAAGAACTGAAAGGTATACTCTTGCCTTTGTACTGTCCATTTTTTTTTTTTTTTTTTTTAAAGACTCAAGTTCTTGTTCGCCCTTCAAGCTTTAAACCAGAAACGTAAAATGGAGATATATCAGTTGGAATCTACTGCTGAAGAAGCTCGAGTTGATAGAGATGCTTGGATGGAGCAATATAACCAATTAGATAATCTTCATACATATTCTGTTGATCATATAAATAATCTTTCTAAAGAAAATGTTGATTTAGCTCAGAAACAAGACTCATTAAGTAATGACTTATCTCGCCTCTCTTATTCTTTGACCAAAGCTAATTTGGAGTTGGAAACTTTATCAGATGAGAATGGAACTCTTTCTCAGGAGAAGCGAACTCTATTTAACAAGATGGCGATTTACTCGCAACAATATGATGTTTGTCAAAAGTTATGTAAAGAGCAAGAACAATCTCTTTGTTCGCTGAGAAATCATCTTGAAGAAGTTCTGCCGAGAAGGATAAAGGCGATTCAGGGGTAGAATAACCTTAAGTGTAAAAAGCAAACCAATTCAAGGATCAATGTTCTAAACTAGAAAAGTCCAACGCTTCCCTTACAAAGAAAATGCTTTCTTGATTTCCAACGAAAAAGTTTGCGATCACGTCGAAAGGTTTAATTGGAGATAATTTTGACAATGCCATGGATCATTTGGAGAATAGTTATTCAGCTCTAATCCAACATCTTACCTCGCGAGAAGGAAGGTAGTCATAAAAGTTGACTTGCCTCATCTATTCTTTCTTTATCAAGCCTTCATATCTTTTGCTTATATAATTCTTTTATTTTTTGTTTCTACAGTGCGAGAAAAACTTCACTCCTCCGTTCTTGCTTTGAAATCGATTACTCAAGAATTCGCAAAGAGAATGGAATACTCACTTCTCTTGCCCGTTCTCGCGACAGGCGAGAAAAGAAAATTTGACTATATGCGTATTTGTAAAGATATAGAAAGTAAAAATCAGTGACGAAAGCACTTCTTCGCCAATTTCATCTTAGAGCCGAAGTTGTTGTGAATAATGTTTTACTATCTAAGTCTCTTGATCTGTGTCTGTTGAACCTCTGGAAGTAAGTGATGATGAAGTTCTGATTCTCTGATAGCGATCTTGATTATATTAGTGGCGAAGAACTCGGAAATAAAGAAACCATCTCTCCTAATAAAATCATCAATGATGGTGCTGCGAATGAAACTGCCAATGAAGAAGAATCTGCTAGAAATATATTGGCTAGCGAAAACATAGATAAAGTCGCTGAAGAAAGACCAACATCTCCTTCTAGTGAAAAAGCTACTATCTGAGAAATGATTTTCTTTTGTAGTTCTCGTATTTTTGCTCCTTTATGTACTTCAATCATCTTTTTTGATGTATGTACTCGTTTGCGTTATTCTTCTTTCTTTGAACAAGTATTATTTTTGGTCTTTAATAATTGATATTCCATTATCTTTATTTATGTTGAAATTCAACTGTTGCGACAAAATCGCAGGACGTCTTTACATTTTCATGTATTGACCCATTGATCTTGCCTTATCATTGTTTTTGTGTGGTCTTATTTTGCCTTCCTAGTTAAAGGTCTTATTTTGCCACCTCATTTTGCATCAATATGATAGGTCTAAATGTTCTTGCGAACATAAAATCCCATGACATTGACGTCTTGCGACAAGATCGCAGGATGTCTTTACACTTTCATGTAATGACCCATTGATCTTGTCTTATCATTTCTTTAGTATTTTTGCCTCTGCAGGATATTTCATTTGCGACAATATGATATGCCTAAATGTTCTTGCGAATATAAAGCCCCATGACATTGCCGTCTTGTGACACTTATCAGCTGCCTAATGGAGGGTGCCGCCCTTATCATCTCCCTGGTTTCCCCTTCAAGGAGGCGTACATCGGCCATACAAGACTAGCTCCTCCCATCCGGTCTTAACAACAACCAGTTATTTTCGCAGCCTCTTATCCCTTATACCTATATGGCTTATGGTTACGAGGCTGCACCCTAAGTGGAGTTTTCTTCGGGCCGAGTGCAACATATGCCAAGACTTGCCAAGAATGGCCGAGACACTTCAAATGCCCCGGGCACTCTTGGCTCAACCGTGTACCCCAGCGCCTTGAGCATACAGATCCTTGGAAGAGACCCTCGGGCGTCCAACCGGGTATAACCATATATATATAGTTGGAAATCCGAGGTATCTCTCCCAGGATAGGCTTTCATGGGCCCCAAATCTCCATGACTCGGGTTCCGGGAGCGGTGTAACCTTTTCACTGAGCCATGCACTAGTGGAAAATGGGTTTATTAAGTCTGATTGGGCTTTATAGATAAGACTTCCCTAGGCATTCTTTGTATAATGGGCTTCCAAAAGCAGTCCTTTTGATAGCAAATGAAAACCAAGTTCCCGCAGCAGTTTTAATATAAGGGGGCAGTTTAGGAAATTTTTAGCTTGCCACGTGGATTTCTATTATGACCGCTAGTGGAACTTGTTTTACGTGGTCCACCTCGGTAAGTCCGCCGGAAACTAGTTTCCATAGTTCCATCAAACAAACCTGCCTCTTTTCTATCGCCTCTCTCTCTCTCTCTCTCTCTCAAGCCTCGCTTCTCTCCATCACCTCTCTCAATTACAGAAACAAAACCTTCAAACTCAGCTCCACCTCATATAAAATCGGAGTAATTTCAGCCTCACTTAAATAATCCTCTCGACTATCTCGTTCTTTTTTCTTTCTTACATAGTCGACTATCTCGACCATCTCTTTCTTCTGTAGAAGTAATTCCAGATCTGAAAAATATGGTTCCAATCCTTGTTGTTTCAAAGTAAGTTTTTATTTTTTGTGATTGAAGATCGGGATTTATTTTCTTAGAAACGTAATTTCAGATCTGTATACTATGGTTTCAGTCCTTGTTATTTCAATTTAAGGGTTTATTGTTTTTCTTTTCAAAGTTTTTGTTGGTCAGGAATTTTTGGGTCCTTATTTGCTATATCAAATTATGGATTGACAATTATTAATTTTATTTTTGGTTCCGATTCAACTTTGGCAAAGTGATTCCACGAGTTCAATTTTTTGGTTTAATTCTTAATTAAAGTATAATCATTTTTGCTTGTTGTATGAAGATTTAAAGGCTTTGTTGCTCGAGAAATCGTACGATGAGCGAATGCGGTCGAGATTTGTTTCTCTGATTCATTGATAGTGTTTTTTCCAATTAGATTTTGTTTTAATGAATTTTTTGTCTCATCTGAATTGATGAATCTTGGTTTATTTTTCGGGGTTTGGATTGGTGTCTTTGGTTACTACAATGGATATATTAACAAGGGGAGTCGACCTCAGTTTCATTGTATGTGGAGTAGTTTGTTCTTCCTTCACATTTTAATCTGGTAAAGGATATGTTTTAACTTGGTTCTGTCTCCGTCTCCCTCTCATTCTTAACTCTTCATTCCCTGTGTTGATAAGAAACAAAGAAGAAATCATTGTTCTTTCCCCAAATTTGAAATACCAACTTCAGGGATTGTTGTTTCCATTTTCAATGCGAGGTAGGATTTTCTTTCATTTCTTTCTTCACAAAACAATTTTACTTGTGACTGATTTTATCTTGGTTTGATTCAATGTCCAGAAAACTTCGTTTAGCTATCCAAAACATGGTGCTTGGATTCTCTCTAGTTTAATTGCGTCAAGGTATGGGGGTTTTCTCACACAAATGGATTTAAACTTCAATTTGTGCAACTTGATTTCTAATCCTTAAATTTGATGATTTTCTTTACAAAGCATGTTTGTTGCAAAGTAAGAAATGGGTTTATGTTGCTTCACCTTTAACTTGATTCTTTGAGGGAAAACTATTCAAAGTGGTATGGTTGATACTTTGCCTTAACTTGGTTCAAAATACATGATTTGGTGTTTTTTTTTTTAATGGGTTTGTAAGATTTGCAATACAAGCAAATACTTATTTCATACTTGTAGATTAAGGATGGTTTGAACTTTTTTTAAGTGTTTATTTTCTCCAAAACTCAATTCCCAAATTGAGTTTCAAAGATAACCCATCACATGTTTGTGAAATTAACCTCGAAATTTAAAAAACGTAATTTATGTCCTGTTTGGTATTGACTTTTGACATAACTATCACACTCTTTATCGTTTCTTATCATTCTTATGTTAAGGAGGGATTCCTCATCTTTGTAAAGAGACCAAATTTGCTGAATTCCAACTCCTAATGAATTTTCTACGAATTTTCTAATAGAGACTTTCAAAACTGAAATATTTCTGAAAATGTTTTGTTGTCCTGTTTTGAAGAACTCTTTGACACAGATATGAAACATTATACTTTCTCCTATCATTTTTGTGTTAAAGTGGGTTTTCTTATCTTTCCAAAAAAACCAAATTTGTCAAATTCCATCACCTAATGATTTTCGTATGAATTTTTTATCGGAGCTTTCCGAAACTGGAATTTTCTGAAACATGTTCCTGCCCTGTTTGTCGAGACGGTTTTGACTTAGATGTAAAGCTCCTTTCTTTGTACTACCATTTTTATGTTAAATAGGACTTGCTCATCTTTCCAACAAGACCAAATTTGCCGAAATCCAACACCAAATGATTTTTAAACGAATTTTCTATTTGAGACTTGTGAAACTGAAATTTTCTGAACATGATGGTATTGTCCTGTTTTGTCGAGAACTTTATGCACAGATATGTATCTGTTTACTCCCTCTTATCATTTTTATATTAAATAAGACTCTTTCAGCTTTCGAATGAGACATGAGTTGCTGATTTTCCATCAACTAATGATTTTCAAATGAATTTTTGATCGGAGCTTTCCAACCTGGAATTTTCAAACATGTTCCTAACCTGTTTGTCGAGACGGTTTTGACATATATATAAAGCTCATTTCTTTGTACTACCATTTTTATGTTAAATAGGACTTATCTTTCCAACAAGACCAAATTTGCCGAAATCCAACACCAAATGAATTTTAAACGAATTTTCTATTTGAGACTTGTGAAACCCAAATTTCCCGAACATGATGGTATTGTCCTGTTTTTTCGAGAACTATATGCACAGCTATGTATCTGTTTACTTCCTCTTATCATTTTTATATTGAAGAAGACTCTTTCAGCTTTCCAATGAGACATGAGTTGCTGATTTCCGTTGTGTAACGAATTATGTACGAATTTTTGATGACTAACTTTTTGTCAACACGGATGATTTTCTTTAGGTATACTTGGATCAATTTATCATTGAAGCCTTTTCACAGTATCTGAATTTCACAGGTTGTGCATATTTTAACAGCTTTTGATTTGGATTTCCATGTAAGGTTAATCCTTTAAAGTGTTTGTTATCCCTGAGTTATGATACTTATTTGTGAAACCCTGCAACAAAATAAAATTCTTGTTAACTCTCATGGAATTCATTATACATATAAGTGGTTGTTCTCCATGAGTTATTTATCCTTACTCTTTTGTGTGCATTGGCTTGCGCAATTACTTCCTGCTAGGTGCGAGAACAAAACAGTTAGTTTAATTTCCAACGGCAGCCTTAATAGAGCTACAATGCGGAGTCGAAAACCTTTGTTTTTCGTGTATGTGTAGGTTCAGGTTGGGATAATATTTCTGCTTTTATTTATTACGCCGCTCATCATTGTATAAATGATACATCAAACGCACTCCAGGTTCGTCTGGTGTAAGCTATCATATTTCTTATGTTCTCCTCTTACTAATTTGGGCTCAGAAGTTGCGGTTTTCTGGCTCTGCAAAAGTTGGTGCTGCAAAAGAAGGAAACCCTGGTGTTTAAATGCAATTGTGTGCCTGAAGTTGGCCTTACTGGTTGCGAAGCCCTGATGAATTTTATTTGTGAAGTTTTTATTGATGAGGGTGGTTGCCTGGTGCTCAATTCACTAGCCATCTAGCCCTCGACAACTGCAAGGTTTGTGAACTGATAGATTATGATCTTAACATGCTGGTTGATTTTTTGGTACCTGCTGAACATGATTTCAACTTTTTTACATAACGGAAGTAAAATTCAGAAGTACATCCCTAGTTTTCTTTCTTTGTGTGTCTTCTTTCAACAAAGTATATTATGTATCTGATATCTCCGTATGCAGTTGTCGTTGTCCGTTTTGGATCTACTAACGGATCTTTTTTTTTTGTTATTGTAGGTTGGTATTCTTACTCTTAACTTCGGTATATATGCCCTACATTCGAGGCACCTGACGTTGTGATGCTAGAAGTGAAGGGATCTTTGTGTGTCTGCTGCCACAAGGTCTGCATGCCCTTTATCCAGACAATGATTTTGATATCCTGCCAAACTTTCTCACTGATGGCCTGTGTCTTTAGTAAATGAAGGCATAATTGGTGAAGTCTTGTTCTTCTCGTGTGTCTTTAGTGAAAGAAGGCATCAGTGTGTCTTTAGTGAAAGAAGGCATCAATGGTGAAGTCTGACTTCAATTTCGTGTTGAAGTTCTCTGGTATTTAAGCTTGTAATAAAAATATAAATTTTAGCATTTGAAGTTAGGAACTTTAGTATTTTAGATAGTCAAAGTTTTTTTTTTTTGAAGCATAGATAGTCAAAGTTGTAAAACTGTTGTTAGCATTTTTAATATGATTAGGTTTTAAAGTTATCATCAATTTTAGTATTAATACAGTTTTGAAGTTAATATTAATTTAATCGTCATTCGGCTTTTATTTTTAGACTTAATTGAATCGACTTTTAGTTCAAATTTGAATGAATTCCATCTTTTTTATAAAATATGTTCTATATAAACGTCTGCTTCTATCGGTAAGTAATTTTAGACTAATCAAGGTAGTCGTTTACGAACCGATTTAAGGGCTCCCATACGCAGTCTTTTTGAGAAATAAGACTATAGATTTAGGGCTCCCAAAACGGTCGTTTTGATGATTGTAAGGCTTATTATGGCAGACTTATTTTTTTTGATTTTCCACTAGTGATGTCAAGAGATACCCCTTATATGGCCGCACTTTAGGTCTTACATTTGCCTCTTACGAAATATCATTCGCGAACTAGGGTGTACGCCATAAAGGTTTGTCCCATTCACTCACTCATTCATTTTTGTCAATTCGTTCAATCATTCATTTTTGGTTAATATTTGTCAATTCATTTGCGAGATATTCGCACATTCTTTCTTGAGTTCACAATATCTCTGTCGCGAGAACATTTCATATCATTTCATTCATTTAACATTTCAGAATTTATTCTTTCTTTTCCATCTTCTATGGGTAATATTTCTTGAGATATAATCTATTCCATGGTCTACCCAATCTCTGGCCCACATCTTTGCCTTCTGGATCCATTAATCTATATGCCCCTGTTCCAACTATTTCCTTGATGATATAAGGTCCATCCCATTTTTTGGCTAACTTGCCACCACTTTCTCGCTGATATATTGGTGTTTCTCGCAACACCATATCACTCCGGTTGAAACTCGCGTGTTTTGACGCGTTTGTTATATTCTCCGGCCAATCGTCACGATAATTCTCCATATCTTTGTAGTGCTCTTTCTCTATTTTCTTCTAACTCATCCAATTTGACTAAAATGTTACCCGCACTAAGATTTTTCTCCCAAGCTTCTCTCTTTGTTGTTGGAATAATAACCAGCCGGAAGTACAGCTTCAACACCGTAGGTTAGACAAAAATGGTGACATCCCCCGTAGCCTCTCGCCTTGTTGTATTATAAGCCCATACTGCATTATGCACTTGCTCACACCATGCCTTATTATGCCCTTCTAGTTTTTTCTTCAATATATCAGCGATTGTTTTATTTGTTGCTTCTGCCTGTCCATTAGCCTGTGGGTATAAAGGAGTTGACTTCCCACATTTTATTTGAAATGCATTAAGCAATAATTCTATATTTTGTCCCTCAAACTGTTTCCCATTGTCAGATACCAACTGTGCTGGAATTCCAAATCTGCATATTATGTTTTCGAATATGAAAGTAAAGATATCTTTATCGCGAATGTGTTGTACCACTTTTACTACTGCCCACTTTGTGAAATAATCTGTTGCGACAATCAAATATCTCCTTTGCCACATGCACAGTAAAAATGGTCCTCTGATGTCTAATCCCCACTTTCAAAAGGCCATACACTTGTTGAAGAAGTTAATGGTGCACCTGGTGCATGGATTTTCTTTCCATGTCTTTGAAAATCCTCGCAACGTCTTGATATTTGTTTCGCGTCTTCATGCATATATGGCCAATAATAGCCTTGCATTTTTGCCTTATGTTCTAAAGATCTTCCGCCACTATGATTGCCAGCATCCCCACTGTGTAGCATTTTTAACACTGCTTCTCCTTCCTTTAGCGTTAAGCATCTGAGCGATGGTCCACTAAAGGATCTTCGGTATAATACCCCATCTCTTAATTCATAATTTGTTGCACGGCTTTTTAATTTATGCATTTCTAATCTATTTCTTGGCGTTTCTCCTTTCATTAGATAAGCATGAAGTTCCGTCCTCAATCCTCGCAATGGGATTTTTGTGCTTCATCTTCTATGAGCATTATTTCTTTCTTCCTCTTCCTCTTTGTTGATTGATGGTGATTGCGGTGTACTCTGTATTTTTATGCATCTCGCAGATGGATCTGTAATCATACTTGATATAAAGGCAAAAGCATCCGCGAGCCTATTGTCTTTTCTTGATATATGTCTCCATTTTTTTGTGGTATCTTCGCTGACAATTCACCAACAAGCTTTTTGTACTTTTTCAAGGATGCTTCATTTGTAGTATATTCTTCTTTTATCTGGCGAATAGCTAACTGAGAATCACTGGTAATTCTTACGTTCTCCAACTTCATTTCTATTTCAAATCGCAAAGCATGTATTATAGCTTCATACTTTGTTTCATTGTTAGTAGATGCAAACTCCAATCGAAAGAAAAAGCCATTTTATTGCCTTCCTCAAGTAGATTATAATGATCCCAATTCCGTTACCTTCTCCATTTGATGATCCATCTACCAATATTTCCCATCTATTTGGCTCATCAATAAATCCCTTGGATTTCCATGTTCTTCTTCTATATCCATCATTTCTTCCACCTGCCTCGTCTTCTTCAATGGAAATTCTGCTAAAAGTCTTTTACAACTTGTCATTTTGGTGAGGATAACACTTCATACTTGAGTTTGCAATGACTTACTTGAGCATTCCACCTTTCCACCCTTCCTGATCTTTTTGAATTTTTCATCACTGACTCAATTGGTACTTTTGTCATTACCTTCACTGTGTGTGCTTCAAAATAGATGCGAAGTTTAAACGTCGCGTAAACTAATGCCAAAATTAATTTTTCGATTTTTGAATAGTTTTTCTCCGCAGCATTGAATGTTTTGCTGATGTAATAGATTGGTTTCTCCACCCCCGCGTCCATTCGCAATAGTACCGCGCTTAGTGCATGCGAGGTTGTCGCGAGGTAAATTAGTAATTCCTCCCCGTCTTCTGCTTTTTGTAATATTGATATATCCATTAAATGTTCTTTTATTCCTTGCAATGCCTTTTCACACTCATCCGTCCACCTAAATTTCGTTCCCTTTTTAAGTATGTTGAAAAAATGTTTGCACTTATCAGATGATCTCGAGATGAATCTTCCTAGCGAAGCTAATAATCCATTTAACTTTTGCACATCTTTCACTGTATCGCTGGCGTTGGCATGTCTCGAATTGCTTGTACCTTCTCCGGATCAACTTGTATCCCTTATTTTGATACAATGTATCCTAAAAATTTTCCAGATGCCACTCCAAAAGTACATTTTTCTGGATTTACTTTGATGTTGAAATGTCTCATTTGTTCAAAAATTTCCTTCAAATCTCGCACATGATCTTTTGCATTTTTGCTTTTATTAACATATCATCCACGTATACCTCTAGTGTTTTATGTATCCATTGTTCGAACACTTTCTCCACCATCCTTTGATACGTTGCACCAAAGATTTCGCAGACCGAATGGCATTTTTGTGTAACAATATAATCCTCTTGGAGCGAAAAAGGCGGTATGTTCTTGGTCTTCTTCATCGAGAGGAATTTGATTGTATCCCTTATATCCATCAAGAGAGGATATCCTTTCATTTCCTACCGCTGATTCGACCATCTCACGGAATATCCTGCAAGGGAAAACTATCTTTTGGACAAGCTTTGTTTAGATCGGTGAAATCTATGCAAATTCTTATTCCTTTTTTCTTCTTTGGAACTACGACCATATTCGCTATCCATTCGGGTTACTTTGCTTGTCTAATAATGCCAGCATCAAGCATCTTCTCGCAATTCTTCTTCTATTTGAGGATGATATCTTTGTTGCGATTTTTCTAATTCTTTGTTTAAATGGTCTGGCATTTTTATTGATCTCTAATTTATGACATGCCACGGATGGATCTATTCCTGGCATTTCATCTATATCCCATGCGAAGATATCTTTATAATCTCGTAACAAATCAACGGTTTTTCTTTCTTCATCCGCTCCATTTTAGTCCAAATTTTTAACATCTTGGGTTCTTCTTCGCTCCGATATTCACTTCCTTTGTTGGTTCTGCCGCAATGTAACTAGCCTTCGGTTCTCCCATGGGCGTCGGTCCTTTTATTTCCTTTGCGAGATCACTTTCTTCACCACATAGTCCTTTTCCTTCTTCCGCTCTTACCATGTATGTTCTAAACTCTTCTTCCTTTTTTGCTGCTTTTGCCATCTTCCTGCGATCTTTTCGCCTCTTCACCCGTTCTTCACAATGCTTTACTTCGATTCGATGATACATTCTTCCTTCATCGGTATCTCTTCTGATTTCGCCAATTCCACTCGGCATAGGGAATCTGACACATTGATGAAATGTTGATGCTACAGCTTTTATTGCGTGTACCCATGGCCTTCCCAACAACATGTTATATGGTGATTCCATATCTACTACACATAACGTCACATTTGTTTCGATCTCTCCCAACAATATTCGTATTTTTATTTCCCCTTTAATTTTTGTTACTGACTTGCCGAAACCATAGACATGACATGTTGCGGAAGCCATTTCTTCATCTTTGTACCCCAATTTTTTATATGCATGATAAAACATTATATTCACTGAACTCCCCGTATCCACTAGAGTTCTATTTATTGCCCATTCTTTCATTGTTTTTGTTAATTTTCCTTATTCTTTGCTAGCATTTATCGTAATCACTAGTGGAGATGTGTGATTTAAATTCTCTCCGACATTTACATTCTTTGTGAATATAATTCTCTGTTTTTCCCATTCTTTCAAGGGTAACACCTTCTCTCGTCGTTATAATTTTCTTTCCTTCAAAATCTCTTTTATGTATTCTCCCTTTGATATTTTCATGAAATTTATTAACCATTGATTTTGAAATCATATTACATTCTAATTCTTCATTTCCCTTCCTGATTCTAATTTTCTTCAATTTATCCATCATACTCTTGATTTTTACCGCTTTAGAGACAATATCCAATCTCTTATCTTCAATCACTCCCTGTTTCTAGCGCCATTATGTAGTTGCAGGAAATCCTACACTACACCCCTCACTAGAATTTATACAATTAAGTCATTTTAAGATCAATGATTATGATTTCTATTAATTGAATACTTGAATCTTTACAATATGAAATAGAAATGAGTTAAAGAATTACAATCACTCTGGAACTTTCTCTCTCCTCAAAACTTGCTTAACACTTCAAAAATAACTCCCCCCCTTCAACAGACTTACTCAACCCTTTATATAGGGTAGTATACAGTGGATGACAGCTAAGCCGTCCTTTATTTTCGGGAATGGCTTGCGAAATATCACAAGCGTACAAGTATGTAATCTCGCGACACTCTTAAACTTCGCTAAATCTTCACATCTTTCTCGTGTTCTGCTGTCGTCATTCATTGCGTCATTCATTTTACCTCCTGCGACTCCCTCGCGATGTCGTCATTTATTAATCTCGCGAATTATTGTAGTTGCGATATTCGATCCTACATGGATCGAATATATTGGATTGTGTATCCGTGTTGGAGCGAAATAGAGAAGGTGAAGATATTATCGGAATTTCTGAAGTTCCGGGAAGTATTGGAGAGGTTTCTTACGTGGAGATGGATTGGGATTCACTTGATGAGTCATAACAGGGATTTTAGGTGGCTCAGATTCGATAAAGTCGTGATATATCTTCGATTCAAGCAAAACAGAGGTTAAGAATGTTTCAGGATTTTCCTCAACTATATTTGGAAGTTACATGAAGTATTAAGAGTATATTGACGGCTAGGAATGATGCTATCACGTTTTAGAGAGTTTGGATGAATCACAAAAGCCGCATGAAGATAAAGATGGAAGAAAAATATCGTGACTTACGGTGAAAGAATAATCGGAATTTCCTTGAAAGATTTAGGGTCTAATGGCTATATAAGGATCGCTGGGACTCAAAAAGATGGGACGAACTGATTGGAGCAATTGCAGAGAACTTTAGAACACTACAGAGCTGAACAGATCGAGTTGCAGGAAGTTTAGTTTTACTAACTTTCTTGAAGAACAAGCGTTGCAAATAAGAACTGCGTCTCAATTTCGCAACAGTGCTACATTGATTTCTCTGTAACAGTCAGTCCTATGTAACAGCTTCTTTGTAACGCCATTACAGCGTTGCAAGCAGTCTGTTTTATTGTTTCTCATCCTTTTAATCAACTTTTGAACCATAAAACAATATTTTGAGATCATGATTAATATGAGGAGCTAAACCCCCATGCTTTGAGGCGGTAGAGGAAGATATTTTTCCAACAAGAAGTGGTATATTCTATTTTATCTATTTAATTGCAATTATTATATGATTATTTCCTTGATCGAAAATTGTTTGAATGATTTTTGTTAAGCAATTGTTATTTATTTTGATAGAGCATACTTGGACCTAGGTTTTTGATGTTCTATGCTTCGGATTTACACTTGTTATTTTGAGAATCTACTTGTTGCAATAGTTTAGAATCAAATTGAACAAGAAAATTGCATGAATATAAATATTGGATTAAATCACTTTGAACTTGGAAAATAGTGGAATCTTAGCCTCAGTGTATTTTAATATTGATAACATCTTTGTCTGATTTTGCTATAATTTTTAGTGAGTTTTCTATTTTTGTTTTGAATTTAAGTCTAAAAAAATCCTTCACAAGTTCGATAATCGAATCACTTTATTTACCACTATCACAACCACACCAATTGAGAACGCTTAACGCCTTCGGTCGTAAACAACACCGTGACTCCCTAACTATGCACCATTTAGAATAGATGTGACGGCTTTAACTGGATAATATCTTTTCTGCAATAAATTAATTGCCTGCCGCGACGTTCACCACTGAATTCCCAGAATAATCTATTATTGCTCCTATTTCATGGTCGAATCCACGGCCTGATCCCATGGAATGGCAATAACAATTGCTCCGATTCCATGATCGAATCTACGACTTGATCTCACGGAATGGCAATAAACTACTAGCTATGTCATCTCATTATTCCAATTTCATGATCGAATTAACTGCTAATCTCATGGAATGGTAATAGATAATTTTATTACTCCGATTTTATAGTCGAATCCACGATCCCATGGAATGGTAATGCCGATTTTATTATTCCGAGTTCATGGTCGAATCCACAACTGATCCTATGAATTGATAATAAATAACTACTCATTTATTGTTACGCTTCATGAGTTATTCTACGCTGAATTTCATGAATTAGCAATAAATACTCAACCATCGGGCATCTGGATCATCACTGAGTAAGCCCCACAAAAATGGTGCAAGTGTATTTGACAATGATGCACGACTGAGCACCCGGATGCACGAACGAGCATCAAAAAAATATGAAACAATGAGGAATCCTACGCAAAACAGGAGAAAACAATAAATTTTAGTAAAATAATAAGAGGCGCCCAGGGCCGGACCCACCGACCGGCCGGCCGTGCCCTACCCATGGTCGGTCCATGCCTCTTCCATTATTTTCCTTATTTTTTGTTATTTCATGAACTCGTGAAAACTCCTTGGTTTTAGCAACTTTCCTTGTTTTTGCAAAAACTCATGAATCCTCCAAAACTTTATGGATTCATGAAAAATAATATTATATGATAGGGAAAGGTGTGCGGGACCAGGCAACCTAGCCGGCCGGACATGCCCGAGCCGTGGTCGGTCCCACACCTCACAATCCTTAGCTTTTATAATTATTATTCCCTAATCTCATGAAACTCAATTGTTTCAACAAAAACTCATGGATTCTCCATAACTCCAAGGATTCTCCATAACTTCAAGGATTCATGAAAAATAATATTATAAAATAGGGAAAGGAGAGCGGGACCGAGCAACATAGCCGGCCGGTCCCACACCTTGTAATCCTTAGTCTTTTATAATTATTATTTTCCTAAATTCATGAAACTCCTTGGTTTGAGAAAAAATCATGATTTCGTCATAACTTCTAAAATTTTGCTTAAATCATGAAAAACCAAAAGCCAACAGGTCACACGACCTGCTAGCCTCTCATGACAATTTTAAATGTTAAAATACGCTTATTTTAATATTTACAAAATATTGATCAATTGAGCATACATGCTCATTCCAACAAAAATAAAGAATTTCAGTCAAGATGAAACCCTTCTGATAATTCACAACATTGCTCGAACGAACATCAGAAAATACTGAAACCCTCAGTACGGACTACGGAGACACGGGCACCACGGCAACACGTGCATGCCTTCATGACCGACCAGAGTCATCCTTAGAGCTTGCACAAAGCCGGTCCCACACGTTTTCATAATTCTGACCTAATTTTCTCAATTGCTCGTATTGGGCCCAAACTATCTCCAACCAACCTGGGGATTGCTTTAAAACGGCCAACAACTGGTCACGTGACCACCAAGAGCCGGTCCCATGCTCTCTTGGTCGGTCCCCATCTTTCATACCTAGGTTTTATCACCTAATGCTGAACCCAACAATATTTTAGTAAATGATGAAACCAACATTTAATCATCATTCTTTCACCAATCCTCGAACTGAGAACCCTGGTGCATGCTCACTCGAGCACCGGGCACCACATGGACACCCATCATCCCATGTGGTCGGTCCCTCTATCACTCATGAGCTATTTTCAGCCATTCATCAACCATGATCTCAAATTAGGGTTTTGAATAAATGCTCCACGAATCATCACTCTGAGCACGATTCAAACACTAATGAATTTATGATGGATTCAGAAACCAACATCTGAATTAATCATATAATATTTGGTAGCTTACTAATATTTTAATATTTAATTGGGTCACGTCACCAATAAATATTTCGTCGAATCGAGCAATACTTGCTCGAGTTGCTCAAATATTGATCCAAATATCAATATTTGGTAATTTATCGATAATTTGTCGAATTGAGCAATACTTGCTCAATTGCACGACAAATTATCAACATTCAATAATTTGCCGAATTGAGCGATACTTGCTCAATTGTACGTCAAATCATCAACATGCATTATTTTGTCGAATTGAGCAATACTTGCTCAATTGCTCGTCAAATTATCGATATTCAGTAATTCGTCGAATTGAGAAATACTTGCTCAGTTGCTTGAATATTGATCCAACTATCAATATTTAGTAATTTATCAGTATTTCGTCGAATCGAGCAATACTTGCTCGGTTACTCGAATAATCCACATATATTCAGTAACTCATCAATATTCAACAACTCGTAGAATTTACAATATTTGCTCGGATTTAGCAACATTAACATTCATGAATCGGAGCATTTTTCAAACATGCTCGGTTCAATAAAACCTAGACTTATTGTCTAATCGAGTCAACAACCGACAAACTAAATACACGTTTGTCATGCGGACTCAATGATTCGTGAGACATCAATCACGTCAAATTGGGGATAACAACTAGGGTTTTGGTCTCTGGTGGCCCCTAAAGACACGTGGATTTCATCCACGACGAGAAACGTGCGTAAGTTGTGTAAACGGTTGAAGGAGTTAGCAAAGTAGTGGGTGCACGATCCGTCAAGTCTCTGCACGACATGGAACTGACTTTACCACGATCTTCCACTTTCCCACTCTTCCACTCATGAAACCGTCACACTTACATGGATCAAGGTGTTCACAACTCTGACAATATAAATAAGTCTCTGAATCCATGATGAGGACAATGAATGATCACTAGCTATCGGGAATCATCCAGAATTTCTCGAGTAACTACTCTCAAGAATTCATCAATCTATCGAACTTATTCGAACTCAACGGTTCACCAATTATTGCGAAACCTTCAACAAACCCACAATCCTTGATCATCACTTGATCCCACAAAATTCTCGGCTTCCCTCCTACAGATCAACTCATCTCCCTCTTTGCGACTTAATTTACTCTGGAATAACCATTGTCTTGGTTTAGGCCGGAGTCCTACAGATTGATCTGTCGAATCTAAGCACCCCCTTTGCATCCGTGCATCTGTGTGAGGTTCAGCAGTTTGCTCGGTTGAGGAGTCTCGACCACACGCTCGACTCTTCATTTTCCTACAAAACCAGCAAACCATTTTTCCCCATCCACAGATTGGCGACCACAGTGGGAGATTAATCTCTCGGTTGCAATCTATCATTCTCACAAAATGGTTGATCTTAGGTCAGGTTCAGTTAACAATCCCAACACAAACAATGCTAGCACTAGAAACAATGGTGGTACTCCAGAAACTACTCCTGCTTCCAACATCTGTAATTGCAGGAAATCCTACAATACACACCTCACAAGAATTCATAATATCTAACACATATTTAAGATCAATAACCAATCTCTTTATTAATTGAGTTAGAAATTTTACAAGAAGGAAGTGAAATCAAGAATGTTATTACTACTCTAGACTTTCTCTCTCCTCCAAACTTTCTCTCCACTCTCTAAAAAGATCTCTCTCTCCTCTCATAAGCCTATTCGGCTCTTTATATAGGACATTATATAATGGATGACAGCTAAGTTGTCCTTTATTTTCGGATTTGACTTGCGACATTCTCGCAAATGTACAAATGTAAAACCTCGCAACACTCCTAAATCTCGCTAGGTCATCCGTTGCGTCATTTATATTACTCGTTTGCGATGTCTTCGTAATGTGTCGTTTATGGATTTCGCAAGGGCGTTGATGTTGCGATATTTTGATCCTACATCTTGCCTTTTCTCATGTCTTCTCTGCGAAGGAGAGAATGACATGAGAACTAATCTTTTCAAAATGCCGCAGTTGTTTATTTCTTTCTGCCGACAAGATTCCGTAAATTAAGCACAACCGTTTACACGTGTTAAATTTTCCCTTTTTCACCGGCACTTTAAATGCTATCCGGTCATCATTTTTTGTCTATTTAAGAAGAGATCCATCGTAAAAATGTCTTCTTTCTTTTACTTCGTCTTCTTCATCTGTAAATCTTCTTTTTGTCGTCGCAATTTTTTTCACTTGTTCATCTTTTCATAAATCCTCTTCATCTTTCCAAGCTCTTTTGTTCCCATGGAGCCATCAAGGTTTGTTTATTTTGTTGGCTGATCTTCTTAAAATTGATTTTCTCTATTGAAATTATTTTATTTGATATTCTTCATCTTTAGATAATTCCCATATTGTTTCTTTTCGGCAAAAACACTTCCGGACCAAGTTTACAATTCGGAACCCTAATGTTCCCAAGAGTTCGCAAAGAAAAATTAAATTGTGAACAAAAGGAAGCTGCGAATAGCAAGGTATTAAGAAACACTTATTCTTTTAATAACAATATTGTTGCCTCTGTTTCTTATATAATTTGTAATTCGCAGGGTGATGCAAATGTCGAGAGGCCCCCCAAAAAACCTCGCCATCCTAAAAATGTTGAAATAGCTATTTCATTTCCTTTGTTTAAACTTTCAAAAACACCTCCTGCGACATCTTTGCAGGCGGAATCCCCTCTTCTCATTTGCGAAAATGTCGCTGCAAATTCATCCCTTGTAACTAATGTTTATATAAATGAAATTCCTGACAATAACCCTGTTGCGAATGAACCTTTTTCTTCTTCTACTGTCCATGCCTTTTCTCTTAACATTGCCTCAACCCCAGTCATTAACCTTCATCAAATCTCGTCTTTCGATGACATACTTATGGCGAAAGATGATTCAACTCTCCCATCTTCTGCCATCATCACTTCATCATCTGAATCTCTCCCTTTTACTAAAGAAAATTTAGAAGGGATGGATATTGCTTTCAAGGTTTTATCCGCTCTTCTCGATGATGTCAAGAAAGCTTCCACTGATCCTATCAAATTTGGTGTTTGCGAGGTTGTAAGTAAATATTTTGGCTCTGATAGAATGGTTTCGCAAACGTCTTTGGAGAAGGAAATTGAAGCTTTGAAAAGTAACCTCCAAGCTATGACCTTGAAATGTGACACTCTTCATCTTGAGAATCAAAAACTCCAAAATGTTTCGCTGGATCGTGATAATCTTCGCAGGAAGAATGAAAAACTAAAAGGTGAATTTTTTTTTTTTTTTTTTTTTTGAAATTTCTATTCCCCTTTTAAGCTCTAAACCGAAACGAAAAATGGAGATATATCAATCAATCCGTCACGAGGAAGCCCGCATGGATAGAGATGCTTGGATGGATCAATATAACCAATTAGATAATCTTCATACGTATTCATTGATCAAATAGATAACCTTACCAAGGAGAATGCTCAATTAGTCCAAAAGCAAAATTTATTAAGTAATGAATTTTCTCGCCTCTCTTACTTTTTGAATAAAGCTAATCTGGAGTTGGAAACTTTATCAGATGAGAATCAAACCCTATCTCTGGAGAAACGAGTTCTTTTGAATAAGGTGGCGATCTCTTCGCAAGAACTTAGCATTTGCCAAAAAGTATGTAATGATCAAGAGCGATCTCTCTGCTCATTGAGAAATAAACTCAAAGAAGTAACAAAATCATCTTCTGCGGAGAGAGATAAACTTATTCAAGGTAGAATAGCTTTAAGCATAAAAACAAGTCAACTCAAGGATCAATATTCCAAGTTAGAAGAATCCTATTCCTCTCTTGTGAAGCAAAACACCTTACTTATTTCTAATGAAAGAAATTTACGATCTCGGTTGAAAGGCTTGGTTGGTGATAAGTTTGACAATGCCATGGATCACTTGGAGAACAGTTGCTTGGCTTTAACTCAATATCTTATCTCGCAAAAGGAAGGTAGTCATGAAATTTGACTGCCTCGACCATTTTTCCTTTGTTAAGTCTTTTTACTACCTCTTCCTTGCGAATCTTTCGCCTATATGATTTTCTTTATTGTTTGTTTTTGCAGAATCTGAGAAAGATCTTCGCTCCTCCCTTTCTAATTTGGAATCTAACTATGCCAAGATTCGTAAAGAAAATGCATTACTTGCTACTTCTCTTGCTCGTTCTCGCGATCAGGCAGAAAGAAGACTTGATTATCTCTCTTACTCCAAAGATATCCAAAGTAGGAATCATCAGAAGGCACTTCTTCGCCAAGTTCATCTTAGGGATGAAGTTATTGTGAATGAAATCTTATTATCCAAATCTCTTCCCCCTGTATCCATCGAGCCTTTGGAAGTAGATGATGATGAAGTCCCTGGTACTCCGGACAACGATTATCATTATGAAAGTTGCGAAGATTTCGCAAATGAAGAAGAGATTCCTCCAAATGATGAAACAAATCAAAATGATGGAAGAACTGGCGAAGCTGAAAAAGCTAGCGAGATCGAGAAAGCTAGCGAGAGTGATAAAATTAATGAAGAATGTCCATTATCTCCTTCTTGCGAAAAAGTTGATGTTGAGAGTTGAACTTCTTTTGTAATTTTATTTCTTTGAACCTCTTCACCTATATAACTTCTTGCATATGATGTATTTCAGTCCTCTCTGAGGTGCACTTATTTTTTTTATTATTGTGTTTATTTGCGAGAAAGATAATGTCCATTGTTGAACAATTCCATTACTGCCTCTCATTATCTTTCTTGCGATGGATGACCTGCATAAATGATAATTAGTTTTTATAAATCTTTTATTGAATCATGTGGTCTTATTTTGCCTTCCTAGTTAAAGGTCTTACTGTGCCACCCTTGTCATTGCGACAAAATCGCAGGACGTCTTTACACTTTCATGTAATGACCCATTGATCTTGCCTTATCATTTCTTTAGTATTGTTGCCTCTGCGGATGGTTTTGTTGCGACAATATGACAGGTCTAAAAATCCTTGCGAAAATAAAGCCCCATGACATTGTCGTCTTGCGACGAAATCCCTTGAGGACGTCCTTACACTTTCATGTCTTGACCCATTGATCTCGTCTTATCTTTATTTTTTGTATAATTGCCTCTTCAGGATTGTCGCACAAATATGACAAGCCTAAATTTCCTTGCGAAAATAAAGCCTCATGACATTTGCGTCTTAAGACACTTATCAGCTCCCTAATGGAGGGTGCCGCCCTTATCTTCCCCCTGGTTGCCCCTTCAAGGAGGCGTACTTCTGCCATACAAGGCTAGCTCCCCCCATCCGGTCTTAATAACAACCAGTTGTTTTCGCATACTCTTATCCCTTTTGCCTATAGGTCTTATGGTTACGAGACTGCACCCTAAGTGGAGTTTTCTTCGGGCCGAGTGCAGCATATGCCGAGACTTTCCAAGAATGGCCGAGACACTTCAAATGCCCCAGGCACTCTTGGCTTAACTGTGTACCTCGGCGCCTTGGTCATATGCTGACTCCTTAGAAGAGACCCTCGGTCGTCCAACCTAAGTCATAAGCTTAGATTGAAAAATCCAAGGTACCTCTCCGGATGGGATTTATTGACCACAATTCTCAATGACTCAGGGTTCCGGGGGCGGTGTAACCTTTCTGCGAGCCATGTTAATAGGTACCCCCTTTTATGACGTACTTTAGGTCTTACATTTCCTCTTGCGAAATTATATTTCGCGAACTAGGTGTGCGCCATAGCGAGGTTCGCCCCTTTCGATATGTCATTGATTTTTGATTATCTCTTGTCATTATCTCAGGCGAGATTTTCGCATGTTCTTTCTTTATTTGTGCAATCTCGCAATGATTCTTTCGCAAGATTTTCATATAAATTCATTTTGCTTCAATCACACATTATTTCGCAGAGTCTAATCTTTTCCCACAATCTTTTACGGGTAATATCTCTTCAAGTGTAACTTATTCCATGGTTTATCCAATCTGTGGCCCATATCTTTACCCTCAGGATCCATCAATCTATATGCCCCTGTTCCAACTATATCATAAATGATATAAGGTCCATCCCATTTTTTCGCAAGCTTGCCACCACTTTCTCGCTGATATATTGGTGTTTCTCTCAGTACCAAATCACCTGGTTGAAATTCGCGTGTCTTAACACGTTTATTATATTCTCTGGCTAATCTTCATTGGTAATTCTCCATATGCTGTGGAGCTATTTCTCTTTTTTCTTCTAACTCATCTAGTTTGATTAAAATATTATCCGCACTAAGATTTTTCTCCCAAGCTTCTCTCTTTATTGTTGGAATAATAACTTCTGTTGGTAGTACAACCTCAACTCCATATTTTAAACAGAAGGTGACATTCCCGTAGCTTCTCGCCTGGTTGTATTGTAATCCCATAATGCATTATTCACTTGTTCACACCATGCTCTATTATTTCCTTCTAATTTCTTCTTCAATATATCTGCGATTGTTTTATTTGTTGCTTCTGCTTGTCCGTTGGCCTGAGGGTACAAATGAGTTGACTTTCCACATTTTATCTTAAATGCGTTAAGTAACATTCTATATTCTGTCCCTCAAATTGTTTCCCATTGTCGGACACCAACTGCAAGGGGATTCCAAATCCGCATATGATATTCTCAAATATGAATGTGAAAATATCTTTGTCGCGAATGTGTTGTCTTGCCTTTTACTTGATCCATTTTTTGAAATAGTCTGCAGCGACAATCGATATCTTCTTTGCCCGGTTCCTAGTAAGAATGGTCCCATAATATCTAAACCCCATTTTCCAAAAGGTCATACACTCGTTGAAGATGTTAATGGTGCTCCTGGTGCATGTATTTTCTTTCCGTGCCTTTGAAAATCTTCGCAATGCCTTGATATTTGCTTCGCATCCTCATGCATAAATGGCCAATAATAACCTTGCATCTTCGCTTTGTACGCCAAAGATCTTCCACCACTGTGATTGCCAACATCCCCACTATGTAACATTCTTAGTAATTCTTCTCCTTCTTTTCGTGTTAAACATCTGAGTGAAGGTCCATTAAAAGATCTCCGGTACAATATCCCATCCCTTAGTTCATAATTTGTTGCACGACTTTTTAATTTGTGCGCCTCCAATCTATTTCTTGGTGTTTCTCCTCTTTTCAGGTATGCATGAAGTTCTGCTCTCCAATCTTCAATACTAGGTATTTGTTCTCCATTTTCTATTATCATTACATCTACCTCTTCTTCTTCTTCTTCTTCTTTATTGATTGATGGTGATAAAAGTGTTTGTATCTTTATGGATCTCGAGATGGGTCCGTCATCATACTTGAGATAAAAGCAAAGGCATCTGCGAGTCCATTATCTTTTCTTGATATATGCCTCCATTTAATTTTTGGGATTCTCATTTGATAATTCCTCAACAAGTTTTTTGTATTTCTTCATGGATGATTCATTTGTAGTGTATTCTCCTTTTATTTGACAAATGACTAGTTGCGAGTCGCTGGTGATTCTTACATTTTCCAACTTCATTTCTATTGCGAATTTCAGGGCATGTATCACAGCCTCATATTCTGTCTCATTATTGGTGGATGCAAACTCCAATCTGAAGGAAAAAGACATTTTGTTGCCCTCTAGCGAAATCAAAACAATTTCAACTCCATTACCTTCCCCATTTGATGATCCATCCACCAATATTTCCCATCTATTTGGCTCTTTAATGATCTCTTGGATTCCCATGTTCTTATTCTATATCCATCATTTCTTCCACTGCTTCATCATCTTCTAAAGGAAATTCTGCTAAGAAGTCTCATGCAACAACTTGCGATTTTGGTGAAGATAGTATTTCATATTTGATTTTGAAATATCCTATCTGTGCATTCCATCTCTCGACTCTGCCTGATCTTTTTGAATTTTTCATTACTGACTCGATTGGTATTTTTGTCAGTACCCTTATTTCATGCGCCCGAAAGTATATTCGAAGTTTAAATGCTGCATAAACTAATGCCAAAATTAGTTTTTCAATCTTTGAATAATTTTTCTCTGCAGCATTGAATGTTTTGCTGATGTAATAGATTGGTTTTTCAACTCCTGCATCTACTCGCAATAACACAACACTTAATGCATGCGAAGTTGTCGCAAGATAGATTAATAATTCTTCTCCCGGTTCTGCCTTTTGCGAAATAGATATGTTCGTCAGATGTTCTTTTATTCCTTGAAAAGCTTTCTCGCAATCGTCTGTCCATCTAAACTTCGTCCCCTTTTTGAGTATATTGAAGAAATGCTTACACTTATCTCGATGATCGCTAAATGAACCTTCCAGTAAGCTAAGAGTCCATTTAACTTTTGTACATCTTTTACCGTCATTAGGTGTTGGCATGTCGCGAACTTGCTTGTACTTTCTCGGATCAACTTGTATTCCTTCTTTGGATACAATATAACCTAAAAAATTTCCCGATGCCAACCCAAAAATACATTTTTATGGATTTACCTTGATGTTAAAATGTCTCATTTGCTCAAAAATTTCCTCGGATCTTGGACATGATTTTTTGCTTCTTTACTTTTTATTAGCATATCATCTACATATACTTCCAATGTTTTGTGTATCCACTTCGCAAATACCTTTTCTACCATCCTTTAGTATGTTGCTCCAGCATTTCGCAAACCAAATGGCATTTTTGTGTAACAATATAACCCTATGGGAGCGAAAAAAGCAGTATGCTCCTGATCCTCTTCAGCGAGAGGAATTTGATTTGATTTTACCCTTTATATCCGTCTAGAGAAGATATTCTATCATTTCCTGCTGCTGATTCGACCATTTGTGGAATATCCGGTAATGGAAAACTATCCTTCGGACAAGCTTTATTTAAATCAGTAAAATCTATACAAATTCTTATCCCTTTCTTCTTCTTTAGTACTACGACCATATTTGCTATCCACTCTGTATATTTTGCTTGTCTTATAATCCCTGCATCAAGCATCTTCTGCAACTCTTCTTCTATTTGAGGATGATACGTTGTCGCGCTTTTTCTGATTCTTTGTTTGAATGGCCTTACATTTTTGTCAATTTCCAATCTGTGGCATGCCACGTATGGGTCTATCCCCGCACCTCATCCATGTTCCATGCGAAAATATCCTTAAATTCTCGCAATGACGAATAGTTTTTTCTTCTTCATCTGCTTCCATCTTGGTCCCAATTTTTAGTATTTTTGGTTCTTCTTCGGTCCCACCATTCACTTCCTTCGTTGGTTCTGCCGCAGTGTAACTGGTCTTAGGTTCTCCCATAGGTGTAGGTTCTTTTATCTCCTTCGCAAGCTCAGTTCCTTCTTCCAAAATTTCGCTAGGTATCCCTTTTCCTTCCTCTGCTCTTATCATATAAGCTCTAAATTCCTCTTCTTTCTTTGCTTCCTTCGCCAATTTTCTGCGATCTTTTCGCTTCTTTGCACGTCCTTCATATTGTTTTACTTCAATTTGATAGCATAATTTCGCTTTATCGGTTTCCCCTCTAATTTCACCAATCCCGCTTCGCATAGGAAATTTGATGCATTGATGTAATGTTGATGCTACGTCTTTAATCGCATGAATCCATGGCCTTCCCAACAGCATGTTGTATGGTGATTCCATATCCACTACGCATAATGCCATTTGTGTCTCAATATCTCCCAGCAAAATTCGCACCTCTATTTCTCCTTTTGGTTTTGTTATAGATTGACCAAAGCCATGAATATGATAAGTTGAAGGAGACATCTCTTCATCTTTGTATCCCATTTCTCTGTATGCATGGTAAAAGATTATATTCGCCGAACTCCCCGTATCAACTAGAGTTTTGTTTACCGCCCATTCTTCCATAATTTTTGTTGATTTTTCTTTTTCTTTTTCTTTCTGTGTGGTTACTATGATTACCAAAGGATATGTGTGGTTTAAATTTTCTCTTGATATCTCTGCTGTTGTGAATGTAATCTTCTGTTTTTCCCATTCTTTCATAGGTGACGCTTTCTCCGTTGTTACGATTTTCTTTCCTTCAAAATATCGTTTATGTATTCTCCCTCTGATATTTTCATGAAATTCATTAATCATTGTTTTTGTAATCAAACCACATTCCAACTTTCTATTACGTTCCTTGATTTTGATTTTCTCTACTTTAACCGATTTATCAATCATCTTCTTAATTTGAACAATTTTAACAACAATCTCCAATCTTTAATCTTCAGTCCCTGTTTCTAGCGCCATATGTAATTGCAGGAAATCCTACAATACACACCTCACAAGAATTCATAATATCTAACACATATTTAAGATCAATAACCAATCTCTTTATTAATTGAGTTAGAAATTTTACAAGAAAGAAGTGAAATCAAGAATGTTATTGCTACTCTAGACTTTCTCTCTCCTCTAAACTTTCTCTCCACTCTCTAAAAAGATCTCTTTCTCCTCTCATAATCCTATTCGTCTCTTTATATAGGACATTACATAATGGATGACAACTAAGTTGTCCTTTATTATCGGATATGACTTGAGACATTCTCGCAAGTGTACAAATGTAAAACCTCGCAACACTCCTAAATCTCGCTAGGTCTTCACATCTTTCTCGTGTTCTGGCTGTCGTCATCCGTTGCGTTATTTATATTACTCGTCTGCGATGTCTTCGCAATGTGTCGTTTATGGATTTCGCAAGGGCGTTGATGTTGCGATATTCTGATCCTACAACATCGGTGCTGGTGATACCACTCCTCCGCAAACCAACATTGGAGACAATCCTCTCTTCGGCCGGTCTCCCGAAGAAATGAGAGAAAACCCACCTACCATAGGTGATCTCATGAAGGTGCAAGAAACTCTTGCCAAGAATCAGATTGACATGGCTAACGCATGGAAAGAGCTGTGCAATTATCTTAAAACTCTCACTGACAAGATGTCAGAGAAAGCTCAGAAGAAAGGAAAAGCCAAAGAAACATCTTCGGCTGTTGATCCCGAAGTCACTCCGATCCATGTAGTAGATGATGATGAGGTGCACAAAGCTGCAGATAATCTACCAACAAAGGAACCTGAAGGCTTCATCACTTGTGAGGACCTGGAACGCTTCATGGAGGATCGAGGAAAAGACAAAGCATCATCTGTTCATCGTCATCAACCTTTGTATCCTGCTTCTACACAAAGAATTCCTCTCACGAAAGGCTGCACCTCCCCAACATTCAAATTGTACAATGGAACATGGAACGCTTGAGAACACATCTCTCGATTCCCGGGAGGCACTAGGAGAGCACGAACAAAATCATGTCGTCCGTCTAAAAGAATTATCGAAATCTCTCGACAGCCGAGCATACACCCGGTACAACAACATTGCACCCGGGAGAATCACTAGTTGGGGAGAAATGGTTAATGCCTTCTACAGAAATTCTTCTTCGTCTCGGCATATTAATCTCTCCGACTTAAGAAGAATGTCTCGGAAAGAGCAATGAACATCCGAACGATTATGTGAAGAGGTTCGTAGTCCAAGCTTTGGATTGTCATGACCAATGTCACCGAACAACAACCGGTGGACTTGTGCATCAACGAATGATCCCGCCTACAGATCCTTGCCGGAAAATCTCTCGTTCCATACTTTCTCGTAGCTTCATGAAGCAGCCAAACGATCGATGACTACGCACCCGATTTATCAGAAAGAGCAAATTCTGCAAGGTGGAGGAACCTTGAAGCGGCCGACGCCTAGTCAACAATCGACAATCTCCAGCCTTCAACAAACGTTGTTGCGGGAAGGAATGAAAGGAAAGCCGAGACACCGCATCGTAGCGCTTCTCCAAACATCCCGGCTCCTCTCGAAGGCGCGAAGAAAAGATAACCAATCCCGAAATGCACAAACCTCGACCCGGATCAACAAACGGAAATGATCGGGACAGAGCCAAACTTCTCTCTTCTCATGAAGGAGTGATCGAGTTACTAGAAGTCTCGGTTCAAGATGGTGCAATCAAATTGTCGTTCATCTGGAGAGAGCCAATCTAAGAATAAATGGAGAATCCCATGTATTGTCGCCTTCATAGGTTCATCGATCATCCAACAAGCAATCGCAATATTTGAAGCACATCTTCAAAGAGAAGGTTGATCCATGATATCTTCAATCGGGACCGAAGGAGTACACAAGAATCCTCTCCTAATCGATTTTTTGCAATCTCCGAACAACAAAGCGAGTTCAATCGTTGATCGAGCGTATCCGTGAAATTGCTCTATCTCTGTCTAAGACACAAAGGAAGGACATGTTCATAACACCAAATTACATTGTGTCAGACATCTGTCCATTCCGGAAATACTCCTTGAACCTTCATCCACATACAAGGAGATGCACGACTGGGGAGTACTTACCACAGTCCATCCCACAGGAAATGAATTTGGAATAATGTTGATTGATGCTGACACCGCCATCAACAACATTCCACTCGAAAACCGTCAGAGTCGCAGGCATCACTCAACTAAGTTTCTACTCCTCTCTTATCTCAATTATAGACCATGAAGGAACGCTCAGAAATGCATGCGGTTGAATCATTCTCAAAATGAAAGTTGGCTCAACCTGGACGAAGCCAAGTTTTACATAATTAGGGAAGATCCCGGATACGACATGATTCTTGGATGGACGTGGATTCATGTCGAGAAGATGACTACCGACAAAGCGTCTTTGGTTGCACATCTCTCCAACGAAGAAAGTTCGATCCGAAGATTTGGCGGACATTCCATCATCGAGCACTTGGAGGAATTTTGAACTTTGACGAGGTTGAAACAAGAGCTCGCAAAAGATGCATAGACATTCATTAAAAGTCCCGCACTCGGGCAAGTCTCGTTCCTCCCATGTCTATGTCATTTATTCCCTCACATGCTATTCTATCACGGGGACTCAATTATGCTAGCATCTCATGCTATAGCAAGATGCTATAAGTTGGTAATCTCACTTCAAAGATTTTTACCAAGTGGTTGAATGACATTTCTCCGAATCGAGCATTGAGACATTCATTACTGAGATAATGTCCAAGCATGGCAAGGAACACTTTGAGCGTTTGTCCGTAGCCTTGCAGGAGTGTCCATATGTCCCACAAAATCAGAAATCTCTGATGTCTGCTCAAGTGTTGAATCCCACTACCGCAGGGAAAGGAATGCTTGAATCAACGAAGATACTCGGGCCGATACGATCAAGCCTAAGACATTCGAGGCTTAAATAATACGACGCTTCAACGCTCAAGTATCTAAGAAGTCTTCAATTTGTATTCACAATCAAAGAGTACACCTTCGATAATGGCGCCGCTGGCTTCAAAGACAAACATCTCAACGATGAAACATTGATTCACCACCGACACGATCAAAGTGAAACTGAACTACAATCGCGAGTCGTCACTATCTCCATGACAAGACTTCTCAAGTATGCAACATCATTCATCCATCGATGGCACGAATTCCTTCAACATGCACTGGGGACTTTATCTTATTGGACAAGATTCAAGACATAGAAAGTCATTACAACCTGATGCGATTCCATGAAAACTTTACCAACGGAATCTCTCTACATCATGAACTTTGCAAAACTAAGGAACTTCTCTCTTCATCGATCACACCTAGAATGGAGACTGATACAATCTTCCGCAACAACGTCGACTCATTGATGAAGCCAGTTCACGGTAAAGTGATACGATCGATAATTCGGGTTGTACACCCAAGACACCTACATCTTAGGGATGCTCAACCCAACAACTAGTTCGTGAACGTGAAGGTTCACGAGTGGAGGAACTCCACCCAAGATTCGGCATCAACAAGGATATGTGGAGGAACTCTATTCATGGTCTCGGATCAACAAGAATTTCGGGAGAGAATTCAATCGTGATCTCAAAGATCAACAATAGTCTCGAAGCGCAACATCCGCTTCATCAACTAACCATTCTCTCAAGCATTGCTCGATGAAACGGACTTCTCCAAGAATTAATGATTCGTGTCAAGATGTGTAGACCTGAAAATATGTACACATGAAAGTCTTCCCAAAGCTTGCACGATCGGTGGGCACAATCCAAAGACTTCTACAAGATGTTCTCATCACCTCTCCTCAAATAAGATACAACACACTTCAGGCCATGGGTTTACATAAACGTACCAATGGGTGAGGAATGGGACAATGCTTCCTCAACAAAAAATGATCGTCTATGTCTCTTCTACAACATACCAAAAGGGCGCATCAATCGGACATACGAGCTGAAAGATATGGCCTTTAACGTCTGGTCTACGAAATCTGAAAAATTTGTACGGGATTACGAATTACAAATGTGCATGCTTCGTTGGCTAACCTCTACAACTCAGAATTGAGTGATTATTTTTTCATGTGATAAATAAGTCTCTTAGCTTCAAAAGTTGGGGTCAAGCATCGAATTCCGACGTCGTATGAGGTTCTTACAGCTCCCAGAGCGTACAACATGCAAGCAGCGATTCTTAGACGGGATTCATAACTTCCACAGTCGATCGGTGTCCACCAGGTCTTTCCACTAAGTACTTCATCAAGGTACCTCCAACTTCGACCACCTAGGTCTTTACATCAATTTTTCTATCTGGGTCCTCTATCCAAGTCTTGCCAGAAGGAGAGAAAATAGAAAGGAGAGATTTAACAAAATACCTGGGACTGACGGTCCACTGATCATGACGATTAGTTTCACAGTCCAAGACCCGTGGCATCAGACTCTCATGTACTAATTATTCATCATAAAAGGAATGCTACCACCGGGACATGAAACCATGGTCATTACACCACCCCCTCTAGAGAGCAACCTCAATCATGGTCCCGTGACCAGGGTTTCAGAAGTGATGTTTCTACGACAGAAACAAGATGGCTGTAAGCACCATGCTCATGAATCAATCAAGGGGTCCTCATCCCGAATGAATCAATGACATTGAAAATCCTTCAACAACCGTTTAAGACACGAGCAAATGGTCTCAAGACGCAACGGGAGTGTTTTACAACAAGCTCGTCTGAGACGATCTTTTCACTTTGTCATGCACAAAGAGGGATGTTTTACAATAAGATCGTGCGAGCAATTGGTGACGAATCTATGGATGGTTCATATACCATTCTCTTCGTATAGATATCCTATACAACATATCCAACATTCACAACAATTGGATAAACGAGCGAAGAGTTGTGGCTAAAACATTGGACCACATGCCATCCGAAAATTTTCTCAAGGTCTCCTGAAGTTTACTTGTTTCGCTGATTTCAGCCCCTAAACATGCTCAAAACTCAAAAAGCTTCTTCGAAAAAGCTTTGAAATTTCCTGGGAATAAGGATACATGGGTAGATAGCGAAAATCTGACATCGGATGAAGATTTTAAGGCGTTTTTGCTAAAAGGCTGAGTTCTGAATTTTCTGGTGACGTGTTTCGGTAAAGCCTTTCACTTATTTATGAGAATCTTCATTCATTCATCAAAAAATAAGCAATTTCATACTTCTATGAAGAAAATATACAATGATTACTTACTGGAGTAGTCCCTAAGTGCTCAAAGGACCGGAATTGCCAGCATCACCATTGGAAACATCATTGATGTCACTCGGTTTCGAAATCCGAGGTTTTCTTATTCACCATCCTCCGAAGACGAATAGGAATCATCAGTACTCCCTCGTTCCATGGAAATATCCTCCTGAATACATCAACAACAATTAGTGGTATTTCATTCAAGGAGTGCTATGAACGATATACGAAGAGGTACTTACACCGAATTCTTCTTTGACGCTTGATTCAGAAATTATTTGGTCAGCAAAAATAAATTGAAGACCGTCAAGGCTCGATGGATAAAAGTTCTGAAACGAAGTAACAAACATTGGTTTCATGATCCTAATTGCACGGACAAGAAAAGTAATGATATAAGGAGCGCTAACAACTCACCAAAGAGACAGCTGGGGACTCTACAGTGTTCGATATCATTCTATGATCCTTATTTCTAGATTCTCCACTCCGGAGACTTACTGCTATTTCTGAGTAATCCACATCAATCGAACAAAGACCCATTTGTCGAGCTGCTCTATCGGTGTTATATTCCTCCATCATAGACTTCCGTGCATTAATGATACTAAGTAATCAGAGTACAACTCAAGATGAAGGATCTCTCACCATCAATTAGAGGTCCCGAAGCACCATTTCTTGAAGCTGCATTTGTAGAGATGGCATCTCTGGAAGCATCATCTTTGGAAGTGTTATTATGGGAACCAGTCATTCTTGCAAAGTTGATGTGACGTCCATACAAAATTCCTACTTCAGTATATCATCCGTAGATGCAGATTTCATCAAAGCAGTGGAATTAAAGCAAAACAAAAATAATTAGGATGCTCACATCAACGTCTACAAAAATGGTAATCCTAAACTCTTACCTATTTACGTTTCACGAACTTAGTGATAATAACGTAAAATTTCGAAAATCTTGCTCGCTCCTTCAAACCTCGCAAAGATGAGCAACGCCCATTACTTAAAAGTCCGACACCGACTTTTCACGAAATTATGAATAATTCACATAATCCTTCATGTGAACATTCACTGATTTTCTACCGTGTGTGCATACACTATGAGATCACGAAATTCACGAAAACATTATTGTTTGCTTTTAACAATTTTTTAAAATCATTTTGCGAAATCTTTCATAAAATCGTGAAAAACTCACGTAAATCTTTACCGTGTAAACGGTTTTTCAAAATTTGGACAGACGTCCATTCTACGATTGTGAAAACTCACATACAGACATTATTTCACCATGTATAATTGTCTACTTTCAACAGTTGTTCAAAATCAAAACAATGATTTTACAAAAAATATATACTTTAATGTGAAACTCACGTAACTTTGAAAATATATGTATATATATTTTTTTGCTCCCTCTCGTGAGCATCCGTCTTTGAAACGAGATTTTATTCCATTTTGTGAAATCTCACAAATTAAAATAAAAAAAAGTTCTACGTGAGTTATTTATTAAAAAAAAAAAATCAATTGTTTTGCTCAAATGAGCGTTCGTCTGTGAAACAAGGGTCTTTTATACTTTTGTAAAGGTCCACATATTCCAAATAAATTTTATCATGAGGTGCAGGTCTTTTCAAAAATTCCTCTAACTCTAAGGATCATTATTTATTACTTTTACTATGAACGAACCTACGTTCTTAAAAGTATTTGTGAAAGTCCATGCTTTGAAAATAAATTTTAGTTTTCATGAGACTTCATAAACAAAATTTTATCTACTCAGTAACTAGACCATGTCTACTCAAGAATTCATGCATCTCTTTCATATTAGGGATTATTGCTCGTTTCTTAAACTAACGAACGAACGTGCATATGTTTTCTAAAACAAATTTTCATGAAACTTACGCATACATGCACACATGGAATTTTATATCAAATTTATTTCCAAAACCTAGTAAAACATGGGTTTCCTTTTTGGGCTCGGGCCCGTAAATCCTAGTCCGACCATAACTAAGCTTCTGAACGCCCAAATCAGCAGTGCCTCATCTCTCCACGCTCATAAGATGACACTCTATCTTACTACAGGGTCCTCATCTGTGCATTTGCTCGTACATGACATCATTGGGGTAAATCGAGGATTCTCAAAACTACATTTGTAGACCGAGTTCAACCATTGATCTCATCGACTGAAAATCACCATTTAATGCTTACAGCGGAACATGACTGTCCCAGACTAAGCAGTGGACTTAATGTTAATGGTGGATTTTTAACAAAGGGCAAAACCGTAAAATCATGAGGCGTGTTTTTGACACGGATTTCAGGCATGCAACGATTCATATTTTACGAAGCCATGATGAATATGTTTTCGAAAATCCTCCACTAGCTGAGCATTCGATCCCTGGCATTTCGTCGTGACCTCTATGCATAATAACGTATTTAGGCGGTTCTCCGTAGATTGAGAGCTTAAAGCCTTCGGGACGCTCAGTGATACTCACTGTTCCCCGAATGCGGGAGAGAGACCCACCTCCACATAGAAAAATAGTTGGGCGGAGGACGCCTTCAGACGACGGTGACACTCACCGTTCCCTGATTATATGGAGAGACCGTGCATAGATTCAGGCAGTTCTCCGTAGATTGAGAACACTAACGCCTTCAGGTCGTAAACAACACCGTGACACCCTGACTATGCACCATTCAGAATAGATGTGACGCTTTAACTGGCTAATATCTTTTCTGCAATAGATTAATTCTGCCGCGACGTTCACCACTGAATTCCCAGAATAATCTATTATTGCTCTTATTCCATGGTCGAATCCACGACCCGATCCCATGGAATGGCAATAACAATTGCTCGATTCTATGATCGAATCTACGACTTGATCTCACGGAATGGCAATAAACTACTATGTCATCTCATTATTCCAATTTCATGATCGAATTCACTGCTAATCTCATGGAATGGTAATAGATAATTTTATTACTCCGATTCTATGGTCGAATCCACGATCCCATGGAATGGTAATGCCTACTTTATTATTCCGAGTTCATGGTCGAATCCACAACTAATCCTATGAATTTATAATAAATAACTACTCATTTATTGTTCCGTTTCATGAGTTATTCTACGCTGAATTTCATGCATTAGCAATAAATACTCAACCATCGGGCATCTGGATCATCACTGAGTAAGCCCCACAAAAATGGTGCAAGTGTGTTCGACAATGATGAACGACTGAGCACCCGGATGCACGAACGAGCATCCAAAAAATATGAAACAATGAGGAATCCTACGCAAAACAGGAGAAAACAATAAATATTAATAAAATAATAAGAGGCACCCAGGTAGGGCCCTAGCCATGGTCGGTCCATGCCTCTTCCATTATTTTGCTTATTTTTTGTTATTTCATGAACTCATGAAAACTCCTTGGTTTTAGCAACTTTCCTTGTTTTTGCAAAAACTCATGAATCCTCCATAACTTCGTGGATTCATGAAAAATAATATTATAAAATAGGGAAAGGTGTGCGGGACCGGGCAACCTAGCCAGCCGGCCATGCCCGAGCCATGGTCGGTCCTACACCTCACAATCCTTAGCTTTTATAATTATTATTCCCTAATCTCATGAAACTCCTTTGTTTCAACAAAAACTCATGGATTCTCCATAACTCCAAGGATTCTCCATAACTTCAAGGATTCATGAAAAATAATATTATAAAATAGGGAAAGGTGTGCGGGACCGGGCAACATAGCCGGCCGGCCATGCCCTAGCCGTGGCCGGTCCCACACCTTGTAATCCCTAGTCTTTTATAATTATTATTTTCCTAAATTCATGAAACTCCTTGGTTTGAGCAAAAATCATGATTTCGTCATAACTTCTCAAATTTTGCTCAAATCATGAAAAACCAAAAGCCAACAGGTCACACGACCGCCTAGCCTCTCACGACAATTTTAAATGTTAAAATACACTTATTTTAATATTTACAAAATATTGATCAATTGAACATACATGCTCATTCCAACAAAAATCAAGAATTTCAGTCAAGATGAAATTCTTCTGAAAATTCACAACATTGCTCGAACGCACATCAGAAAATACTGAAACTCTCAGTATGGAGACACGGGCACCAAGGCAACACGTGCATTCCTTCATGACCGACCACAGTCATCCTTAGGGATTGCACAAAGCCGGTCCCCACATGTTTTCATAATTCGACCTAATTTGCTCAATTGCTCGTATTGGACCCAAACTATCTCCAACCAACCTGGGGATTGCTCAAACGACCAACAACTGGTCAGGTGACCACCAAGAGCCGGTCCCATGATCTTTTGGTCGGTCCCCCTCTTTCATACCTAGGTTTTATCACCTAATGCTTGAACCCAAAGAATATTTCAAGAAATGATGAAACCAACATTTAATCATCATTCTTTCACCAATCCTCAAACCGAGAACCCCGGGTGCATGCTCACTCGAGCACCGGCACCACATGGACGCCCATCATCACTCTCAAAGACGATTCAAATACTAATGAATTTATGATGGATTCAAAGAACCAACATCCTAATTAATTATATAATATTTGGTAGCTTACTAATATTTTAATATTTTATTGGGTCACGTCACCAATAAATGTTTCGTCGAATTGAGCAATACTTGCTCAGTTGCTTAAATATTGATCCAACTATCAATATTTGGTAATTTATCAGTAATTTGTCGAATTGAGCAATACTTGCTCAATTGCACGACAAATTATCAACATTCAGTAATTTGCCGAATTAAGCGATACTTGCTCAATTGCTCGTCAAATTCTCGATATTCGATAATTAAACCGAATTGAGCAATATATACTTGCTCGATTGCTCGAATATTGATCCAACTATCAATATTCAATAATTTATCGATATTTCGTCGAATCGAGCAATACTTGCTCGATTGATCGAATAATCCACATATATTCAGTAACTCATCAATATTCAACAACTCGTCCGAATTTACAATATTTTCTCGGACGAGCAACATTAACATTCATGAATCGCTCGAGCATTTGTCAAACATGCTCGATTCAACAAAACCTAGACTCATTGTCTAATCACCAACAACCGAAAAACTAAATACACGTCTGTCATGCAGACTCCACGATTCGTGAGACATCAATCACGTCAAATTTGGAGATAACAACTATCCACGATGAGAAATGTGCTTAAGTTGTGTAAACGGTTGAAGGAGTTAGCAAAGTATTGGGTGCACGATCCGTCAAGTCTCCGCACGACATGGAACTGACTTTACCACGATCTTCCACTTGCCCGCTCTTCCACTCATGAAACCGTCACACTTATAGGGATCAAGGTGTTCACAACTTTGACAATATAAATAAGTATCTGAATCCATGATTGAGGACAACGAATGATCACTAGCTATCATCAATCGTCCGCACAAAATTTCTCGAGTAACTACTCTCAAGAATTTATCAATCTATCGAACTTATTTGAACTCAACATTCACTAATTATTACGAAACCTTCAACATACCCACAATCCTTGATCATCACCGATCCCACACAATTCTCGCTTCCCTCCTACAGATCAACCCATCTCCTCTTTGCGATCAATTGACTTTGGAACGGTCATTGTGTTGGTTTAGGCCGGAGTCCTACAGATTGATCTCTCGAATCTAAGCACCCTCTTTGCACCGGTGCATCTGTGTGAGGTTCGGCAGTTTGCTCAGTTGAGGAGTCTCGACCACACGCTCGACTCTTCATTTTCCTACAAAACCAGCAAACCATTTTTCCCCATCCACAATTATTTTACCAACTGTAGGTATTTATTCATTATGACATCGTTCGCTTGATACCTCCCTTCAATTTGTCTTGCCACTAATTGCGAATCACTGGTTATTCTCACATCGTCTAGCTTCATTTTGATAGCTATCATTAATGCTTGTATCACCGCTTCGTATTCTGTTTCGTTGTTGGTTGCTTTAATTATATTCCAGACGAAAGAAGAAAACTGTTCTAGCCCCTCCTGGCGAAGTGAACACGATTCCCATTCCTCCTCCCGAACTATTTAAAGATCCATCTACGAATATTTCCCATCTTCTTGGATGATTTTCCTGAAGCAGGTCTTTGGGGTCTAATAGTTCTTCCTCCATATCCATCATTTCCTCTACTCCTTTATCTTCCTCGGATGGAAATTCAGCTAGGAACTCTGCCACATTTTTGACTTCATTGAAGTTTGAACTTCGTATTTCAGCCCATACTGATCAATTCTAGTGTTCCATCTTTCGATTCTCCCTACTCTCTTCGTGTTCTTTAAAACTGATTATATTGGAACTCTCGTTAGCACCTTGATTTTATGAGTTTGGAAATAAGTTCGCAGTTTCTCTGCCGCGTACACCAAAGCTAATATCAGCTTCTCAATCTTCGGATAGTTTTTCTCAGCAGAGTTGAAAGTCTTACTAACGTAGAATATTAGTTTAACTACCCCTTCATCTGTGCGAAGTAATACTGCACTTGATGCATTTGTTGTAGCTGCGAGACAGATCAATAATTATTCGCCAGGTTATGGCTTTTGGAGGATAGAGAAATTAATGAGATACTCTTTTATGCTCTGCAGCGCTTGCTCACATTCTTGCGTCCACGTGAACTTTGCCCCCTTCTTTAAGATATCGAAGAAATGTTTACATTTGTCTGAGGATCTGGAAATGAATCTTCCTAAGGCTGCCAACTGTCCATTTAGTTTTTGCACATCCTTTATGGTTGTCGGGGACGGCATATCCATTATGGCTTGAACCTTAGATGGATCTACTTCAATTCCTTTCTTTGACACTATATGTCCCAAGAATTTCGCTGATTCGACCCCATAAATACACTTCGCCGTATTTATTTTCATCTTGAATGCTCTTATTTGCTCAAAAATTTCTCTCAAATCTTCCACATGATCTCCCGATTCTTTAGTTTTTAGCGAAGATCTTTTCCACCATTCGGTGATATGTGGCTCCCGCATTCTTCAAATTCAAGGGAATTCTCGTATAACAATATGATCCTCTGGGGGCGAAGAAATCTGTATGCTCTTGATCTTCTTCTGCGAGTGGTATCTCGATTGTAACCCGAGTATCCATCCATCAATAAAAGCCTTTTGTACCCTGATGATGATTCCACCATTTGAGGTATGTTTGGCAAATGAAAGCTATCCTTTGGGCAAGCGGTGTTCAAATCACTGAAATCTATGCATATTCGTATTCCATTGTTCTTCTTAGGCACTATCACCATATTTGCAATCCACTCTGGATACTTCGCTGGCCGTATAATTCCGAAATCCATCATCTTTTGTAATTCCTCCTCTTTTTGCTCATGATATGCGGTTGTTATCTTTCGTTTTATACTGTCTTATTGGGTTAACTGGATTAAGATCTAACTTATGATAAGCAACTCATGGTCGATACCGGCATCTCATCCATGCTCCAGGAGAATACGTTGAGATACTCTTTTAAAAACTTTATCAATCTTTCTTCTTCGTCCACCTCCATATTCGTTCCAATCTTTATCATTTTTGGTTCTCCCTCACTACCCATGTTTATCTCCTTCGTGGGTTCTACTGCTGCGAAATTCATGATTGGCTCTCCAAGTGGGGATGGTTCCTTTAATTGCTATAAAGGTTCTCCTTCTTTCTCAGGTATCTCGCTTGGTATTGCCCATCCTTCTTTTGCTTTGGTCGTATAGACCATTAAATCTTCTTCATTCTTTGCCTCCATCACTCTCTTCCTTTGTTATTTCTTTTTCTTTAACCTTTCTTCGTAGTTATTGACATCTTTTTCATTACAATCTCGCGCATCCTTTTGATCTCCTTTTATTTCGCCTATTCCACTCGACATTGGGAACCGAACTGCTTGATAGAAAGTTGACGCTACTCCTTTTATTCCGTGAATCCAAGGCCTACATATGAGGGCGTTATAAGGTGACTTCACGTCTACCACATAAATAGTGACTTCCATCTCCAACTCTCCTGCGAAGATCTTCACAACCAATTCACCCTTTGGTTTAGATGCAACACCATTGAATCCGTATATATTATAAGTGGATGACACGAGATCTGAGTCTTTGTAACCCATAGTCTTAAATGCATGATAGAAAAGAATGTCCACTGAACTTACAGTATCCACCAAGATTCTATCTATCGCCCATATCTTCCTATCTCGCGTAGGATCGTCTCCCCATCGTGAGTGCTTACCAAAATTTAAGGTTATGACCAGTGGATCTGTATGTGATGCTCCTCCTTCCGGTGCATCCAGTGCTGAAAAGGAAATAGCTCGCTTCTGCCACTCCTCTAAGGGTCCCTTCTTCGCGATAAAGGAAATAGCTCGTTCCCTTCAAAATCCCTTTTATGCACCCTTTTTAGTACATTATCATGAAAATGTTGAACATCTTTTGCATAATGAATTATAGAATTACAATTCGGCCTTTGCACTCCTCTATCTATTTCAATTCGGTATACCTGTGCCTCGGTTCTCGATTATTATCACGAGGTGGAGGCGGTGGTGGTGGTGCTTGATTTTCTAAAAAATGATCGAGTTTCCCCTTTTGAATTAAACGAAGTATTATTCTTCGCAGGTTTCTGCAATCATTTGTGTGATGTCCATGAAAACGGTGATACTTGCAAAACTCGTGGCTTCGCTGCTCCGGTGGTGGTTCTATCCCTAGATATTGAGGAGCAGGAATCTCTTCAGTCAATACAATTGCTTCCCATACTCTTTCCATAGTTGTGTTGAGTATAGGGAGCGCTACGTCTTCAAATGGTGGTCTTCTTTCGCCGTATCTCTGACCTTGATTATATCTTCGCTGATTCCCGAATTATCACCTCGCGGTTCGTAATTTCTTTGTCTCCGCTCTATATACCTCGGATGATGATCGATCCATTCCCGATATCCACTTGACACTGCTACTAATTTCGCGAGGATTGTATTTGACAGTTCCCCTTTTTCATGCTTCAAGCCATTTTCTATAGCATTTGCCATCCTTGGTAAAAGACGTGAGTTTCCCTCTTTTGATGGTATTTGTGCAATTCCGCGTACTTCTCCCTGCTTCTCCTCCAGGGCAATGTATTCCTCCTGGTACTCTCTCAATTCATTCATCGTTAATGAGTTACGAATTATGAATATTTGAGTGTACAAGAGGTATGTGGGAATTAGGGCGTTCACAAAGGCCAGAATGAAGTTCTTCTCATCGACTCTCCCTCCGAGTTCACTACATACAGTCCTCCATCTCGTCACCAGACTTCGCAGGCTTTCTCCTGGTTTTCGTCTCAGATTGAATAAAGTTTCTATTTCGGGTCGTAGCATGTTGTTGCTTATGTATGTTGTTAAGAATATCCTCTGTAGGTCTATGAATAAAGAAATTGATCTCTCTGGAAACCACTCAAACCATGCCAATGCTTTGCCTAAGGTTAGGCTCGCAGAAAATATTTACATAATACAACTTCGTTTTGTGCCCACCGCATCAAGGAAAGAGTGTATTGCTTCAAGTGTTGCACTGCACTTTCGGATCCACTGAATATACTCCCGAGGGTAGGTAACGAGCATCTCGAATGAATCCTCGCCTCCAATACATCACGAGTAAATGGAGATTTTCCAGCATCCTTTATTGCCTCTGCCAGTTGTACTCTCCCTCCTCTTCGTGAGTTATTAATCATTGACCTCATATCTCGTAACTCATCTAAGACTACCTGGTTCAAATGATCTCCACCTTCATCTCGCATGTTCCTTCTTTCTTCGTCGTTTCTTCTGCCATCCTCGCGTCTCCTTTCTTCTTCGTATTCCCTTTCTTCCTAGCGTACCCTCTCTTCTATGCGTCTTCTTTCTTCTTCAAATCTTCTCCTTTGATCTTCCCATCTGGTTTCTTCCAATGCTCTCCTAAACTCTCTTTCTTCGCTACTCTCTCTTTGGCGTCTCCTCCTTCGCTCTCTTCGTTCCTCATTTCTCCTTTCTCCATTTTCGTCCTCTTCCAACATCTTTTCTCTGTGACGTAAGTTTCTGCTTGCTGATGAGCCCGTTATCGCGTCTGATTCCCCTCCTCGTTGGTCGTTAGCTTCTCTCTCTTCATTGAGCTATTGGTTTTGTTGCATTAAAGTAATATTTTGCCTCGCGAGCCTGGTTCGCTGCTCTACTAGATCTCTCTCCCGTTCTCTTTCTAGACGAAGTACCTCCCTCAATTGCTCCAATGTCATATTTTCCTCATTAATATTTTCCTATCTCTCTTCTCCAGTAGGTTCTTCTCCTTCAACCGTGTCAGTATCAGTAGTATGAACCGATCCCTCTCTATATCGATTCTCATCGTGGTTTCCATTTTGCCGCGATTCACGCCACGCCTGCCTCCTGGGTTTGATGTTTCTCCTATCTCCATTCTTCTTCCTCTTTTCGCTTCTAGACGCTTGCTTCTCCTCGATGCCATTAGATGTTTTGCTCGATCCGGAACCCTTGCCATTAACTAATTCCAGCCGAATTATTCTCTTCTCACCGATTTACTGACGATCTTCAATTGGGTGAACTTTTTTAATTCAGACTTGAGACAAACTTCCAAGACTTTGATGAATCTTTCAAAATGGCGGCTAGATCTACTCTACTTTCCTAACCTTTAACACAAACTCACTCTCCTAGTTTACGAAATCATATCTTTCATGAAGATCAACTCGTTAAGAGATTTTAATAAGAAAACTCAAAAATAACTTCAACTCTTTTTTCCAATCTCAAGTGAGAGGAAACTCTCAACCCGAGATCCCTATTTCTCGGCGCCAAAATGTAACTACGAAAATCCAAAGAGTACACCCAAATGATGAAATACACAAAACCTAAGACATGATTATAAAGACAAGATCAAATTCTTCCTTTATTAATGTATACGAAATTGAAATTTCCTTTTCAATAAGTTAAGATGATGCAAATATAGAAAACTCTCAAGAACCCTAACTTAATTTCTCTCAACATAACCTCTCCTATACAAATTTTCCAACCCCTTTTACAATCAACTTAGGTCACTATTTATAGGCAAAACTAATTAATGGGATACAGCTCATTTTACTTCGCGGTCAATCACACAATCCACGTGACTCTGCTTTTACTTCGTCCAACCATTTTCTATAATAAAGTAATTCCATCATTTTCGCCGATAACTTCGGTACCTTGTCGGCACAACTGTCCTATTTCTTGCACAACAATCCTATCTTCGCCTAACTCTTCTTTCTTCGTCAGTTAACCTCTCGCCCAAGTAATCATATTTCTTCAACTACTATCCTGACCGAATTACACTTCGATGATCCAATATTTGTTAAAGTAAATCTGACACCTGATTTGACTTGTCACTGACATCTACTCTCGGGGTTGATGAAAGATCTTCTAATTTTAGATTTATTACGTGGATTTCGTTCAACCTCGTTCGACCACGTGGCGAATAGGATTTCTGTACCTACAGGTTAAACTGAAATGACACCCAAAAGATAGCAAAATACGTATGGCCTATCCATCCAAGGTAGTAATTTTTTTATCTTTGTTTGGTCGTACCTGATCGAACTTATTTGCTTCTGTCCTAACATACTTTTTATCTTCAGCTGTATTTTTAATTTCTTTGTACTCTTTGTACCTGATCAAATTAATTAGGCTTATGAAGTATTTTTGTGCAGGAGTGCCAGTTATGTTCGCCATGTCACCCATTGAAATGATGGTGTTTGTACCCAAAATAAATTCTAGGCACAAAACACGATGATTGATGATGATGTTGCGAAATTAGGGTTAAAAAAAAAAGATAAATTGAGGAAAAATAAATGGAGACAAGAATTTAACGTGGTTCGGAAAGTGTTGCCTACATCCACGGATGGAATCCCGTAGGGAGAGATTTTATTGATATGATGATTACAATAATTCTTGAAAGGTTGGAAAACCTAGAATCCTCCATCCTTGAGTTGGATTTTTAGCCTCTATTTATAGGCAAAAATCCCTAATCTAGTTCCTTAATAACCCTAGATTTGTAGCTATCCAAAATAACCACCTGGATTTGTACTTATCCTTTAATATTTGTATATATCCTTGAAGATCCATGTATATCTTGAAATATTCTTGTATATCTTCACATGATTTGAGTTTATCTTGAAAGATCCTTGTATATCTTCACAAGATTTGTGTCTATCTCAAAAGACTTCCAAAAATAAGTCTTTTGGGCTTTTATAATAAGCTAGACTGGGCCTCTATATTAAGCCATGTGGGTTTCCACAATAAACCTCCGGGTTGGTTTCCTCAATAAACCTCCGGACTTCCTTAATAAGTCCGGTCTGGGCTTTCTCAATAAGCCCTGTGGGAATCCTCAATAAACCCACGGGTTGGTTTCCTCAATAAACCTCCGGACTTCCTCAATAAGTCCGGCCTGGCTTCTTCAATAAGCCCTGTGGGTTTCCTCAATAAACCCATAGCCTGGTTTCCTCAATAAACCTTCGGACTTCCTCAATAAGTCCGGCCTAGCTTCCTCAATAAGCCATGTGGGTTTTCTCAATAAACCCACAGCCTGGTTTCCTCAATAAACCTCCGGACTCCCTCAATAAGCCATGTGGGTTTCCTCAACAAACCCACAGCTTGGTTTCCTCAATAAACCTCCTGACTTCCTCAATAAGTCCGGTCTGGGCTTCCACAATAAGCCCTGTGGGTTTCCTCAATAAACCCACGGGTTGATGCTATTAAATAGCTTGTGCGGCACACACGTACACTATTTGAATAGGGTACAAACAGATGGCAACTTGGCAAGGTGGAGCAAAATAAAAAGAAGAAAAAAGCCCAAAAGAGTGTTGAGCATGAAAATGATGAAGAAGAAAAGAACTGGAAAAAAAATGTGACAACCAAGACAAGGAGAACGCAAATAAGTAAGTGACACTCGGAAATGGTAGAAGTGTCCTCCTAGAAGAAAAAAGTTGTGTTTATTGCTAGGAAAATGACCTAATTCAATTTCTCTCTTGATTTCTTCTAGTTAACCTTTCGATGTTCTGCTCGGATTGGATTCCCTTGAACGGTTGAACCATATTTGGTGAGCTATGGATCCATTTCTAGCCTTACAGGTTGTTGATCTGGCTGAAGCTTCAAAGAACTTTATGACATTAGAATGTAGTCATTCAAGAAACCTTAGAGCTTCTCCAATGGTCATTGTGTATGTTTCCTATGTGGCAACACAAATAAGACATTCTCAATCTATTTTTCCTTAAAATCAAGGAGAGAAAAAGATCCATCTCCAACAGTATTGCATGTAACCTCTTTTTTTTTAACTAGTATAAATTTTATTTTCCATAACTAAGATTTTATTAAAGCTAAAAATGGTTAGTTAATACTTAATATATTAAAGTCAATTCAATTAAGTAAAAGCTGACTAGGATGGTATACAATGTCAAGTGGAATGTCTAAAACTTGATATTCCGCTTGACTATGTCTACCCGAAGTCGTCTATACATTGGTTTAAGACATCAAGGGACTGGGGAATGATTTTAGAGAAAATGAATGTGTATCCTATGTGGATTTTGATATTTATCCCCACACACATACCATTGGGGAAGCTCTTATGAGAATCAAGCGAGCAATTAAAAAAAAAAAAAAATCAAGCTGATTTTAGCTACAAAAAATGGGTATGTCCTCCTATGAGCAATATAAACTTCTCCTGAAAAGTAGGGATATCTTCAAGTATATAGTTGAGATTTAGGATTGACACAATATCAGATTTCATGACTTGGATATTTAGGACTTCAATATGCTTTTTGCAGGGATTTGCCCTTGAAAGATAAATTTCAGTTTTATACAATCCTAAAGATTTGTCCTTTTTTTTTTGTCGGGCACTATGGATATGTTTTTAATTATGGGAGGGAACCGCTCAGGATGTCCGAATCTGATGCCCAAACCAGAAAGCTGTGAAATGAAAGATTACAATATTTTGGCCACAACTCATAACCCTGTGAAATAGCAGGGGTCGTTCCCTCCCTAGTCAAAAAAAAAAAAAAAAAAAAAAAAAAAAAAAGAACACGAAAAAACATTTCCTCTCTCCTCAAACATTTCCTCTCTCCTCTCTCAAACCCCCTCTCTCCAAACCTTAAGCCTCTTCATTTATCGCCTCCCCGCTCGCATTTGGTCTTTAAGACCCGGATCCGAGCAGATAGTGTAGTCAATGTTAGATTCAGCTTTAGTATCTTTAGTTTCTTCTCTCGTTCGCCTTTCACCCTTTTCCCATCTCGGCATCTCGTCTACATCAACAAATCTTGGAGGCCGTTTGCGGCTATTGGAGGTGGTGGTGATAGCGGATCTGCTCTCCCATGTCCTTCTTCAAAGCTTTCTATTGATGACTCATTTGGGGTTTCTTTCCAATACGTGCGATTTCATCTGTTCCTATACGGTGATTGAGTTCATCATGGGGGTTAGATACGGGTGTTCATTGTTGAGGGTTGTTGATTTTGCTTCTGAGATTTCTTATCCATCTGCTCCCTTTTCTTCTTCTTGTTTCAATCAACATCAAATCGAAATCACTGATTTCATCAACCCCAGGTACTTGTTTATGTTGACGAAATCAGTGTCGACGGATTTCGTTATGGTGGCTTGGTTGTGGACGTTGAGGAGCTTCTGCAGTGGATTCTTAGCTTGATGGTGGATCTGGAGATAGTGGCCGCGGCGGCGGAGTTAGGGTTGTTGCTAGAAGTCATTTCTATAGCACTTTTACGGCTAGGGTTTCCATGTAATTTGGGCAATTCATTTGTCCGGAAGAGGGTTTTCTATGTTGGGCTCTCACAATTATATAATGTGAGTTAGCATTTCTTGGGCCTTGTATTTGTTACATTAGGCTGGGTCTTTCCTTTGTTGGGCTTCTTTCTTGAAGCATATGTCTGGGGTTTGTACTTTGTACAATTGTACTAACTATTCTATATAAAATTAATCTTTACCGAGCAAGAAAAAAAAAAAAAAAAAAAAAACTAGAAACAAGGTGGTTTCAGAAATGAAAAATACAACGATTTGTAACTTTGGCCGGAATGTGTTCCTGGTTTATTAGATTGCACAAATTAGGACTCATACTGTAGTATGAAAGTAATAACTATCCATTATTTATTTTCTTCTTATTGACATTGCAAAGACATGACTAGAGATCCATCAACTTAGAGAGTGACCCTAAGCTAGTGATGACAACAACAACCGTATACAGTTACAATTTTGTAATAGTTAATATCAATCTTCTCCTCATGATTTAGAGAACCCAAACAAATGCCTCCACCATAACCTTTTGACATGCATGTCTGATTATTACACTCAGCATCATCAGCACAATGAACTCTGAAGATGTCACATCGCTGTTCTGCATAATCGTGCATCCATTATTCAGTTGATGGTTAATAACTTATATAAGGCTATATTCAAGATATCAATTGAAAGTGTATATATATATGTACTAACCAGTAATTAATGGTCTTGCAGCTGCCTCGACGGCGTACGAGAAACCAAGAAGAAGCAAGCATAAGCTCAGAGCCACAACCAGCTTAGTCGAACTGGACATCTTCATTGAGATTTTGGGGGTCGGATTTCCTGGTAGTCTAAATTAGATGGTTCATGCAAATATTTATAGTGGCTTTAGCAGGATCACACTAGAGAATCCAAGGTGCATTTATTTCCTCACACGCAAATTCTTCGTTTTTCTTAGTTTTTTGAGAATAATATCTCTTTTGTTTAAATGCAGTATCTTGGGTGGTAATGGGGATATATATGCGTATCAACTAACTTGCTTTAGGAAAGGAAGGAAGAAATATAGCCAGCTGGTGATGAAGATCTATTCCCTTCCTTAATTGGATTGATCACGTTATTATCATGTATAGTTTTTCACGGAATTTTGTATTAAACATGTAAACAACGTTATAAATAGCATAATCTCTTTTTCCTCTTCTTCCTTCACCGAAGACAGAGATCTGATAAGTGTCTCATTAACTTCTTAAGATTTTCAGGATCTACGAGATTTTTTTTTGGTCCATGAAGAAAAGAATTTATCTTACTAATATAAAGAAAAGAGCTCTTTTTGGTATGAGACCCCTAAATTAATTAGTTGTCCCCATTTTTTACATATTTACATAAATACCATCGTTTTAAAAATAGATCAAAAATTTCAAAAACTCAATATATTTCAAAATATATACCGGATTTTTGTAAAATTTATATATTTGAAAAGTTCTTTTAATTATCTACGTAACGAGTACAAATAAGAATAGTAAAAACTTTTGTTTTAGAAAAAAATCTCATGACTTTCAAATTTAGTATTGTTGGATGAGTAAAATTCAAGCATGTACATCGCACATGTGTCCTTACTAGTAAAGGAAAAGGAAAACCCAACAAAATGAAGGGTCTCTATAGGGCTGTCAGTTGTGGTTTGCTAATGGGTTATTTGACATCCCGTCATGGGCTTTCCTGATTACTTTAGAAAGATTTTTTTTGAACGATTTTCAAGAGACCATGGTTTTATTAGGCCAACCTCCCTATACTTATAAGAGGTGTTCTAAAGATAGGCAAATACACATTTACCCTTTACTTTAATTTAAATTAAAACTAACCTAATAATTATACAAATCTAATCATCTATGAAGCACGGATACTTCAAAATTGGTGACGTATCCGTATCGTACCGTATCAGTATTGGATACTTGTGGATACCAGGGATACGTATCAGATAGGGAACATTATCTATATACCCCTACTATCAGACCCCTTGTAAAAATACCCTTATCAACTTTACAAATACCCCTAAGCCTACTACATTACTAAAATACCCTCTTTTATATAGTGTATATACAAAACCACCACCACTATTCAAAAAAAAAAATACAAAACCGAAAAAAAAAAAACTCTAATGCCCACACCACTGTCCACCGCCAACCACCACCGTCCACCGCCAACCACCACCACCACTGTCCACCGCCTCCCACCACCACTGACGACCACCACCACCACCAACCACCACCACCGACGACCACCACCACCGAAGACCACCACCACCACCACCGACCACCGCCAACCACCGCCACTGTCCACCACCAGCGCCAACCACCGCCACCGTTAACGAACACCACCACTGTCCACTACCGCCGCCGCCGCCAACAACCGACACCCACCGCCGCCGCCAACCATCACCGCCGTCAACCACCATCGCCGCCGCCAACCACCACCACCATGTGGAGTCAACTTGCTGAAGTTGTGTCGATATCGGAAGCAACTAGCTCAAGTTGTCTTCAACAATAAAGGCAACTAGCACAAAGTTGTCTTCAAAAAGTGAAATCAACTAGCCTAAGTTGTCTCCATATATGGAGGCAACTAGCACAAGTTGTCTCCAAAAATAATAAAAATTATACACAAATAAGTGAACCTAGTGTGAATCGAACACACATCATCTGACATATAGTCAGTTGTGCTACCATTGCACCACAGGTTCGCCACACCATCAGTGCTCAACCAACAATTCAAACAACCACCATACAACACCACACCCTCCATTTGTGCTACTGCAACTCTACCTGCAACAGCTTCATGACCACAACCGTCTATGCACACTTGCAACATGAGACAATAGGTGCAGTCACTTCCATGCCCCTACTCAAACACCATCAGCAACACACAAGCAAAGAATAACTTCTTGTTACTGCTTTCAATGCCTGGATTCATATTGAGTTCCTTCTCAACTTCCTAAGCATTCATCTACTCTCTTGACTTTAAAGCATGATCATCAGCAGCACAACCATCATCAGCAACTCAACACAACCTTGTGTTACCATTGCACCACAAATTCGTCACAAATATTGTAAGATATATGTATAAGATAATTTCAGATGAATAAATGGACCCAAAAACATAACCAAGTTGCCTCAGAACTGGAATCAACTAGCTCAAGTTGCCTCCAATCTGGAATCAACCAGCTCAAGTTGCCTCCAAAAGTGAAAGCAACTTTCTCAAGTTGTCTCCAAAAAAAGGAAGCAACTAGCTCAAGTAGTCTCCAATAGCGGAAGCAACTTGGTCAACTTGTCTCCAATAGTTTGAGGCATCCAACACAAGTCCACTGCAACAAACCACTACTTTTAACACAACAAACCACCTCCACTTCATTCAAACACTAACCCTGCAATATTACAATTTCAATTCCACCATTTCCGGTACCACAAACACTATGCAACTTCATGTCACTATATGTTGCAGTTCAAGACCACCATACCCAAGACTCCATATGCTATCCCAGTTCATGTACATTATCATAAAAACCTACCATTGCCTGTGCCTACATCTTCTTGCTATTTCTCAGATCATCTCATATGCTTCCAACAACATCACTGACTCCATCTTGTCTTGCACCTGTATCTCATACTCAATCCAAATCAACACCATTCAACCACCATTCCAACCCATGACATCAACATCACTGACTCCATCTTGTCTTGCACCTGTATCGAATAAAATCAACACCATTCAACCACCATTCCAACCCATGACATCAACACCATTTCTCCCAACTTCTCACAACTAATTTCTCAAACAACGTACAACACCACCAAGTCCTTTCTTGTTTTCTGACTAACCGAGCATCACTTCTAATCTCTCGAAATCCATCACGAATTCACACCAGAAATTCATTTCCAGACCACAAAGAAAACCCAATTTCGATCCAGTGTAATTGTTAAATTGAATCCACTTCAAACTTGCTGACTCGAGCTTTCACTTCATCACCATTTTGAACTACAACTAGCTCGGTCAATTATATCTTACATTTCCATAAATTTCATTTCTCAATAAAACCACCGCGTCAAATTGACAAAAAGCCCGACTAAATTCCACCATTGCATCTGAAAGACTGAGATTCAATTGAATCACAACAAACCCCTTAGTACCTTGTTGTATTTCTCACTCAGTTGGGAACTCAAAAATCAAAAACCCCAAAAGTGAACATGAACCATAAAGATCAAACTAAATCACCACAAACCATCAAAAATCGAAATCAAAAGTTTTTGCAACCCAAATGGTAAACAAAAGAACTGAATCGGTCTTGAACTTTGATGATTGAACATGCAAAACCTATATTCTTTATTCAATTACCAAAATTGAAACCAAAGAAATTAGATCTGATTTCAAATTTCAATTTTCAAACTACAAAGAAGGAGATGAGATCCGCTGATAATAGTAGCGTACGTAACGGAGGTGGTGGTGCTGTTTTTAGTTGTGGCGATCGACATGATGGTGGTGGTGAGAACGACGGAGATTGTGGCGGTGGGAGCGATGGAGATAATTTCTGAGACTGATTTAAGTTTTTAATAAAGTACACAGGATAAAAAGGTTAAATAAAGAATGAATCTGCTGATGGTAGTGGCGGCGATGTAGATGGTGACAGCGGTGGGAGAGATGGTGGTGGTGGGAGAGATGCAGATGGTGGTGGTAGCAGTTTAAGTCGAGGAAGAATGAAGTGAACGAATGTGGAAGGGTAAAACGAAGGTGGAAGGTTAGAAAAGGAATTATGAGAGATATTTTTTTGTTGATAATTTCAATTCTGCCATCAAGGGTATTTGTAAAGACCCATAAGGGTGTTTGTGCATGACCCATGGATAGTAGGGGCATAAATAACATTCCCACTATCAGATACTCCATTTAAAGTGTCACCTTTTTTTAATTACAAAAAGGGTAGGGGATACTTTGGGATACCTCTCAGATACTCTATAAGGGGATACTTCCTATAATCTAACATTTTTTTTATACAAAATCTATATATTTATAATTTTATACATAAAATCTAAAATTCTAAATATGTATAGTTATTTGTAATCATGATCATATTGAATAATTATATCTAAACATAATAACTTGTTGACTATAAAGAAAAAAGACTTGGTATTTATTTTTATGGTGCTTAAAAAAAATGGTGCTAGAAAAATTTAAAGCTTATTGGGCAGTCATGTTTTTCATGTTGTTTTAGAGAGAAATCGGAGTACATGTGATTTTATCCATTCAAATTAACAAAAGTAAGACCGAAACCCAAAATGCTGAAAATTTAATATTTGCTCACTTTAATAATCAAAATAGTATCTATCTGATTTTTTTTTTTATGATTTTTTAGTAGAGTGAATTATTATTATATTAAATATTTTTTGATAAATACACGTATCCCACCGTATCCCGTATCCCCATTTTATGAAAATTGACGAATCCCCGTATCGGTATCGGTGCATCATAGGTAATCATATACATCTAATCTAAATGAATCTATTAAGCAAAATCAAAAACAAAAACAGAGATAGGAGGGGCATCGAAATTTTTTAGTTTTGAAAAAAAAAAAAATTATTCTTCTTATTCTCTCTTTCCTTCTCTCTTTCCTTGACGTTCTTTGTTCGATTAAAAAACCCATCAATCGTTTTTAATTCGTTTTTTATTGAGAAAATTGAGTAGAAATCATCAAAATATGGTTTAAATGGAAGTTAAAGTGGCATGTTCGGTTAAGAATAGTTTAAAAACAACTAGTTTTCTAACCGAACCAAGATTACAAGAACACTACGGCTATCACGAATTTATTTTTTCGTAACCGAACTCCGAGTTTGGTTGGTTCGCAAAAAAAATAGTTTTAACCGAACTCCTCATTGAAAACCAATATATTGTGTTCGGTTGGTTAGGTTAATTGGAAAAAAATTTCCTTTAACCGAACACTTGTATTCGAACAACAAATGTTGAGTTTGGCTGGTTCGCAAAAAAAAAAAAAAAAAAAATTGCTAATCAACCCTTCTCTGAAAATCAATATATTGAGTTCAGTTGGTTCGCAAAAAAAAATAAAAAAAATTGCTAACCGAACCCTTCTCTGAAAATCAATATGTTGAGTTCAAGTGGTTCGCAAAAAAATGCTTTCTAACCGAACTCTACTATGCAAACACATATGTTAAGTTCGGTTTATTTGAGAATTTTTTCTCCTAACCGAACTTCACTCTAATATTGAGTTCAGTTCAGTCGAAAATCAATGTTGGAAACCGAACATTACTCTGTATACTCTAGAATAAAAGTTCGGTTACCTGTCCCGGAACCTGTTAGCCGAACTCATCAAAACCTCCATTAAAAGCGAGTTCGGCTACCTGCGTCTTAGGAAAAAGTAGCCGAAATGCACTTCCAAATAAGTTTGGCTACCTGTTCTTCAGATCTTGTAGCCGAACTTGTTAGAATTAACCCAATTCAAGCTACAAAATTTCTTATTTTCAGGAAATTTTAGCTAATTCAAGCAACAACAAACTATATTTGAAGTATGCTTGGGTGGTTTGAAGGTTCGGACTCAAAAAATAAAAAAATAATTGAGTTTTCCAACTCTTATAATCTCCTTCTTCTTCAATTTCAATAACTTAATTTTGAGAAAAATAATATTGATTTTATCTTACACTAATCACTAATTAATCGAATTTAATTACACTAACTAATGATTACAATAACTAATCATTACACAAACTTAATTAGGAAGGGTAATTTTGGTATTAACATAAATATTTGGATAAGGGGTGTCTTCACTTTATTTCTAAATGTCCCCCAAAAAAACCATGGTCCCCAAAAAATCGTTCTTATTTTTTTGGGACTATGGTTTTTATTGGGACCATTAAGTTATTTGGCCAGCCATTGATTAGAGAGAAGGGATAACCTAGTAAGAGCAGATGATGAAATTGTCCCCTTATTTTTATTTTAATTATTTTATTTTTTCATTTTAACTTTCTTTAATCTTTTTCAATAGGTACGGTTCGGTTAGGTCTTTTTTTTCTAGTTAAATCATATGCGAACTTTTGTACATAACTCCAATTTTGTGTTCGGTTAAGTCAAAGAAAATTTCACTTAACCGAAATTTAGTCTGTAAGAAAAAAATGTTGATTTCGGTCAAGTCGACTTTTTTTTAATCCTAATTAACCAAATTTTTCTTTGAAACCTATCTGTCGGTTACGTAGCAATTTTTTCTCCTCACCGAACTTTCCTCTGAAAACTTGATTTCGGTTACGTAGGAATTTTTTTTCCTTCCCGATTTTTTTTTTTTTTTGAAAACCTATATATTGAGTTCGATTACGTCGCAATTTTTTCTCCTAGAAGTCGGCTACGCCGCAATTTTTTCTTCTTAGGTTATAGTTACGTCGTAATTGTTTCTCCTAACCGAACTTTCTTCAAATTACTTTCAGTAAATTTGATTAGAAAAGGAATAAAAAACACTAGCCAAACTCGACTAAGAAAGGAAAATTCTAGCCAAACCACACCTAATAAAAAGAAAATTTTAAAAAATAACAATAATAAAAATGTGTTAAAAAAATTATAACAAAAATAATAATAAAATAATAATGATTAGAATAATATAAGGGTATTTTGGCCATTAAATAAAATACGAGGATAAGGGGTGTTGAATTTTACTTCATAATGACCTACCAAAAATGAAAGAATGGTCCCCTTCAAAATTTCCATGGTCCCCAAAAAATCCTTCATATTATTATATTATTATTATTTTGATAAACAAGGAACCTTTTCATTAACGGAGTAAGAAAAATACAACTATGAATAAGATCCGATTAAATCAAAGGAAGAATGGTTTTTCTCGGAAGTAAATCCCAACCATTTAGTTTGTTTTTCTTTTTTAGATATGCTCCCAAAATAGGAATGATTTGCTCAAATCTCTTGTAACTTGTTGATATAGGACAACGGAAACAATCAAAAACAGGATAGTAACACAAGGAGAATCCACTCCTTAGAACAGTAAACTCATTCCAATCCATGAGATACGACAACTCTAATCCAAGAGTTAAAGACAATGGTTTATAACCAATAAACGAATCAATATTATTACCAATATAAGCGAGCAAAAGCTGTTTTACAAGAACGATTTAACTGATTCTTATACTACTACCGAAACCCTAACAAACCCTTAAGATTAAGACTTACTAAACATAAAAGATCTTTCGATATCTAATGCTTAACAGAAATACTAATATATTCTTCCCTTTTATTTGACTCCTACTAAAACAGGGAAGATATGCATATAACCCAAAGTTTGGAAAATTCTTATCAGCCAACTTGCCGCATTTGGATACGTCCCGTATCAGAATTCCCCACTGCGACTAAACTCGCCCCGATTTTACCTCCATTACTGTCAGCCACCTTACCTCCACAACTGCCAGCAGCACTAACTCCTACAAGTTGATTAGGAAGTGTTCCCTTTTCCTCTTTGATTGGTTGTCGCTTGGTTGGTAGTAATGTCACCTTCGTTCCCCTCCAATAGAACTCATAGGTATTGGCATTTCCGCGGAATAGAGCATCCACATCATACTGCCAAGGTCGTCCCAAAAGAATATGGCACGAATCCATGTCTATCACTTCACAGACAATAGCATCACGATAAACCTTTCCAAAGGCAATTGGAACCTTGCAAACTCGTTCAATTCTGGTTTCTAACCCGGTTTTAATCCACCCGACACGATAAGGACTGGGGCGTGGTTCCATCGGTAAACCGATCTCTCGGACTAGCTTCCACGATATAAGATTTTCCGTACTACCGGTATCAATAATAAAGTCACATACATTTTCTAGAAGGATGCCTTTGAATATAAAAATCTTATTTCTTTGAGTAACTTCATCAATTTTTGGAGTCAGGAGTACCTTTCTTTTTGTGTTATCACGTTGTAGCACTTTTCTTATTATTAGGATAGTTGCTCCAACGTCATCAGCATAAACATTATCAATTTCTTCATCTTCTTCTGTTCACTTGGACTCGGCCATCTTGTTGTCGCCATCAACTAGAGTTGTTTGTTGCCGTTTAGGACACTCATTCGAGTGATGTCCCGATAGTATACAACGGTAGCAAACATCTTCCATTGGCTTGGAATAATTGTTTTTCCTCCTTGTTATTGGTGTAGCAGATAACTCGATAAACGGACCCTTGCTGTCAGAGAAGGACTGCTGGTTGTCGGACCCTTGTTTTTCCTCCTTGTTATTAAAAGGCCCTGTAGACCCCTCAATCGTTAGTTCTACACCATAGTTCGGGTTCTTCCTATATTCTTCTTTCACCCCAGTCTTGTGTTGTCGCTCGATCTTTTGAGCAAGATCCACGACTTCTACTATGGTGTATATCGTCTGCCAGTGTACGAGGCCTTCACTAATCTCAGGCCTTAAACCACTGATGTACCTATAAACTAGTTGGTCTTCAATTTCGGGGAGGTTAACTCTTGCACCAATCCGGTAAAATTACTCGGTGTATTCGTTGACTGATCTCCTTCCTTGCGAGCATTGTTGGTAGCTTTGAAAGAGTTTATGCGAAAAATCCCGGGGAGGAAACGAACCTTCATCATGTTTCATGAGGTGATTGCGAGTTATCCTTTAAGCCTTCTATTGTGTTCGGTTTGTATCCACCATGTGCCAGCCCCGCCTTTAAGCTTGTAAGTGACTAGTTTTACTCGCTGCGATTCTATAATTCTCATACACTCAAAAAATTCTCAATCGATGCAATGTAATCAAGAAATCCTTCCATATCAATCGTTACTGTCAGTAACTTGGAACATCCAATTTCATCCTCAGTGGCAGAGCTTGGATCACCTACTTCACGAAAAGTATTATTTTGATATGCGTCATCAAGAAAAATTTCAGAACTTGATTCATCCTCGTACTCAATGGGAGGAATACGATGAGAATCTCCTCTAAACCCTGGAAACTCCTTCTTTGGAACTATCCGTTCCAACAAAAAAATTCTTGGGTTTGATTCAAACTCTTCAAAATCACCAAAATTATCAGGCACAAAATCATATTCAGAAAATCCATAAACATTATGCCCAGCCCTTTGCCGGTAATTGTCATAGTAAGGGTTTCGAATTGTAGTACCTCTAGAATGAAAAATGTTACCTTAAGGAGTTTTTGGGTTGAATCGTTGAAGTGGCTGTTGATACGGTCCACGTGCATCTCGATCTCGGTTGAATTTTTGAGGTAGTTGCTGATATGGTCGGCGTTCTTCACGATTATTTTCTCCTTTCTCAACTCGCTCCAGTTTCAAAAACTTCAAGGAATCTTGTAGTTCCTGTAAGATCTTTGTGTGAGCAGTTATGGTTTCACCAAGAGAAGCAATAGTAGTATCTTGAGCTTCAATCATCACCAACACCGGATCTTTGTTGGTCCTCTCCTCAATAGTTTTCTCAGTATTTCTCTCATTAGGTTTTGCACCACCTTCATTAGTTTTTTTTGTTGGCTTAGTCATGAAATTAGTCTTCTAGACAAAGATGGGCAGCAGGAAAGAACTGTAGATCTGGTAACACCTGATATAGGACAGTGGAAGCAATCGAAAACAGGTTAGTAACACATGGAGAATCCACTCCTTAGAACAGTAAACTCACTCCAATCCAGGAGCTACGACAACTCTAATCCAATAGTTAAATACAATGGTTTATAACCAATAAACGAATCAATATTATTACCAAGATAAGCGAGCAAAAGCTGTTTTACAAGAACGATTTAACTGATTCTTATACTACTACCTAAACCCTAGCAAACCCTTAAGATTAAGACTTACTAAACATAAAAGATCTTTAGATATCTAATGATTAACAGAAATACTAATATATTCTTCCCTTTTATTTGACTCCTACTAAAACAGGGAAGATATGCATATAACCCAAAGTTTGGAAACTTCTTATCGACCACCTTGCCGCATTTGGATACGTCCCGTATCACTAGTGATGAATCTTTCGTCGTCAAACAAATCACCGAAGTAATTTTACTAGTTATAGAAAGATGGAGAGAAAGCTTGGTTTTGTGAGGGATGGATGGAGAGGGTAAAACCATGGTGGAAGTTGAGAGGATCAGTGAAGAAGTCATGTTTAGTTTAGTTTGATACAATTCTCTCCTTCCTCCTCCTCCTCTCTTCTTTCCCACTCTTTATTCTGTTGCCTTATCCCTTCTATGTGCTTCAACGGACAGAAATAAACGTGGGATTTTTCAAGCATTTTTCATAAGTCTATAGAAAAAGGTAAGTGGTGCCAAAAAGGAAAATTCGGTTCCCAAATTAGGTAGGTGTCCTCTTGGAAAATTTGTACCAACCCTTGGGTTTAATTAGTTAAATGAAAAACTTAGTAATTAAATATCATTCATATTTCTCGGTGGTTGATTGTGATGCTCCAAGATTAAAAAAAATGCTCGTGTTATTTATGTGCATCGTTGGTTGTACATAAATCACGCAGGCACTCTTCTTAGAAAAACTACTATTCATTATTCCAATGGGCGATTATGAAAGGTGGGAATGTTATGAACACCCCTACTATCCATGGGTCCTGCACAAATACCCTTATCCATTATAAAAATACCCCTCCCCTTTTAAAAAGAAATTCTTTAAACTTAAAGTACCAAATCTGCCCTCACCTACATAATAATAGAGTAAAACTAATAATTTTCACCGATCTTTTTTATTTCTATTCTCGGCCTCCTCCTCTTCCGAAGACAGCCACCACCAGCATCTTCATCGTCGCCACCGTCGTAGAAACACCACCTCCACTACATCACTATCTCCACTTCCACACAAATTCCAGAACCATCTCTACTCGAACTTCTCCATAATCAGATCTCATAAAAATAAGTTTTTCACATTCAGAGATTTAAAGTTCGAGATTTCGGTTCAGGTAATTTTTGAATTCGATTTACGTGTTTGAACCATTGAAACTTAGTTATGATTTAGTTATTCTTTCTCTTCGATTTCAAACCCAGTTCGGAGATCAATTTGATTTTTAGTTTTCGATTTGATAATTTTGAGTCGAGATTTAGATTTCTTGTGGATTTTGAGTTGAAGATCAGATTCAGTGAATTTTATTATTGAATTCATATGGTCAATAACAGTGGTGGGTTAATTTTTTGGTCATGTATTGGTGGTGGATGGCGGTGTTAGTGTTGTTGCAGCGGTGGTGGTGGAACTTTCAACAATGGTGTTTTGGTGAATGCTATTATTTGTTGTTTGTGATAATGATTTAGGTTGTTACTGAGAAGAGAATTCATTTCTCAATCATTAGGTTTCTAACATAGAAGAGTGTGCGACTGAGTAGGGTTTCTGTGTGTTCGAAAGAGATGGAATCAGGGAGGAATCAGTGAAGAGAATCAAGGGAGAAGAAACTTGTTGTTGTGAATTGAAGTTGGTGTCGTTTGAATTAGGTTTGGGGTTGTCTACAAAACAAAGAAGATGAAATTGAAGAACTGAATCTGGGGTTTTTGGGTTGAAGTTTGTTTGAATGAAAATCTCAGGTGAAGAAGAAGTATTGGTCGATTGGGGTTTGAATGTTCTGGCAGCAAGAGATTAAACTAGGGTTCTGAGATTTATGGAGAGATGGTTTTGTTGGCAGCATGAATTTGAACTCGTGGTTGACGAAATGGTTTATGCAGTGGTTGTATGTGAGATTGCAGGTGGTATAAGGGGATGTTTGTGACTTTGTGTGCTGTGGTTGGTTGTTGGTGGTGCTTTAATTGGAGTTTGGTGGATGTGTCACAGAGGAGAATGGGTGCTGCAAGAACAGAAGATGGTTGTAGATTGTTGGAGATGGAACGGATTGTACAAAGTGCAGTGACAATGGATCAAGGCTATGTTGGTGTTATAGTTACATTGGTCGAGTGCTGAGTGGGGAGAGATAACACTACAAGAAAATTTGGCTTTAGCGACTATTTTCTTACCAACTACAAGATAGGTGGAATTCTTCAGCAACAATTATTTGTAACTAAAAATAACTCTGGTGGGCGGAAATGTCTAACCACTAGTTTTCCAGCAACGATAGTGGGTGGAAGGCTATAGCATGAAGAACCTAACAACCAAAATATCGTATTTGTTGTTATTAGCCTTCAGCCATCATGTTTGGGCAACCAAAACGTACCCTAAAAGGTACATATCTTTTTCCACTCATCTTACCCACGAAACAACGTGTTGGTAGACACCTCAACCAACCATCAAATTATTGGCGTTGTTAATAGCTTTCAGCCACGAGAGTCTGACAACTACAAAGTACACTAGAAGGTAAATACTTCAAGACACCATGTGTAGCCACCAAGTCAATCTTTTGGTAGACACTTGTACCAAAACATTAGTTTGTTGGTGTGGTTAGTAGCTTTCAGCCACCAGGATATGATAACTACCAAGTTTCATGGTTTATTAATTAAGTACGCAAAGATATTAGAGTTTGAAAAGTTTCTTGTTTTGAAACAATTAAAATTTGTCTTGGAGGGTTTATCGCTAGAGCATCTAGATGATATAAATGCATCACCTGATAAGGTTGATGCATATCTGGTTGATCAAAATGTATACTAAAGATCAATATCTAGAAGTGTAAACCAAAATATGCCTTGTCCTGTCTCCGATTAGTTGAAATATCTACACATAAACTCTAAATCTAGGAATAAACCACCATGAACCGGTTTTTGTTCTATATCCGGTTCGAGCGAATGTATTTGGTGGTTAATATCTACCAGTGTGAACCAAAATATGCCTTGTTCCATCTCTGATTAATCGAAATATCTATAGCAGAACTCCAAAGTATGCCTAGTTCCATTATTCATTTTTTAGATTCACTCTCGCTCTTCATATTATGTCTAGTTGAAAATTGATAACGATATTATATTCTTATCGTTTTTTTCTTCTTCTGAACTTATGATTAAATTTGGTGTGTCACATGTAAAAATAAATGTCAATCCATAAAAATATTCTTCTCAAACTATAAGCCCCCTATATAGGTAGGGCTTCACAGCAACCGGGCTAGCCGAGCACTGAGCAATTTTGAGCCGAACCGAGACGAAGCGTTCACTCAATGGTCATTGACGACTTATGAAATGAGAACCGGGCTTGGTGCACGGTTTGAGGTTCAAAAGCGGCCAACCCGAACTGATCTAAATCGGCCAAATTATACCCATTGATTTTTTAGGTAGTTTAATCTTAACCCTCCATCTGTGTAACCCTAAGTATAAAACATAAACTTGTCCGGCTTTCTTCTTCATTTTTTCGGCCTCTACATCTTCTACTCCTCTAAAGACGTAACCCTAAGTACAACACCACCATTCACCATCGTCTACCCACCGGCCACCATTACCCCCATCACCATTCACAGCAATAACAAAGGTTACAAATCATTATATTTGAAGATTCAATTTTGTTTCATTGAATTTGAAACCATAGATTTCAATTCAATGTTGGTCTGAGGTTGACGATTCAATCTCATCGTCGTGTTTGATATCTCGCTGCTTCGGTAACGATTCTACTCTCTTTAACTTCCGTTTTAATTTCTTCTTTCCAGGTTTTAAATATGAGTTTACGTTTTGAATGATTTATCACTACAAGAAAAATAGGCATTGACGACGGGTATATCACAATGTTTGCGCCGACGTTGTTGATTAATGGGCTTTCTACAACACTTTCACCATTGTCGAATGGTATGGCCTCCCGACAACAATTATCACATAAAAATTAAAAAGACGCACATGCGAGAAACACACGTCTGTCATCGAGGCCCTTGATCTCGTTAAGAATTTCCCCGAGATTAGCAGCGCAACATCCCTTGTGAAATAAAACCTAATCGTATCCTGCATTTTCTGCCTCTCTGTGGTCTCTCCGCCTCATCCTTTCCTCTTTTCTCCTTCACCATGTCTACCACGCAGATCCACGCAAAATAGATAAGTTCTATCTTTTTTCCCATCAAAACTCAACAAATACGCATCAGAACTTCTTGTAGTAACAATATCTCATGAAGAAGAACAAGAAAAGGGCATGGGAAACTACTAATCTTATCATCAAGTGGGTAATCGAGAGATAGAATTAATGGAGGAAATAAGTACATAACTGGATCCTCTCTGCCTTCATCAAGATCAGCAGGTAAAGTTTGGGTTCTTAAGTTATTTTTTTTCTTGATTTCCTTTTTGATTTCACAGTAGAAATTAATCTCTCTTTATTTGTTTTTTTTAATTGTGTTTGTATGATTTTGGGTTTTAATGGCTTACATTAATTTCTGCAGAAATTGGTTTCTAATGGTGTACGTATTTAGTTTTTTTTTTTAATGGGTTTTCATTGGTCATTTTTTATTTCCACCCTTTGAAGTTTAAATGCTATTAGCTAGATGAGATGTACTTCTTCATTTCCAGAATCAGATCTCAAGTATTGATTTCCATAGATCTAATTTTTTGGTCCAAAATATATTAGATGATGTGTTAATGAAGTGGATCTGTTAATTGTATTGACAATTTTAGCAATTCATGGATATATCTCAGTTAATTTTGATTAGTTAGATTTTTTGCAGCATAGCACTGATTTGGTATGAGATATGAACTTATTGTAATCTTTTATGTGATTCCCCTGTCATCACTGTTTCAATTTCCCATCAACTCAATTGTTCGAGTTTCCTAACTAATTGTAATCTTTTATGAGATAACGAAATATTTAGATGGAAAATGTGTATTGATGCTTGGATCATCTTGTCATTGGTTTCGTCATGTAATTTTAGAAGCAGAAGACAAGTGTATGGAAATTCGCGGAGGTTCGAAGCGTTCCGTCGATCTAAATCAGGAGGTGATGGTTCCCATTCTCAAGTACCCTTGCCCTCTGGTAGTCCAAGCATTGAATTGGATCTATCCATTAAGCCTCATAAACATCACAATTACCAAAACTTATCAGCAGGGAAAGCTGACTTATCCAATGGAATAGTAGGTGCTTCTAATAGCATTGTTGAAGGAAGCTCACTCCCTAGCAAACCCTCTACTAATTCTGTTACTCAGAAGAATAGAAAATAAAGCAATCGTTCTCCCATAGTCAAGCAAGGTTAGCAATCAACAAGACTATCACTGTATTTGCATTCATGTACAACTTTTGTTCATTTTCCCATTTGGTTGAAGCTGTTAGCTTAGCCACTTTTGCCCTGTGCAGACTTATCCAAGCAAGGGAGTCAGGGCTATGTTTTGCCTTCTAATTGGGTATCGCAATGTAAATGGCCAAATAGTTTCACCGCATCGCTTGATGGAAATCCTTAAGGATCGTCATTTGATGAAGCAAACTATTCGGCTAAGAATTCTCAAAATGATAATTGCAACAAAAAACAAGTCAATGATGTGGGGAAGGAAAGTATTTTTGATACAAACAGTAAGTGGAACCGTAAATCTGTAGTTTCTTTAAAATTTTCTTTTTGTTGTTTGTCTTGTTCTCTTTAAGCTCTTCTTCCACCTTAATTTGCACAAATCATTGTTAGGATTTCAGCTTCATTATTATGTATGTTTTGCATTTTGTTGGCATCACCATCCTGTGCTAGCAAACCCACAGACAGTTAATTTTTAATTCAATACTAGTTGTTCTCATTAAGTATACACCATGAATGTGTTCTCCGTAGCTTGTAAGCTGGACCAGTGATTTGACTGAAATGATTATGCAAGTAGTTCCCAAGGGAAAAAAAAATAAATGTTAATGCTGCATTTGCTTATTTCTACCTCGGTGATAAAATAAATCATCTCTTCACTTCTTGATAAATACATGTTGGAAGATGTTTTTGAGATAGTTCTTAAAGGCCTCTTCCACATGTATAGTGGACTGTATTCCTTAATGTGGCTGGAAATTGGTTTTACTGTCAACACTCAACACTAATTTTGGTTATGTTTAATTAGTGGATCCACTTTTGGGAGGAAATGAAATAAAGCCTCTGAGACAAGTTCGCTCCGAAGAAATTGACGAGGAAAGGTAAGCTGACCTGGAAAAAGCTGTGCGCCAGAGCCTTGGTAATTTCCTGACATCCTTCGCTTTGAGGTTCTTTTGTCATCAAGTTCAGATGTGTGGTCATTAGTTGTCTGAAGAGTTTATTTGGTGATTGAGTTTCTCGGAAACTGTGCCCGGCGAAGTAGTAGTCCACAATGTGAAACAAGACAATGTCGTTGGTGCAGTCTACAAAAACGAAGTTGGTGAATACAATTGTTTCTTAAATGTGATAAATTAGGTGGAGGTTGTGAAAGCATTCTCTGGAAATTTCCTAGTACTGTATTGACAGCGTCAACATCCAATTCTCTACTAACTTATGGTCAGCACTTCACTATTGAGTATAATATTCTTTTTTGAGTTATATAGGCATTAACATTGTCCAACTTTTCTATTTGATACAGGAAAGAGAAAGGAGGACCAAGATACAGGAGGAGGATGCTTCGAATTCAAGTTGTAAATTTGTAGTACGTAAGAACGTTTGCCTTTTGCTTCCCATGTCCTTATGCAGACCTCCTTTGGCAGGCTGTTCATACTTTGCAGCACGGTCTATGGCAGAAGAAGGTTAACATATTTTATGTCTATACACCTACATCAACTCAAACGTACAGAGGGCCGTGGATGTAGATCTTAAAGACTAAATTGTGATTCTCGATGATACTCGGTATGCACCTAGCTCACATAGATCCTTAACAATATTCTTGTAATGGAACTTTGTTAACATTCACTGTACAAATATCATTGTAGGTAGGTGCATCTTACATTTAGTTGTAAAGAATGTAAAGAGTGAATTACAGTGAGGAAGACAATTTATATATAAAATTTTCATTTTTGATATACTTGAAAACAGGTTATAAAAGTTGTTGTTGCTGCCATTGAAATAGATGATGATGAGCGCCAGTTCATATGGTATTTTTTTTTTACTTTTAGATTTAATGCTCTCCATTTTATTTTTGTCGGTTTTCTTATGCACTGGACTTGTCCACTTTGCATTGGCTCTCTTACAATGTATTTTATTAAGTAGTATTGTTAGTATCTCTAAGTGTGAAGGTAAACGTTTGATATTTAAGTTAAACTATGTAGGATGTTTCTCCAAACTAAAGACTTCAAGTTAAACTTGTTTGAAGTTGGGAGTTGTGTTAGTGTCTGAAATGGTGATAGTTCAGTTCTTATATTAACATGCACCATTGTCAACTAGCCCGTAGTGTATTGTTGTCTATGTGCTTCAGGTTCAACTGATTTTAATTCCTTCGTTCTTGTAAGTCAAGACAATGTCTAGTTAACAAATGGACTCCTTGATATCTTGTCTGAATTTTAATTAAGTTGTAATAAATGGGTCCAAGTACATTACTTTTGTAGTCTCCCTTCGAGTTTATTAATCTTACATATCTTGAGGATGTTGTTAATGTGAGTGAGAATCCTTGCAGGGTTTAAGCAATGGCTCTTGTTGTGTCACTTGCCTTATCGAGGAGAAGGACGTTCTTTGTCTCAAACTTGGGGACCGCATGGCTGTTGCGTGTAGAGGTGGATCAACGTGGGTCATTCAACTTGCCCGTAGTGTATTGTTGTCTATGTGCTTCAGGTTCAACTAATTTTAATTCCTCTGTTCTTGTAAGTCAAGACACTGTCTAGTTAACAAATGGACTCCTTACTAATCTTACATATCTTGAGGAAGTTGTTAATGTGAGTGAGGAATACTTGCAGGGTTCAAGAAGTGGCTCTTGTTGTGTCACTTGCCTTATTGAGGAGAAAGATGTCATCGTCTCTAACTTGGGGGACTGCATGGCTGTTCTGTGTAGAGGTGGTGTGGCTGATGCTCTCACGAGGTAGCTTAAAGCTTGACAAGCAGGTGAGCGGCAAAAAATAAAGCGTGGTAGTTTACGGTTTACTCAAACTTTACATCCGGAAGGGCTTTTTTACGTTTTTCGTCATAGTTTTTTTCATGGATTATTGGGAAAATATTTCTTTGAATCATGAGTTAGGTTTTGATGATATTTCAGAACCTTAAACTTTCAATACATTGAACACCTATCAAATTCTTTCTAGTCCATAAGAACTCTCTTTCATTTTCTCACCTTGATGTGATTATTTTGATTTTGCAGACATTGGAAGAGAAAATTCTTTCTAGTCCATAAGAACCCTCTTTCATTTTCTCACCTTACTTGATTTGATTATTTTGATTTTGCAGACATTGGAAGACAACTTTGTCAACGTATCAGATTCGGTTTTTCGTTGAAGACGATTTGCACTGTTGGAGTTATAATAGTGTTTTAACATTGAGGGTGGTTTCTATGCCAAGTTTGGAACTGGTAATTTTGTTTACATTGTCGGTTGCCATGTTTTCCATAAGTTTTGCTTAATGTGGTTTTCGGTGAGCATCAGATTGCATATGTAAAAACTAGTTTCTACCACAAGCACTCTTTCTCTTTTCCCGAGATCTTCCTTATCTGATTGCATATGTTGATCAAAATAAAACCGTTTTATCTGTAGAATTAATTTGCAAGTGGATGTCATGTCATAGCATAGTCTGATCATTGCTGTTATTGATATTGCTATTGCAGAGACACTCGAGGCCTTCCCAATGAAAACACATACATGCCAAAGGAACAGAGGAACTGTCAATAGTGAGAGCTTAGTAAATCTTGACCCCGGATATCATGTGTCCTGCTACCCATCCCTCGGTGACATCCTAGTTCTCATGTGTCCTCTATCTTAGTATTTTAGCCAGTTTTTCTTTTTAATATACAGTGATTGTGTTGTACTGATGTGAGTGCACAAATATGTTCCAAGTTTTCTGCTGTCTTATTTGGTTAACCAGAAGAGGTGGATGAATTTTGTAGTTGGATGTTTTGGATACAATATTAATAGTTATTTTCAAAATGCCATTTTTATTTTTGCATTATGGTACTCTTCCTCTAGCCTCGGATTATTGGCCGGATCTTATGTTGGTTGAATTCTTTACCAACGTCACAACTAACACCGGCTCAAACACTGTACCAACAAAAGTATAGTGGATAGAACTCTTGACCATCGAAACATCGGGTGGTTAGAATCCTTACCCAACATCACCTTGGTTGAACTCTTTACCAACGTCACAACTAACACCGGCTAAAACACTCTATGAACTAAAATTTAGTGGAAACAACTCTCAACCAGCAAAACAACGGGTGGTTAATATCCTTAGCCAACAATATAAAACACCTTCACCAACTGATATTTAGTGAGCTAAATCCTTTAGCAGCTGACAACGTTAATAACGGGCCATCTCTACCAACAAGTATTAGTCTTCAGCAACAACTATTTTCGCGGGTAAAATATTTCAGCAACAAATGCTTACGTGCTCTACCAACCGTAATCAGCCGTTATTGGAAAATTGTACCGACTAAAACTTCAATCGCTACATTATAGTAGAAAGATATCTATTCCAGCAGCATGGCTGGTACAGGTCTTTAGCAAATAAGGCTTCAGCCACAGAGCGTATCTGCTGCCATGTTGGTTGCTAAAGAGCTCCAACCTCCAAAATCGTCCCTGTACCAACTGAATCTGACTAGTCGCTAAATCCCAATTTTCTTGTAGTGTAATGTTGCTATTGTTGATTGAGGTATGCGCCATGGGTTACGTAACGGTAGGAATTAGGGCTATGTAGGTTTGCAAGTTTGAATGATACTGAGAAAATGAAACGGGAGTTGCATCTGCATAATTGGTGCACTGCGTTGAACAGGCAAGGAAGGAGTGGGATTGCTGGTAGGTGAAACAAAGGGTTTGAACTACAGATTATGATATTGACAAGGCCAAAATGGATGAGGCCTTATGCTATAAAGCTTTATGAATGTTTGATAAAGGTCTTGACGTCAAAGCATTTTTCAGCTTAAGGGATATGGTGTGGATGGTGCTCCTGATCTCTTGATACTTGTGCAATGGAAATGTTCTCGTATACGGTCTATATGAGATAATGTTTACATGGTATATTAGTTGCTTATTATGCAGAATTTTGAATCAATAGTTGAAGCTATACTCGTTTATGTCTCAGATTCTACTTGATGAGGAAATGGTTCAATCACTCTTACCAACTTAGGAGGTATGTTGCTCTAATCTAGTATTTATGATGTGTGAAGATCTGCTTATATCATTTTTGCAAAGATCATTCCTGATATAAGAGGAGTATGAAAGTTATATGGGGGGGGGTATGAAGATTTGCATGAGGGATTTATACATGTTAAAATAGTAACTGGAGTCAATCTTGTTTTGAGCTGTATAGCCAATTTTGAAAGAGTAGCGGCTTACTCTTGATTTTGGGAATAACTTGAGAAAGTTGCTTTCAGTTTTGAATGCAACTTGAGAAAGTTGCTTCCATATTCGGAGGCAACTTGAGCTAGTTGGTTCCATATTTGGAGGCAATTTGAGCTAGTTGGATCCAATTTTGATTACCTTGTTACCATACTCCACTGGGAATTCTCATGCAATTGTCTCATTTTATTCGCTTTTACTTGAAACAAAATATAGTTAGCAGATGTGTTCTTTGTTCTCTTACAGTGTCAAAAAATAATTTTGATTTCTAGTATTGATCTCGTTGGAGTTTGGTTTGGTGGTATGTGCAGCAGAGAGATATCCAAGAGATTGAGTGGTTGTAATTGATTTCGATATGTTGTTTTGTATTGGCGAATATGTGGTGCAATGGTAGCACAACTGACTACATGTCAGAAGATGTGTGTTCAACTCACACTAGGTTCACTAATTTGTTGGCGGCGGCGGTTGTTGGCGGTGGTGGTTGTTAGCGCGACTGTGGTGGTGGTTGGCGGCAGTGGTGGATGGTGGTTATAGGCGGCGGCGGTGGTGGACAATGGTGGTGGTTGTTGGCGGTGGTGGTGATGGTGGACGACGGTGGTGGTTGATGGTGGCGGCGGTGGTGGACAATATTGGTAGTGGTGGGCGGCGGTGGTGGACAGTTTTTTGGTGGTGGGCTGTAGAGGTAGTTTTTTTTTTTTTTAATGAATAGTGGTTAGTGGTAGTGTGGTTTTGTATATACACTATACAAAAGAGTGTATTTTAGTAATGTATTAAGCTTAGGGGTATAAATTAAGTTTGAAAGGGTATATTTCAAGGAGCCTCATACTAGGGGTATATAGATAATGTTCCCAAATGAAAGAAGAATTTGATTGTCTATCAAATCTAATTCCAAATCTTTATCGTGTACCTTTTGTATTTCCACTTTGGAACTTTTTCTCAACATATACAATCTAACTTGATTTTGATATTGTAAGAAATCGAGGGTCAAACCTTCATCTCTTGTAACTACTCGTGTACCTTCGATTATTTCTTTTTCCGCACACTACAACAAAAACATACATGGATCATTCTTAAAAAGTGTGATCTAAGTACTGGTTGTTTGTGATCTTTGCCAGTATAATCTAAAGGGTGATCTATAAATCACAATTCTTTTGCAATGAAAAGTGTGATCCGACCCTATGCAAAGAACTCAAAGTTTTGAAAAGTTGAGATCTAAAGACGAGGTTTTAAAAGACAAGGTTTTAAAAGTTGTGATCTTTTCTCTAAGTTTTCAACCCAAATTTACCCTATACAAATAGTAACCCAAAGTGTGATCACATACCATTTATGCACCTGTAACTCAAATCCAAAAACTGATATAAAAAGGAAACAATGTCTAAATTAAATTCATTCCATGTCTGATCAAATTCATTTAATGTCTGAACCAAATGCATTCCATATCTAAATCAAATTCATTTCCCAGAAACTAACGAGAAAAATTACACAATTCTGTCCAACTAAAATTATTAAGGGTACCAAAATACAAATCCTTTACATCATAACAAGATGGGCAAATTTTATTCAAACCAGGAGTACCAAGACTCGGATCCTTTACATCGAGAATGAGACGGGCAAAGTTCACTCAAACCAGGAGTACCAATTTACTTTGATCCTATCGATGAAGGATGAGATGGACTGGTACCAGGACCACTAGTATCATCATCTAAATTGGAAGGCGGACAATCGTCTTGAGAACTTTCTTGGATGCCTTCCAAGTCTGCATTCGATCGCCGCGTTAACAACTTTGGTCCTTGGTGCAGAGTCTGCATACCTACTTTTCATCAAAGAAGATCTCATAATTTGTAACTGAAATCTAGACGGATACCTTTAGCAAAATTATAGTCCCATTCACTAGAACAGGCAAAGGGAGTTCTAATTACCTTGAGGATTCTTCACATTTGTGGGTGGAAAGAAACAGGTGGTCAAAGAACTCTTTGAACGTTAATCGCTCCACTTGGATGCATGTAAATGCAAGAATCGGGATAACGAGCAAATGGGAAGGTACAAATATGACAACAAGAATCATACACGGATCACGACGTAATAAATTTCGGCACATATACATGCGGTCAGAGCTTAATTCCTTAATATCGGGAAATGCAATTCTTTTAATCTCATGATTTTTGCGGCAACTACACAGGAAACGAGAAAAAGGATCTATCAAGAGTTGGCAAAAGCACAACATAATGGTAACTGAATTAAGACACAAGTAACGAGACAACTCCCAAACCTGGATTTGGTTTTTCCCAGTAAAATGGGTTTTCCCTATCATAAGTTGATAAAGGATAACATCTACGCTCCAGAGATCTGCCTGCATATGCAGGTTAAGATGAATCGGGTAAAAAACTGAGATAGAAAAAGATTGGCATGTCATTCATGTCGGGGTTATGTTTCACCCGTGCATCATACTTATGGAACTGCATTATTTCTAGAGCCATGTAGAGAGGTGAACCACACGGTGTTTCAAATAAACCTCTAGGCTGTAGAGACCTGCAATGAAAAGGAAAACACGCAACCACCATTAGGATTATGATCGGTTGTCAATCCGTCAAAAATAATTTCACTTTCTTACTCACTAAATTTAAATGAAGTATAAAGTAAGGAAGAGTTCGTATCCACAGAGAGGGCAATTGTTGTTATGTAATTTTCAGTTTCTAAGGTAACCAAGGGGGATGTTTGTTGTTTTAACGAAATACTAAAGTAAAAATAAAATAAAGCAAGGCAAATAATTGGAATAATCAATAAGGAGAAGATATTGGTCACGAGATAGTATCATTCACAAACATGTATTTTCATCAATGATTAGAATTGGTATTTTAATCTCTTATTTTACTAATAGTCCTAGGATACCTTGATCGCAAGAATAACCCGCTAATTCCCTGATTTTATCACAACCACATTAAAAGATGCATATGTGAATTCTTCTTAGAAAGCAACCTAAAGTGTAAAAGCACAATTAAGTTTAACCCCTAAAAGCAATAAGTTCTACGGAATAAGACTAATCAATGCAAACGAATGTGTAAAAGCACTAAACGTTTTAACAAAAGTTATGATTCACTTGTGACTAGTAGGATATATCACTACAAGCACTACCCACAATTATGCTACTTAGAATCAGGGATAAACAACTTTTTCGTATTGAAAACCCAAATATAGCTCTTGAGATGAATGCAAATCGGATTGATTCCGGACTCAACCTAACAAGTATTCAAATCATGTAACACTATTAATTGTGAACCACAAATAATAAAATATTGAGACAAAACTAATTCATTGAATCAAATAACATGTTGGAAATCAACTTTTATCCCATAACCAATAATATGTTTAGCTACTCATAGCTTTGGAGTTCATCATAATAATATTAATTGAAAAGAATAAGAAGATGAACAAAAGCAAACCCTAGAAGCGTAAACAAAACGGCTCTCCAAAATTCCAAGAATAAGATATTAGATAAGTTGTAGAAGACCTTCCCTTTATAGCTTTTCTCCAACTTCTAAAATTAGGTCTAGTCTTCAAAGTCCATTAGATGAAAATCCACCAAGCCCATAAGAAGGAGAAACCCATGTAGAAAATATGTCCCAAAAGTGGTCGCTAGGAAATCTGGTATTGTGGCTCGGAACTTGGCCTAAAGGTCGCGGAAAACATCTCGGGTGGCCGGCAAAGTCCGCCGGTCACCGGTCAAACTCGGTGGGTCAACTCGGTCAGACCGAGTCAAACCGAAATCATTCTGAGTCAATGGCGAGTCGGGTCACTTGTCGGACTAAGTCGGGTTCAATGTCACTGGCTAGTCGGACCTTAGGCCGAGGCCGGTGGCTTTTGCCTAGGTCGTTTCAGACGACGACACATGTATAAGACAATCATTGTCTTGCAAAATTCTCCGACCAAGATGGCCATACTTTCACCACTTGCAACTTCAACTCATTGTCACTTCTTCTTCTTGCCCTGAACCACCACAAACTCCAATCAGAGCCACTGCATTGCCATAACATCACAACCTGTACTGCCATTCTCTTGCCTGAAATCATCAGCAGCAACAGCTCAAGACCTCAGTTCCTCCAACTTCTTTGAATTACCAGTTCCATAACTGGAACTATCTGAGCTGCAATTTCATGCACCAGCACCAGCACTAGACTCTCAAGCCATCAAAATCCAGTCCACTTCATTACAAAGCAACAACACCTAACATTCATCTAGGCTTAACTTCAACCTCCCCTGCACATTGCAACTCCAATCTGGCTTCGACCCACTTCAGCCTGCAACTCACTGCACCAACACTAGTCTGCGACACAGCCTCACAGCACTACATCTCAGGCCATACCAACTTCACAGTTTGAGCTCCACCTTTGGTTACTCCACATTGCATAGCTGCCTTGGCTTACACAATTGCAAATCCAGCAATATTTTCTATTCACCACCAACAGAGCCACAACAAACACCAGTTCACTGCAGCATCAAAACCCTGTTGAGCCTCATTCATCACTCTCAATCCTGTATCTCGACACCAGCTTCGCTTCGACTCAAGATGCTCAACTCACCCTTGCACATAACCATTGGATTCATGCCTGCAATCTTTTCAGCTACTACTTCAGAGCAACACCAGCTCCTTGTTTCCATCTGCTCAACACCTCCTCAGCTCAAGTCTGCAAAGCCATACCAAGTCCCAGCAACACTAGCTTCTTCCCTGCAATTCCATTAACCAACATCACAGCTGCCAATTATCTCAAACCTTCAGCTCCACCTGCCATCTACATCCTCTTCTTAGCCAGCTCAGGCTTCATAATACCAATTCCCTGGCTCACATTGCTGCTCTGTAAATCACTAATCATCTCCAATTTCTCCATCTGCTTCAAGACCCATTTCTTGTAACCTGCAGCTCAGCCAACAGCTCACTCCAGCTTCTGCAATCTGAGTTCAAATCCCAGCAGCTCTATTAACATCTCCACTCCAACTGCAACTTCACTAGGACCAGCACTTCCACCTGAGCTAGTAACAATCTTCATCTCTCACAACCACAGACAGCAACACAGTCCAAACTCCCACAGCTGCAATATCATCAACAATTAGAGCACCACCAACTCCACCTGAGCTATACCACCAATTCTGTCTCCTTTGCATTCTCGGTCACAGATGGAGCTATTAGAATCCTTCCATTCTTCCACCATGATAGCTTTTTTCCAGATCTAATTCTGCAATTTCTTGCTCAAACCCCTTTTGAATTCAAACCCTAACTCTCCTTCAGATCAATCCACACTCAAATCAAGTGTAACCCATCTTCATACCATCTGTGATGTACAGATTTGTAGGTCGAGAATTCAATCCCAACAACCGCAACTTCGATTCAGACAAACCCTAAATCTGCTCATCAAACATCTTCCATCACTGCAACATCTAGTTTCAATACTACCAATTTCCTCTCTGAGTTTCTCAATCTCTCAGTCTCTGATATTCTCTTCCTCTCCATTTTCACCGAACTACTCTCGATCTAATCTCTCTCAAAATTTGTTATTTCCGGCCCTCACAAGAACAACGACATTGAAATGAATAAGAGAAAATCTATCTTCTCGAATTTTAGGACTGTAAAGAAATGAAACTGGGTTTAGTTCCCCAAAGATAGGATAAGGGACATCCAGTTTACTCAGGCACCTTAAAATAGATACAGGCCACCACGGTGATAGCCTTTATCCTCCGCTGCACTCCAGGATAGTGCTTGCTGCGCAATGACAACTCTGTCCTTTTTGCTCCAATTTGGGTGATTTCCACTTCTTTTCCTCGGTGCAATTCCAGTTACCTAATAACTCAAAAACACGCGTAAAGTACATAATTCACAAGAAAAATAGCAAAGAAAGCGTAACTACTAGATAGTAAATTAGGTGTTTTAGACACCCATCGATTCCCCCACACTTAGACTTTGCTAGTCCTCGAGCAAATCAAACAAAACAATTCTAAAATACATACAACTCCGTGTCGTCGAGGTTACGGTCACTTTTAGCATAAATAACAAGCCTTTAAACCCCTAGGTGTCCCTAGTGGACGAGTTATAGTCTCGTGAGGGTTTACTAGAGATATACCCACAAAACCTACTTTTCCAACTTACTAGTTCTCCGTAATGATAGCATCCAACGCGCTAAGAAGTTAGACACATAAATGAACACAATCTCATTCTTAAAAGTTGAGAGAGAAATAACCATCCCTTCTCGACTAAAATTCGGGTTCGGAGTGATCAAAAGTCTCGACTACGCCTCACAAGAAAGGGTTTTATGATATTGCTCTCAATAATAAATAACTCTTTATGGGTCACACATGTGTCCAGGTAGGAATGAAGAGAGAATCCTGAGACACGTTGAATGGTAGGAAGGCAAAACCCTCCGAAATATTTTGAAAACCCACATCTTTTATATATTTTTTGAAAACCCATTTTTCTGACGATCTCTTCGAAATGAAATCAACCATTTAACGAAGGTGGGAATATGCTTACTTACCTCGTATCCGTTCGGCGTGCAGCTAGCACTACTCTCACAGCATCCATAGAAACGTCTTCGGTCTTCTATCGGTGTCTTCATCTTCGTCTTCGGTCTTCAACTCTTGATGATAACTCTCGAACTTCGTAGAATCTCGACAATATGATTATTTCCTCTAATTCCTTGTCGCTTGAAACTTCATTATAGATATTCCTTCTTTCCATTGGCTTTATTGAAAGAACACAAAACAAACTATACAAACCCAATTTTTTTTTATTTTTTTTTTTTTCGTTTTTTTTTTATTTATTTATTTTTTTTTTTTTTTTTTTTTAATAATAATTTTTTTTTTTGAAATAAGAAATAAAACAAATACAAAATAAAAATAAAAATAAAACAAAATAATAAAAACTATTAACAAACCTAAAAATTTTCTCTTGTCTTTTTTTCTTTTTTTTTCTAATTTTCGTTTTTTTTTTTTTTTTTTTGAGACAAGAGAAAGTAAAATACAAAAATAAAAACTTAAGTACAAAGGCCATGGTGTAAGTACTTTACCGCTTGATTCTTCACAACTTATATGTCTTCATATCATAAATTTCTCGAACTCTCATCTTTGATAATTTTTACTCTTGTACAATAGTCTTCAACTTATAAAAATTCTGCTCCTTGTTTTGTTGCTTTACTTGAATCTAAAATCTGCTCAATTCTTTACCGTTGCTTGTAAACCTCGAACGTGTTCAACTTTCCTTCAAATTTGTGATGCTCCTCTTGTTGATGATGATGGTGTTTCTATGGACCTGTTGGTGTAGAGAGAGATAAGGTGGATGGTGCTAACTGCGAATAAGATTACAAGTGGTATGTAAGTTAGCAATTTGATGTCACCATCATGGTTGATAAAAATAGCACTCAAGAGATCAAAATAGTGCTTCTATGGTGGGAAAGTGGACAGCTCACCATTCTGCCCGGAATTTACGTACGGTGACACACACTCTAAAAGCACAATTTAGACAGTACAAAGAATTGAAGGTTGGTGCCTCACATTATGTAACATGGGTAGTCTCCACTATAGGGGATCACTGTTCTAATACCGAATTCAGCCTGCACCTTATTTGCCACTTTGGCATGGTTAAATCCAACTTTAACTCTCATACAATTAAGAAACCCGATCATATTCTCTGTCATCTCTAAGTTCAGTCACTATTATGAGATTCTCGATGTAATCTTAGCGACATGTATACTATGTGACTCTAAACTAACCATAAGTTGGAGTTTTCTTATTCACTAATTTACACAAAAGTTGAAAATTTCAAAAATTTACAACGCAAACCACTCCCCCACACTTAAACTTTACATTGTCCTCAATGTAAATTGAATAGTCCAAAGTAAGTCAAGGTGGGAAATCCTAACAAGAAATCAGAAAAAATAAAACAAGAAAAACTAAAAACAAGACAAGAAATACTCATCCTTTGGGTTGCCTCCCAATTAGCGCTTGGTTTAAAGTCGTCAGCCCGACTATCTCCTTGCTTTCTACGACTCCTCCAGAGGGAGCACATCCACAAAGTTAACTCCTTCCACCACTTCGGAAGTGAAATTCTCATAATATGGTTTCAACCGGTGCCCATTAACTTTAAGTTCTTTCCTTGTAGCTATGCTACGAATTTCCACTGCACCATGAGAAAAAACATTAGTAACAATAAAAGGTCCGATCCATCGTGACCTTAATTTACCCGGAAATAAATACAAGCGAGAATTAAACAAAAGCAATTTCTGCCCAATGAAAATTGTTTCCTAGAAATCATGTTATCATGAAATGCTTTCGTCTTTTCCTTATAAATCCGTGAACTTTCAAATGCATCATTACGAAGCTCCTCTAGCTCTTGGAGTTGTAACTTCCTTTGCTTTCCAGCCCCATCCATCTCCATGTTGCATTGTTTAATAGCCCAAAACGCCTTATGCTCAATTTCCACGGGTAAATGACAAGGTTTACCATACACAAGCCTAAAAGGAGACATCCCAATAGGTGTTTTATATGCGGTTCTATACGCCCACAAAGCATCATTAAGTCGCATGCTCCAATCTTTCCTTGTTGGGTTCACCGTCTTTTCTAGAATGGATTTCACCTCCGGTTAGACACCTCGGCTTGTCCATTGGTTTGGGGATGATAAGGTGTTGCAATCTTGTGCGACACATTGTACTTCGTCAACAAGCTTTGTAAAATCTTGTTTTTGAAGTGAGAACCCCCATCGCTAATTATGGCTCTTGGAATTCCAAACCTTGCAAAAATATGAGCTTGCACAAAATCTGAAACCACTTTAGAATCATTAGTTGGGGTGGCTTTAGCTTCCACCCATTTCGAGACATAATCAACCGCAAGTAAGATATAAAAATTCCCATGGGAGTTGACAAAAGGCCCCATAAAATCAATACCCCATACATCAAAAACTTCAATAAATTGAATAAAAGTTTGTGGCATTTGATTTCGGGCACCTAGATTGCCGGTTCTTTGGCACCTATCACAAGTTGTACAAAATATATGTGCATCCTTAAACAAAGTTGGCCAATAAAAACCACTTTCAAGTACCTTGTGCGCGGTTCTCTTACTCCCAAAATGTCCTCATAAGCATAAGAGTGACAAAAAGACAAGATAGAATTAAATTCAGATTCGGGAACGCACCTTCGTATTACTTGGTCACTACCATGTTTCCACAAGTATGGATCATCCCATATGTATTGGTTACATAACCTCTTAAGTTTGTCCCTCTCAGCACGAGACAAGTTCTTTGGGATTTGTTTAGAAACTAAGTAATTGACAATATCGGCATACCATGGTTCTCCAAAGGCAATTGAGAAGAGTTGCTCATCCGGGAAACTTTCACGCAATGGGATAATCTCCTTGTCCACAGCAAGTCGGCTCAAGTGATCCGCAACGGTGTTCTCAATTCCTTTCTTGTCTTTGATTTCAATATCAAACTCTTGCAAGAGTAAAATCCACCGTATGATCCTCGGTTTCGCCTCTTTCTTTGTAAGCAAGTACTTAAGCGCTGCATGATCAGAAAAGACAACAACTTTTGTACCAATTAGATAAGAGCGAAACTTTTCTAAAGCAAAAACAATGGCTAATAACTCTTTTTCAGTGGTTGTGTAGTTTTGTTGAGCCTCATTTAACGTTCTAGAAGCATAATAGATAGCATGAGGAAGCTTCCCCACACGTTGCCCAAGCACCGCACCAACCGCATAATCACTAGCATCACACATGAGCTCAAAAGGCTTGCTCCAATCCGGTGGTTTAATGATAGGGGCTGAAATCAAAGTTCTTTCAAACGATTGAATGCCGCCATACATTTCTCATCAAAGTTAAAAACCACATCTTTTTGCAATAAGTTACAAAGTGGTGATGCTATCTTGGAAAAGTCCTTGATGAATCTACGATAGAAACCTCGCATGACCAAGAAAAGAACGTATCTCCCTCACTTTGTAGTGGGAGGGGTTAGAGCACGAATAAGGTCTATCTTAGATTTATCGACTTCCAAGCCTTTAGAACATATTATATGGCCTAAAACTATGCCATGAGTTACCATGAAATGGCACTTCTCCCAATTTAGCACAAGATTTGTTTCAACACATCGTTCAAGGATTAGAGACAAATTGTTCAAGCAAAGGTCAAATGAATCACCAAAGACACTAAAGTCATCCATGAACACTTCAATTATGTTTTCAACATATTCCGAAAAGATACTTACCATACACCTTTGAAAAGTAGGCTGGAGCATTGCATAAGCCAAAAGGCATCCTTCTATAAGCAAAAGTACCGAAAGGACAAGTGAAAGTAGTTTTCTCTTGGTCCTCTGGCGCTATCACAATCGATTATAACCAATAGCCATCAAGAAAGCAATAATAAGAGTGTCCAGCTAAACGTTCAAGCATTTGATCAATAAAAGGCAATGGAAAATGATCTTTTCTAGTCGTGGCATTCAATTTCCTGTAATCAATAAAACCCTCAAACCAGTTTGCACACGAGTTGGGACAAGTTCGTTCTTATCATTCTCCACCACTGTCACACCCGATTTCTTTGGTACTACTTGTACTCGGGCTTACCCACTTGCTATCGGATATGGGGTAGATAACACCCACTTCCAAAAGCTTGAGTATCTCCTTTTCACCACTTCCATCATGGGAGGATTGTCTTGTACTTCCTTAGCACCCTTAGAAGTTTTTGCTCCTGTAAATCATTAAGCTCATTAGAAACAATCACCTGTAACTCTTCATTATCACCCAAGTACAAGTACTTTAGGTGGTCGGGAAGAGGTTTCAATTCTAACTTTGGAGATTTAACAATTGAAGGTACAAGCTTTTCATCACTGCATGGTAAATAAATAAAAGAGATATTATGAGTTTCGGGCATCCTTGTAGTGAATTAAGATCACCAAGGGCTTCCTTGACTTCATTACCACACTCTACACCATTATCCATGGATGTAGTTAACACGGTTTCCAAAGCATCATCACCGTTTAATTCAAACATTTGTTGTGCCAATGTATCCATAACATCAATGGAGAAACAAGAGTGGACATCACTAGGATATCTCATCGTCTCTGAAAATGTTGAAACGTATTGTTTCTCCATCAAACTCCATGGTTAGCGTTCCCTTATCCACATCAATTATGGTTCTCGCCGTTTTCATGAAGGGACGCCCAAGTAGTAATGGAAGAGACGAGTCCGGTGAACCTTCATCCATCTCTAACACACAAAAGTCTGCTGGAAATACAAGTTGATTAACTTTTTGCACAAGAACATCCTTAACAATACCCATTGGGTAGACATTAGAGCGATCGGCTAATTGTAATACAATTTCATCCTTTTAAGAGGACCAAGATCAAGTGAATTATACATTGACGCAGGCATAACATTAACGTATGCACCTAAATCCAACATAGCTTTGTTAAATGTTTTGTTACCAATTGTGACGGGAATGTCAAAACTACCAGGATCCTTGCACTTAAGTGGGAGTTTGTGTTGTAAGATTTCCGAAGCATTCTCCCCCACACTAAGCACTTCATTACCTTTGAGTCTTTGTTTGTTGGTACACAAGTCCTTCAACACCTTTGCATACTTTGGAACTTGCTTGATAGCATCAATGAGTGGTATGTTCACATGGATCTTTTTAAGAACGTCTAAAATCTCCTTTTCGAGTTCCGCCTTCTTAGAACTTGCAAATCTGCGAGGAAAAGGTAAAGGAGGAACATAAGTAGAAACCGGAGTTTTAGAGTTAGGAATAGGTACCTCAGGTTTGGGGAGAATCCTCATTATTCTCCTCCAAAACAGGTTCCTTTGGTGCGTCCACCTTGCCCGAATCCATAATTTCGGGTTGCACAAATTGTGTACCACTTCTCAACGTAATAGCATTGACACCCTCTTTTGGGTTAATAGGTTGAGAAGGGAGTTTCCCACTATTTTGTGCCTTCAATTGGTTCAACTCAATAGCCATGGAGCCCATTTGTATTTGCAACTCCTTGATAGCACTCGTAGTTTCTTGTTGACTCTCTTTAAACATGGTAGAAATACCTTGCATCATTGTTTGAAGCTTTGAATCAATATCGGAACCTTGATTTTGCATTGATTGTTGTGCTTGTGGTTCTTTGAAATTGTTGCCTCGTTTGGAATTGTTGTTGTTGAGGTTGAAATCCACTTGAAAAGTTGAAGGTAGGTTGTTGAACCGCTCCTTGCTTGTTGGCATAGCTAAAATTGGGGTGATCTCTCCATCCCGGATTGTAAGTGTTTGAGTAGGGATCATACCGTCTTTGTTGATTTGGAAAGATCGCATTAGCTTGCTCGTCCTCATAAGTTTGAGAGGAACTTGGTATCACCGCGGCTGCAACTTGTTGCATCATTGCCGACAGGTTACCCAATTGTTGACGAAGTTCCTCAACCTCGCTCACTTCATTCACCTTTCTTAGAATCACATCCGAACCACGACTCAAGAATTGTTGTGAGTTCGCCGCCATATTTTCAATTAATTCTCTAGCTTGTGCCACCGTCTGGCTAACTAGTGCACCACCACCTGCAGCGTCAATAAGATTCCTATCACTTGATTGGAGTCCTTCATAGAAGTATTGGATGATCATAGCGTCACTAAATTGGTGGTGAGGGCAGCTTGCAACCAATCTCTTGTATCGTTCCCAACATTCATATAAGGATTCTCCCACGTTTTGCTTCATCCCACAAATCTCCTTGCGAATTTGAGTAGCCTTTGATGCGGGAAAATATCTCTCTAAAAAGAGTTTCTTCAACCCATTCCATGTTGTGACACTTCCTAGGAGGTAAATAGTACAACCAATCCTTAGCACTATCCATTAAAGAGAAACGGAAAACTTTCAACATTGCACCATCCGCCTCAACATTCGGCTGGAAGCATAGCCGTGACAATGGTGTGGAATTCCAAAAGATGTTTGTTTGGGTCTTCATTCACCATGCCATGGAATTTTGGTAATTCTCTAAGAAACCCGGCTTTATCTCAAAAGTAGAGTTCGTTTGAATACACCCCCTGTTGTGTATCAAGCCTATGAGAAGCTAAGTCCTTGAGTGAACGATTTGCATCACCCATTGCTTCTTCTTCCTCAACATGTGGTTCGTCTACGATTGGAACCTCTTGTTCTCCTTCTATTTGTACTTCTCCTTCCACCTTTAACTCTGGATTTTATGTTGCGTCTTGACTTGGTTGGAGTATTGTGCCTCTTCGAGTAGCTATCCCGCACCTTGGATAATTCCAATCTTTAGAAGCCAGGGATTAGGTACTCGAAAACAATTCTCCCAAACAAGTGAGAAACAAGACAAGAACCGAAAAACAAAGATAAAAGCGAGAAATTGTAAAAAGAAACTAAAAACTTAATAACAAGCCGTATGCCTCCGACAAGAATTCTACGCAAAATTTGATCGGTTGTCAATCCGTCAAAAATAATTTCACTTTCTTACTCACTAAATTTAAATGAAGTATAAAGTAAGGAAGAGTTCGTATCCACGGAGAGGTAATTGTTGTTATGTAATTTTTAGTTTCTAAGGTAACCAAGGGGGATGTTTGTTGTTTTATCGAAATACTAAAGTAAAAATAAAATAAAGCAAGGCAAATAATTGGAATAATCAATAAGGAGAAGATATTGGTCACGGGATAGTATCATTCACAAACATGTATTTACATCAATGATTAGAATTGGTATTTTAATCTCTTATTTTACTAATAGCTCTAGGATACCTTGATCGCAAGAATAACCCGCTAATTCCCTGATTTCATCACAACCACATTAAAAGATGCATATGTGAATTCTTCTTAGAAAGCAACCTAAAGTGTAAAAGCACAATTAAGTTTAACCCCCTAAAAGCAATAAGTTCTACGGAATAAGACTAATCAATGCAAACGAATGTGTAAAAGCACTAAACGTTTTAACAAAAGTTATGATTCACTTGTGACTAGTAGGATATATCACTACAAGCACTACCCACAATTATGCTACTTAGAATCAGGGATAAACAACTTTTTCGTATTGAAAACCCTAATATAGCTCTTGAGATGAATGCAAATCGGATTGATTAGGACTCAACCTAACAAGTATTCAAATCATGTAACACTATTAATTGTGAACCACAAACAATAAAATATTGAGACAAAACTAATTCATTGAATCAAATAACATGTTGGAAATCAACTTTTATCCCATAACCACTAATATGTTTATCTACTCATAGCTTTGGAGTTCATCATAATAATATTAATTGAAAAGAATAAGAAGATGAACAAAAGCAAACCCTAGAAGCGTAAACAAAACGGCTCTCCAAAATTCCAAGAATAAGATATTAGATAAGTTGTAGAAGACCTTCCCTTTATAGCTTTTCTCCAACTTCTAAAATTAGGTCTAGTCTTCAAAGTCCATTAGATGAAAATCCACCAAGCCCATAAGAAGGAGAAACCCATGTAGAAAATATGTCCCAAAACTGGTCACCGGAAATCTGGTATTGTGACCGGAACTTGGCCGGAAGGTCGCCGGAAAACATCTCGGGTGACCAACAAAGTCCACTTGAGTCACCGGTCAAACTCGATGTGGGTCAACTCGGTCAGACCGAGTCAAACCGAGTCATTCTGAGTCAATGGCGAGTCAGGGTCACTTGTCAGACTAGTCAGGTTCAATGTCAGCTGGCTAGTCAGACCTTAGCTGGGCTGAGTGGCTTTTGCCTAGGTCATTTGCACAGCCTGACCTGTGTATAGCACAATCATTGTGCTGCAAACTTCTCCAACCAAGATGGCCATACTTTCACCACTGCAACTTCAACTCATTGTCACTTCTTCTTCTTGCCCTGAACCACCACAAACTCCAATCAGAGCCACTGCATTGCCATAACATCACAACCTGCACTGCCATTCTCTTGCCTGAAATCATTAGCAGCAACAGCTCAAGACCTCAGTTCCTCCAACTTCTTTGAATTACCAGTTCCATAACTGGAACTATCTGAGCTGCAATTTCATGCACCAGCACCAGCACTAGACTCTCAAGCCATCAAAATCCAGTCCACTTCATTACAAAGCAACAACACCTAACATTCATCTAGGCTTAACTTCAACCTCCCCTGCACATTGCAACTCCAATCTGGCTTCGACCCACTTCAGCCTGCAACTCACTGCACCAACACTAGTCTGCGACACAGCCTCACACAGACTACATCTCAGGCCATACCAACTTCACAGTTTGAGCTCCACCTTTGGTTACTCCACATTGCATAGCTTCCTTGGCTTACACAATTGCAAATCCATCAATATTTTCTATTCACCACCAACAGAGCCCCTACAAACACCAGTTCACTGCAGCATCAAAACCCTGTTGAGCCTCATTCATCACTCTCGATCCACAGTATCTCGACACCGGCCGTTTCGACTCAAGATGCTCAACTCACCCTTGCACATAACCATTGGATTCATGCCTGCAATCTTTTCAGCTACTACTTCAGAGCAACACCAGCTCCTTGTTTCCATCTGCTCAAAACCTCCTCAGCTCAAGTCTGCAAAGCCATAGCAAGTCCCAGCAACACTAGCTTCTTCCCCGCAATTCCATTAACCAACATCACATTTTGCCAATTATCAAACCTTCACTCCATGCCATCTACATCCTCTTCTTAGCCAGCTCAGGCTTCATAATACCAATTCCTGGCTCACATTCTGCTCTTGTAAATCACTAATCATCTCCAATTTCTCCATCTGCTTCAAGACCCATTTCTTGTAACTGCGGCTCAGCCAATGACTCACTCCAGCCTTCGCAATCGAGTTCAAATACCAGCAGCTCTATTAACATCTCCACTCCAACTGCAACTTCACTAGGACCAGCACTTCCACCTGAGCTAGTAACAATCTTCATCTCTCACAACCACGGACAGCAACACAGTCCAAACTCCCACAGCTGCAATATCATCAACAATTAGAGCACCACCAACTCCACCTGAGCTATACCACCAATTCATGTCCTTTGCATTCTCGGTCCAGATGGAGCTATTAGAATCCTTCCATTCTTCCACCATGATAGCTTTTTCCAGATCTAATTCTGCAATTTCTTGCTCAAACCCCTTTGAATTCAAACCCTAACTCTCCTTCGATCAATCCACACTCAAATCAAGTGTAACCCATCTTCATACCATCTCGTGATGTCTGATTTGTAGTCGAGAATTCAATCCCAACAACCGCAACTTCGATTCCGACAAACCCTAAATCTGCTCATCAAACATCTTCCATCACCGCAACATCTAGTTTCAATACTACCAATTTCCTCTCGAGTTTCTCAATCTCTCGATCTCTCGATATTCTCTTCCTCTCCATTTTTACCGAACTACTCTCGATCTAATCTCTCTCGGTTTGTTATTTCCAATCACAAGAACGAAGAATTTGAAATGAATAAGAGAAAATCTATCTTCCTTGAATTTTAGGACTCGTAAGAAATGAAACTGGGTTTAGTGCCCCAAGATAGGATAAGGGACACCCGGTTTACTGCGGGCACCTTAAAATAGATACAGGCCACCACGGTGATAGCCCTTTATCCTCCGCCGCACTCCGAGATAGTGCTTGCCTCGCGTAATGATAACTCTGTCCTTTTTGCTCCAATTTGGGTGATTTCCACTTCTTTTCCTCCGTGCAATTCCAGTTACCTAATAACTCAAAAACACGCGTAAAGTACATAATTCACAAGAAAAATAGCAAAAAAAAGCGTAACTACTAGATAGTAAATTAGGTGTTTTAGACACCCATCGGATTACAAGTGTAAGAGCATATATTTGACAAGTTAACATGAAATTATAAGACAGAGACCTCTACCCGAAAGTCAAGTTAACATGAAAGGTTTTTTGTGCGAACGGAGGAGGGATTAACATAATAAGTGGAAAAGGTTACAAGGTAAAACTTACTGCACATGGGTTCTTTTGAACAATTTCCATGGCTTGGTTGTTGTTATCTGCTCCCACCCTTCAAGAGCTTCCAGTGATATGTGCTAATCCCAGCAAAGACATGACTCCTCAAAGTCTATCTTTTTGTAAGACAGAGGCCCTATCTAATAGATGCAACAAAATCACATGAGAAACTATAATACAACATACCAACAAGAACTAAGGTCTTTATGCAACTAGTGAAAGAGCATAGTAACTATTGCCAATGGCAACAATCTCATCGAACCGTGGCTTACATGCTAAAAATAGAGTATCTTGGACTTATCAACTTTGGTTGGAAACTCATGAGTATTGATAGGTGTAGAATACACCGTATTTTCTATATAGAGTTTATGCTTTCTTTGCTATTTTTCGTGTGAATTATGTATTTTATGTGTGCTTTTGAGCTATCAGATACGCTGGAGTCGCACGGAGGAAAAGGAGAAGAAATTAACCAAATATCTGGATTTCAGCCGGGGTTACTAGTTAACCAAACCAAAAGAGAAAATGTGTTAAAAGCAACCAACACTTGGATTCAAGGCAGCCACAGAATTGATTTTTGGGTATAACTTGGAAGCCCACATACAGACGACTTAAGCCCAGATTTCATGGCCTTAGAATTTAGAAGAGGGTTATTCTTACATACCCAATCATTCCCGATCCTATTATCTCAATCATTTTTCACCTGAGATTGAAGAACGAGCTGCTGTTTCCTTGGCAGAGATCGATGCTGCTGCCTTCTACAAATTCGAGATCGGTGGGAGAACAGAGAAGAGGTTAGGGTTTGTGGTTGGTGGAATCGAGTTGAGAAGCTCGGAGCAAAGAGATGGGTTTGATTTATTTGAGCTGTTGTTGCGAGTCAAGAACACGAAATTCGAGTGAATCAATTAGGGTTTGTAGTGGTGAATCAGTGGGAGATTGATATCTCAGAAGATGGGTTCGTGGTCAGAATCGAGAAGGGAGAAGAGGCAGAAATTGTGAGATTAAGGGTTTGTGTTGATCTCTTTAAGATCTGAAATCGTGAATCGATTGAAGGGGGAACTGGAGCTGCTGTTGTGAATGAAGGGTGATGTATGATTTTGTTTTGCCAAGAGCTGCAGTTGTAATGAATTGATTGAGATGAGCACAGAAAGGAAGGAATGGGTTGCTCTGGTGACATGAGGAGAGCCATGGGTTTGTGGTGAATTGACACAGGTTAGACCAAGGAGCTTAGAATGAGAAGAGGTGAAGAAATTAGGGCTTCTGGTGGCTTGAACTGACTCAGGGAGGCTGTTCTTGTGAGTTAATGGGTTTGGCTCAGGAGAGAGTTGAAGGAAGAAATTGAGAAACAGGTACTATGGATCTGTGAGTTAGCTCAGGGAGAAGAATGTGGTCGAATTGAGAGTTGGGTTCGATTGGTGATGCTCTGTGATCGAGAAGAGAAGCCATTGGAACTGGATTGCGATTCGGGTCCGTGGCTGGTGTTGTCTTGCGGGTTAAGAGTGGAAGTTGGTGTGATGATGACTGAAATGATTGCTAGGGAAGAAAGTGGCAGTGGCAGCCGTGAACTGAGCTGTAGCTCAGGCTAGTAAATGGAATAGGAGCTGTGCTTTGTGCCATGGAGTTAGAGGTGGTGCTAGGTTGGCCTGAGCTCTGAGATGGCATTGCAGGTGCGCAAAGGAGCTTCTGCTGGTGGAGTAGGTTCTGGTGTGCAGTCTGAGATGGCATAGATGTATGTTTAGGGACTACAGGTAGAAGTGATTGATTTGAATGGGTCTGGTGGAATGTGCAGAGCAAAGAATGGGTGAATGTGCAGCTGATGTTGGCAGCGGTGGACTGAAATGGATGGTTGCAGTGCGGTTTCTGATATTGATTAAAGGCAGTGCTGGTGATGCAGTTGCAGCTGCAATATGAATGTGAGTTGGTCTTGACTGCAGTGGGTTCACTGGCTGTGAGCAGGGAAGCTGCATTGAAGTTTGAGAGCAGATGTTGCAGGAAATGGTTCCAGTGGCTTGATTCTGAGATGGTTGTGAAATGCCACTGAGTGCTGGATATGCCTGAAATGATGTGTGTGTATGTTTAGGTCACAGGTGGAGTTCAAACTAGTTTGAAGTGTGTATCAGATGGCTAGGCAGCTGTGGTGGTACTGATATTGCAGGCTAAGTAGCTGGTGCAACTGTGGATTAGTTTGCAATGGCTGGGCATGTGTGTATGCACAGAATGGAGATCATGGAGCTGAGATGCAGGTTATCGATCATTGTTGCTATGATTCGATGGTGAGATTTGAGTTGGGTTCTTTGCTAAGAAGAACTTGATGCAGCAGGTGGTGTTTTTGTTAGCAGTGATGCCGTGGATGGCTCTGTGCTGCAGTTCATATGATGGTGTCACTTGGTGCAGTTGACTTGAGTTGGAGTTGCAAGACATGGCCATCTTGGCTGGGAATGAAAGTTCAAGTGGTGCAAAGCAGGGCCATCTTGGCTGTGCTACTTATGGCCAGCGCAAATGGGCTAGGCCAAGACCATTCAGGCCAGTAAGATAAGGCAGATAGCTAGTTAATCTGACCTGGTCTGACTCTCCCTGACCCGTCTGACTCTCCCTGACTCGGTCTGACCGAGTTGAATCGTTCTGACCCGAGTTGAATCGTTCGACCCGTTGACCCGCCGTCTTGACTCGTTGACCGGTGACCAAGGCGGGCTTTGCTTGGCCACGGAGTCGTTTTCCCAGCGACCACTTTCTAGGCGTATTTTCTACACGGGTTTCTCACTCTTGTGGGCTTGGTGGATTCTCACCTAATGGACTTTGAAGACTAGACCTAATTTTAGAAGTTGGAGAAAAGCTATAAAAGGGAGGTTTTCTACAACACATGATATATCTTTTTCTTGGAATTTTGGGAGAGCCACTTTTGTTTACGCTTCTAGGGTTTGGTTTTGTTCTTCTTCTTCCTTGTTTGATTATTGAATATTGATGATGATGAACTCCATAGCTATGAGTAGCTAAACATCTTATTGGTTATGGGATAAAAGTTGATTTCTCAACATGCTTTTGATTCAATGAATTAGTTTTGTCTCATGAATTATTGTTTGTGATTCACAATTAATATTGTTATAAGATTTGAAAACTTGTTAGGTTGAGTCCGAATCAATCCGATTTGTGTTCATCTCTAGAGCTATATTAGGGTTTTCAATACGAAAAACGTTGTTTATCCCCGATTCTAAGTAGCATAATTGTGATTAGTGCTTATAGTGATATATCCTATTAGTCACAAGTGAATCATAACTTTTGTTAAAACGTTTAGTGCTTTTACACATTCGTTTGCATTGATGAGTCTTATTCCATAAATCTTAATGCTTTTAGAGAGTTAAACTTAATTGTGCTTTTACACTTTAGGTTGCTTTCGACGAAGAATTCACATATGCATCTTTTAATGTGGTTGTGATGAAAACAGGGAATTAACGGGTTATACTTGCGATCAAGCTATCCTAGGACTTTTAATAAATACGAGATTAAAATACCAATTCTAATCATTGATGAAAATACATGTTTGTGAATGATACCATCCCTTGACCAATATTCTCTCCTTATTGATTTCTCGAATTACTTACTTTGCTTTTAATTACTTTTACTTGCTTAAATACAACAAACATACCTTGGGTTACTTAGAAACTAAAAGTTTATAACAACAAACGCCTCTCTGTGGATACGAACTCTTTCTTATCGAATACTATATTTATATCTAGTTGATTGGGAAAGTGAAATTATATTTGACGGATTGACAACCGACCAAATTTTGGGCGCCGTTGTTCTTGGAGGCACACGGCTTGTTATTGAGTTTTTAGTTTCTTTTTACAATTTCGCTTTTATCTTTGCTTTTGTTTGTCGTCTTGTTTCTCACTTGTTTGCTAGAATTGTTTTCGGTATCAATCCTCGGCTACTAAAGATTGGAATTATCCAAGGTGCGGGATAGCTACTCGAAAAGGCACAATACTCCAACCAAGGCGAAACACAACGGACGAGCACGAGTTAAGTAGTAGGAGAAATGAGTTTTCCAACAACAAGAAGAAGAAGCAATGGGTGATGCAAATCGTTCACTCAAGGACTTGGCTTCTCATAGGCTTGATACACAACGGGGGTGTATTCAAACGAACTCTACTTTTGAGATAAAGCCGGGGTTGCTTAGAGAATTACCAAAATTCCATGGCATGGTGAATGAAGATCCTAACAAACATCTTTTGGACTTCCACACCATTGTCACGGCTATGCTTCCAAAGAAATGTTGAGGCGGATGGTGCAATGTTGAAGGTTTTCCGTTTCTCTTTAATGGATAGTGCTAAGGATTGGTTGTACTATTTACCTCCGGAAGTGTCACAACATGGAATGGGTTGAAGAAACTCTTTTTGGAGAGATATTTTCCCGCATCCAAGGCTACTCAAATTCGCAAGGAGATTTGTGGGATGAAGCAAAATGTGGGAGAATCCTTATATGAATGTTGGGAACAGTACAAGAGATTGGTTGCAAGTTGCCCTCACCACCAATTTAGTGACGCTATGATCATCCAATACTTCTATGAAGGACTCCAATCAAGTGATAGGAATCTTATTGACGCTGCGGGTGGTGGTGCACTAGTTAGCAAGACGGTGGCACAAGCTAGGGAGTTGATTGAAAACATGGCAGCGAACTCACAACAATTCTTAAGTCGTGGTTCGGATGTGATTCTAAGAAGGGTGAGTGAAGTGAGCGAGGTGGAGGAACTTCGTCAACAAATGGGTAACATGACAGCAATGTTGCAACAAGTGGCATCCGCGGTTATACCAACTTCTCCTCAATCTTATGAAGACGAGCAAGCTAATGCGATCTTTCCGAATCAACCAAGACGGTATGATCCCTACTCCAACACTTACAATCCGGGATGGAGAGATCACCCCAATTTTAGCTATGCCAACAAGCAAGGTGCCGTTCAACAACCTACTTTCAACCGTCCTAGTGGATTTCAACCACAACAACAACAATTTCAGCAACCGCAAGCACAACAATCACAAAATCAAGGTGCTGATATTGATTCAAAGCTTCAAGCAATGATGCAAGGTATTTCCACCATGTTCAAAGAAAGTCAACAAGAGACTAAGAGTGCTATTAAGGAGTTGCAAACACAAATGGGCTCCATGGCTATTGAGTTGAACCAATTGAAGGCGCAAAATAGTGGGAAACTCCCTTCTCAACCTATTAACCCAAAAGAGGGTGTCAATGCTATTACGTTGAGAAGCGGTACACAACTTGTGCAACCCGAAGTTATTGATTCGGGCACGGTGGAGCCACCAAAGGAACCTGTTTTGGAGGAGAAGAAAGTCGAGGATTCTCCCCAAACTTCTGAGGTACCTATTCCTAACTCTAAAACTCCTGTTTCTACTTATGTTCCTCCTCTACCTTTTCCTCGCAGATTTGCAAGTTCTAAGAAGGCGGAACTAGAAAAGGAGATTTTAGACGTTCTTAAAAAGATCCATGTGAACATACCACTCATTGATGCTATCAAGCAAGTTCCAAAGTATGCAAAGGTGTTGAAGGACTTGTGTACCAACAAACAAAGGCTCAAAGGTAATGAAGTGCTTAGTGTGGGGAGAATGCTTCGGCAATCTTACAACACAAACTCCCACTTAAGTGCAAGGATCCGGGTAGTTTTGACATTCCCGTCACAATTGGTAACACAACTTTTAACAAAGCTATGTTGGACTTAGGTGCTTCCGTTAATGTTATGCCTGCGTCAATGTATAATTCACTTGATCTTGGTCCTCTTTAAAGGCTGAAATTGTATTGCAATTAGCCGATCGCTCTAATGTCTACCCAATGGGTATTGTTGAGGATGTTCTTGTGCAGGTTAATCAACTTGTATTTCCTGCGGACTTTTGTGTGTTAGAGATGGATGGAGGTTCACCGGACTCATCTCTTCCATTGCTTCTTGGGCGTCCTTTCATGAAAACGCGAAAACCATAATTGATGTGGATAAGGGAACGCTAACTATGGAGTTTGATGGAGAAATAATACGTTTCAACATTTTCGAGACGATGAGATATCCTAGCGATGTCCACTCTTGTTTCTCCATTGATGTGATGGATACATTGGCACAACAAATGTTTGAATTAAACGGTGATGATGCTTTGGAAACCGTGTTAACTACATCCATAGATAATGGTGTAGAGTGTGGTAATGAAGTCAAGGAAGCTCTTGGTGATCTCAATTCACTACAAGAATGCCCAAAAACTCATAATATCTCTTTTATTTCTTTACCATGCAAAGTGATGAAAAGCTTGTACCTTCAATAGTTAAATCTCCGATTTTAGAATTGAAACCTCTTCCCGACCACCTTAAGTACTTGTATTTGGGTGATAATGAAGAGTTACCGGTGATTGTTTCTAACAAGCTTAGTGATTTAAGGAGAAAAAACTTCTAAGGGTGCTAAGGAAGTACAAGACGGCCATAGGATGGACAATTGCCGATATCAAGGGTATTAGCCACGCCGTTTGTATGCACAAAATTCGTTTGGAGGATGATGCAAAGCCTAAAAGGGACGCGCAACATCGTTTGAATCCTCCCATGATGGAAGTTGTGAAAAAGGAGATACTCAAGCTTTTGGAAGTGGGTGTTATCTACCCCATATCCGATAGCAAGTGGGTGAGCCCTACAAGTAGTACCAAAGAAATCGGGTGTGACGGTGGTGGAGAATGATAAGAATGAACTTGTCCCAACTCGTGTGCAAACCGGTTGGAGGGTTTGTATTGATTATAGAAAATTGAATGCCACCACTAGAAAAGATCACTTTCCTTTACCTTTATTGATCAAATGCTTGAACGTTTAGCTGGACACTCTTACTATTGCTTTCTTGATGGCTATTCAGGTTATAATCAGATTGTGATAGCACCGGAGGACCAAGAGAAAACCACTTTCACTTGTCCTTTCGGTACTTTTGCTTATAGAAGGATGCCTTTTGGTTTATGCAATGCTCCAGCTACCTTTCAAAGGTGTATGGTAAGTATCTTTTCTGAATATGTTGAAAACATAATCGAAGTGTTCATGGATGACTTTAGTGTCTTTGGTGATTCTTTTGACCTTTGCTTGAACAATTTGTCTCTAATCCTTGAACGATGTGTTGAAACAAATCTTGTGCTAAATTGGGAGAAGTGCCATTTCATGGTAACTCATGGCATAGTTTTAGGCCATATAATATCTTCTAAAGGCTTGGAAGTCGATAAATCTAAGATAGACCTTATTCGTGCTCTAACCCCTCCCACTACGGTGAGGGAGATACGTTCTTTTCTTGGTCATGCAGGTTTTTATCGTAGGTTCATCAAGGACTTTTCCAAGATAGCATCACCACTATGTAACTTATTGCAAAAAGATGTGGTTTTTAACTTTGATGAGAAATGTATGGCGCATTCAATCGTTTGAAAGAACTTTTGATTTCAGCCCCTATCATTAAAAACCACCGGATTGGAGTAAGCGTTTGAACTCATGTGTGATGCTAGTGATTATGCGGTTGGTGCGGTGCTTGGGCAACGTGTGGGGAAGCTTCCTCATGCTATCTATTATGCTTCTAGAACGTTAAATGAGGCTCAACAAAACTACACAACCACTGAAAAGAGTTATTAGCCATTGTTTTTGCTTTAGAAAAGTTTCGCTCTTATCTAATTGGTACAAAAGTTGTTGTCTTTTCAGATCATGCAGCACTTAGATACTTGCTTACAAAGAAAGAGGCGAAACCGAGGCTCATACGGTGGATATTACTCTTGCAAGAGTTTGATATTGAAATCAAAGACAAGAAAGGAATTGAGAACACCGTTGCGGATCACTTGAGCCGACTTGTTGTGGACAAGGAGACTATCCCGTTGCGTGAGAGTTTCCCGGACGAGCAACTTTTCTCAATTGCCCTTGGAGAACCATGGTATGCCGATATTGTCAATTACTTAGTTTCCAAACAAATCCCAAAGAACTTGTCTCGTCTTTGAGAGGGACAAACTTAAGAGGTTAGGGAACCAATACATATGGGATGATCCATACTTATGGAAACATGATAGTGACCAAGTAATACTGAAGGTGCGTGCCCGAATCCGAATTTAACTCTATCTTGTCTTTTTGTCACTCTTATGCTTAGGAGGACATTTTGGGAGTAAGAGAACCGCGCACAAGGTACTTGAAAGTGGTTTTTATTGGCCAACTTTGTTTAAGGATGCACACATATTTTGTACAACTTGTGATAGATTCCAAAGAACCGGCAATCTAGGTGCTAGAAATCAAATGCCACAAACTTTTATTCAATTTATTGAGGTTTTTGATGTATGGGGTATTGATTTTATGGGGCCTTTTGTCAACTCCCATGGGAATTTTTATATCTTACTTGCGGTTGATTATGTCTCGAAATGGGTGGAAGCTAAAGCCACCCCAACTAATGATTCTAAAGTTGTTTCAGATTTCGTGCAAGCTAATATATTTGCAAGGTTTGGCATTCCAAGGGCGATAATTAGCGATGGGGGTTCTCACTTCAAAAACAGGTTCTTGCAAAGCTTGTTAAGGAAGTACAATGTGTCGCATAAGATTGCAACACCTTATCATCCCCAAACCAATGGACAAGCCGAGGTGTCTAACCAGGTGAAATCAATTCTAAAAAGACAGTGAACCCGACAAGGAAGGATTGGAGCATGCGACTTAATGTTGCTTTGTGGGCGTATAGAACCGCATATAAAACACCTATTGGAATGTCTCCTTTTAGGCTTGTGTATGGTAAACCTTGTCACTTACCCGTGGAAATTGAGCATAAGGCGTTTTGGGATATTAAGCAATGCAACATGGAGATGGATGGGGCTGGAAAGCAAAGGAAGTTACAACTCCAAGAGCTAGAGGAGCTTCATGAATGATGCATTTGAAAGCTCACGGATTTACAAAGAAAAGACGAAAGCATTCCATGATAACATGATTTCTAGGAAACAATTTTGCATTGGGCGAAAGTGCTTTTGTTTAACTCTCGCTTGCAATTATTTCCGGGTAAACTAAGGTCACGATGGATCGGACCTTTTATTGTTACTAATGTGTTTTCTCATGGTGCAGGAAATTCGTAGCATAGCTACGGGAAAGAACTTAAAGTTAATGGGCACCGGTTGAAACCATATTATGAGAATTTCACTTCCGGTGGTGGAAGGAGTTAACTTTGTGGATGTACTCCCTCTGGAGGAGTCATAGAAAGCAAGGAGATAGTCGGGCTGACGACTTTAAACCAAGCGCTAATTGGGAGGCAACCCAACGGATGAGTATTTCTTGTCTTGTGTTTATTTCTTTTCTTGTTTTTAGTTTTTCTTGTTTTGTTTTTTCTTTGTTTTTGCTGATTTCTTGCTAGGATTTCCCACCTTGACTTACTTTGGATGATTCAATTTACATTGAGGACAATGTAAAGTTTAAGTGTGGGGGAGTGGTTTATGTTGTAAGTTTTTGCCATTTTTCAACTTTTTTGTGAACTAGTGAATAAGAAAACTCCAACTTGTAGTTATTTAGAGTCACATAGTATACATGTCGCTAAGATTACATGAGAATCTCACAATAGTGACTGAACTTAGAGATGACAGAGAACATGATCGGGTTTCTTAATTGTATGAGAGTTAAAGTTGGATTTAACCATGCCAGTGGCAAATAAGGTGCAGGCTGAATTCATTTATTAGAACAGTGATCCCCTATAGTGGAGACTACCCATGTTACATAATGTGAGGCACCAACCTTCAATTCTTTGTACCTGTCTAAATTGTGCTTTTAGAGTGTGTGTCACCGTACGTAAATTCCGGACAGAATGGTGAGCTTTCCAATTTCCCACCATAGAAGCACTATTTTGATCTCTTGAGTGCTATTTTTATCAACCATGTTGGTGACATCGAATTGCTAACTTACATACCACTTGTGATCTTGTTCGCAGTTAGCACCATCCACCTTATCTCTCTCTACACCAACAGGTCCATAGAAACACCATCATCATCAACAAGAGGAGCATCACAAATTCGAAGGAAAGTTGAATACGTTCGAGGTTTACAAGCAACACTAAAGGAATGGGCAGATTTCATATTTGAGTAAAGCAACAAAAACAAAGAATTTTTATAAGTTGAAGACTATAATACAAGAGCTAAATTATCAAGGATGAAAGTTCGAGAAGTTTATGATATCAAGACATATAAGTTGTGAAGATTCAAGCGGTAAAGTACTTATACCATGGCATTGTACTTACATTTTTATTTTATTTGTATTTTGTTTTCTCTTGTCTCAAAAAAATTGAAAAAAAAAAAAAAAAAAAAAAAAAAAAAAAAAGAGAGACAAGAGAAAAATGTTTTTATTTTGTTTTATTTTTATTTGTTAAAAAAAAAAAAAAAAAAAAAAAAAAAGAGAAAAAAAATTTTGGATTGTATAGTTTGTTTTTATTTTTGTATTCTTTCAATAAAGCCTATGGAAAGAAGGAATATCTATAATGAAGTTTCAAGCGACAAGGAATTTGAGGAAAAGAATCATATTGTCAAGATTCTACGAAGTTCGAGAGTTATCATCAAGAGTTGAAGACCAAAGACGAAGATGAAGACACCGATAGAAGACCGAAGACGTTTCTATGGATCTTGTGAGAGTGGTGCTAGCCGCACGCCGAACGGATTCACTGTAAGTAAGCATATTCCCACCTTCGTTAAATGGTTTGATTTCCTTTGAAGAGATCGTCGGAAAAATGGGTTTTTCAAAATATAAAAAGATGTGGGTTTTCAAAATACTTGGGAGGGTTATGCCTTCCCACCATTCAACGTGTCGCAGATTCTCTCTTCATTCCAACCTGGACACATGTGTGACCCATAAAAGCTGTTTATTATTGAGAGCAATATCATAAAACCCTTTCTTGTGAGGCGGAGTCGAGACTTTTGATCACTCCGAACCCGAATTTTAGTCGAAAGGGATGGTTACTTCTCTCTCAACTTTTAAGAATGAGATTGTGTTCATTTATGTGTCTAACTTCTTATGACTAGTGTGCAAATCTATGTCTTCTTAAACGCGTTGGATACTATCATTACGGAGAACTAGTAAGTTGGAAAAATAGGTTTTGTGGGTATATCTCTAGTAAACCCTCACGAGACTATAACTCGTCCACTAGGGACACCTAGGGTTTTAAAGGCTTGTTATTTATGCTAAAAGTGACCGTAGATAAGAAAACTAAGAACTCTCCATAAGATAAGAAAACTAATATAAGAAACTAAAATAATACCCGGTGGAGGAAAGTAAACAACCTAAGGGTATGTCCACATTGGCAACATGTGTAAGCATTAGGTGCAAGTGGAGCTTCTAGGCACAAAATCCTCTCACTCTCTGAGCGTGATTCTGTATTTGTACGGTGGAAAGTTGGTCCAGATCCACCCAACATAAAATATTTAGTCCAGTATACTCTTACTAAATGATGTAAATGGAATGAGTAAAAATGAAGCGTACTTGAAGCTTATCTTACCCGTATTTGAAGCACAAGAGCCAATTATTCCTCTACACAAGCTAGTCTATGTTTAGTTTGACAAAGTTCAACTGTTCGGGTCAACTTGTCCTACAATAAGAGAGAAAAACCAAGAAGGTAAAATACCAAAGGTTAGTACCCTTTGTATACAACTAAATAGGCATGCATGCTCAACATTGACAAAACAAAATCAACCGATTAAACTTCTTATTTCCTTTATCCATATTCGATAACGAAGGATATGACAACAAAAGAATATGTAACATCCTTCTTCCCGAAAAATGTAGCCATCCAGCATCAATCCACCTACAACAACAATAACTACTAATCAATCAAAAATCTAACAATCCACACACACAAACTAATGAAAAAACTACTGAAAAGCTAAAGATAAATTCACTTCAATCAACGTAAATTAGAGACGGATAATTTAACCACTACTCCGACTTGATCAATTCAGTTTGATTATATTACCCTAAAAATAAAAACAAAAAAACCCAAATTCCTCTAAACAAAAATCTCAATTCACGAAAGATAATTCAATTCGATTAATTCAATCTCTGTATACAGTTCCTACAATACATAGGTGCTCAATTTCATGATCTATTTATAAGACAAAATCAAAACCCTAGACAAAAATTAATAGAATTTATTTATATACGTAATAATAGAAAGAGTAGATTTAATGTTACCTTAACTACTGCAACCTTGTTCTCGGTCTAAATTGTAATCCTCTTCCGAAACTACTTATGATTAAATTACGAAAGAAATTTAGGGTTCATGTTCTTATTATGTGGCGTGAAGGAAGAAGATATACCTGAAATTGTTATTTCACGAAGATACTAGAGTGGAAACCAGTTGAATCTCTGCTGAATCAAAATGAAATTAACGATTTCAACGAAAAATCGAGATTGTCACTTGAATTTCTCTATGAACCGATCAAGAAAAGCTGGAGAGATGAAGGGAGAGAGACAGAGTGAGTTTTCGAAAATGGAGTTAAAACTAAGAATTCGAGGTTTTTTATTGGACCCCAAAACTAAGTAGGCTTTCTTCTTTTTTTCCTGATGGAACCTGAAGGTCACGCGTTCGACCACGCCCACCGCAATTGTATTTTCAAATTTATCAGAAGACAAATTTTTGATCACAAAATAATATTGGAAGTTGTTAAATGCTCCAGTTATAAGATCACACTTTTTAAAATGTATGAGGTGTATGGGCAGGTCTTTATATCTAAGATCACACACACTATAATAGTAATGGTCTTTAAGTTTTAGCCCTAAAAGACCATAAGTGTTCAGAAATTGTGATGTTTAGTGTGTGATCTATAACACTTTTTGTTGTAGCGGCATTATATTGTTTATCTTTATAATTGAAATATCACATATTGTTAAATCAATCAAAGTAGATACATCCGACCTTGTTTGTTGGATATGACTTGATTGATATTGTTTGATATCGTCCAAGTTCTCTCACTTATATATCAGGTTCACGGATACAGTTCTGTAAACTTTCTGATTAAGAGAGTTAGAGATATAACTCTGAATATTATTCCTTGATTGATTTTAGCTCTCGGAATAGTATTTAGGTTTAGTTCATACATGTTGCCTTAGAAAAAGTTGGTGGTGTATTTTGGTACCCCCCATATTTTCAGGTTCCACCAAAAACAACACGAATGAAGTTTGCCTGGCTCTCAGGATAGTTTGCAAGATAGTTTAGTACTTAACTAGCTAATATAGTTTTTCAAGAGATATGTTTTGATTGCTAGAAAATCAAAAACATATAATTCGAAAATTTTAATTAAAAGATTTCTCAATATTTCAGTTTGGGATCATCTTGAGTATCAAGGAATATCTTTGAACAATTAGAGATAAGAATTATGTACATATTCAAATTATGTCGACATCTAGAACTTTCCTATTTAGCAAACCATAATTCCAGACTCACACAAAACCGTAAAGTAATATGTGAATATTGAAAATCGTTTTGCTCTTGGAACTGGTTCTACCATGACTCCCAACATAGGTAGGTTCCTACCAAGTCTTCAAATATAGGTAGGGATCAGTTCTACCATGGATCCCAACAATAGCTAGGATTGGTTCTACCAAGATTCCCAATATAGGTAAGGATCGTTTCTTCCAAGACTTCCAACAAAAGCTAGGATCGGTTCTACCATGTCCAAAAATAGGTAGGGATTGGTTCCACTTTGACTCTCAACATAAGTTAAGATCGGTTCTACCTGAATTCCCACCTTAGGTTCGAATAGGTCATCCAATAGATCTTCATAGAAAACTAGATCAAAACACCTATTGATTTCTTTTTGATTGTGAAACAATTTCGCATATGTACTTACTTTAATCATTTATTATGAAACACAATTTCCTAGGATGAAATCAAGTAAAACGTTACATGGATTATGTCGATGTCGCATTTACGATGTTCAAAATATAAACGTTATACTTCATAATTCAGTATTCTTCCTTGACACTTCTATCATAATACACTACACCATTTTTCGGGATTAGCAACAGCTGCGTGCGGTTGCAAAAGGGACTTGCAACAACAGCCAGCCGTTGCAAAACGTGGCGTTGCATTTATTTTGCAACAGCTCTTAAGCCGTTGTGAATTTTTTTCGCAACGGTTTTTGGTTCAGCCAACAGTTTTTGTCCTTGACTTTGCAACGGTTTCTGCAGTTGCGAACAGGTTTAGCAACAGCTATCTGCTGTTGCTATATTCTTGTCGCAACGGCCTGCTACAGTTGCGAAATTTAGAACCAAAAACACTTAGAACGGCTAATCTTAGCCGGACCCAATTTTATTATTCTGGTTCTAAATTTAGCAACAGTTGGTAGTCGTTGCTAATTTTTTGCAACTATAAAAAAAAAAAAAAAGTCAATCATCAGATGACCTAGTCAAGAGTTCCCTGGAAAATTTTCAGGCCAAGAACTCACTGAAAGAGAGACATCAATTAGGCATTGAACAAAGAAAGAGAAATTAAATGTGCATTGAACAAAGATGTTCTCCATTACTAATAGAAAAATCAGTAAACATTTCTAAAGTTTCTAAAAAAAATGATAAGTACAACCAAAAAAAAGTCTGGAATCCCCACTTAAGTTTATAAATGTAGTAGTGTAATGCTTAATTATACAATAACTGTAAAAATAGGAGGACAAGGACCTAACCTAGGGGGTTTTATTTAGCACACCTAGATGGGAACCAAGCTCAATCACATGCAATTTTGACGTAATTTTCCCAACATTGGTGGTCTTTGTGACAAAACAAATGATCATAATCTATCATAAGCCTGATGAATTGCATGAAATGTGTACAGCAAAGAGATACATCGGCAAACCCTTGAAACATAGGAAAACCAATTGCTAACCATCTAAGTGAGAATACCATTTACCATACCAAACTCCAGATACACAAGAAAGAAAGAAAGAAAGAAAGAAAGAAGAAAGATAATGCAAAAAATCATCATCCTTGTCACTTTGATATATCCCTGTGTTGGACCAAATAGAGTAACAAAAAATAAAGCCAACGCGTGTATTGTATTTCTTGTGGTTATCACTAGACATGTAAACTCCTATCTTGGCCATAGTATATCAATAGAAAAGTTAAACTTCTCATAATGTGTGTTCATACCACCTAAGAAATTGTCACACCTCCAAAATGCCTTTGCAAATTTCTGCGAAAGTGTAACCCGGCAGCACAAATGGTTCTGTGAATAGCTTCACCCAATTGCACTTCAGCCTTATAAGTTTGCACCTATGCAAACAAATAACACATCAAAGTCAATCGGCCGGAAGTCTTTACAGCCTTCTTTCACTTCTCAAAACTCATCAACTGCATCCCATAATACATTAAATCTTTGCCATACTTTGCCAACAACAAATCAGCCAACCAAGAACACTTAGAACATGACACAATCAACTCTTTTATTGCATCAAAGGGAAGAAATACAAAACTTGCCCACTTGGGGACTTACACAGACTTGTTTGCCTTCAAACCAAGTCTTAGTCTTACAAAAACTCTCATATTCACTCACATATGCAAACCTCACTCTCACATATGCTCTCTATGCAAGCCTCCTTGAATTATCCCCTCTTTAGGACTATTTATACAGCAGCTTTACTTGGCCAAACTGTGCATAACCGTTACACACGCATGGAACAGCCATCTGTCCCATAAAGCAGTTCTGCCAACCGCCAATAACTGTGCTAACTGGCCAGTTCCTCTCCAACTCGCGCCAATCATCCAACACCTGTTCTTTAGCAGTTAGAACTCTTCTCCCACGCTTATAAACTCCTTTATAACCGCTCATTTTCATCACGCATCATTGGCATGCTTGTGAAACTCATAACCCGACTTGCAACCGTCACTTAAGCCATATTGCACCACTTGTTTTGGCATATTGGATTCTCGCTTGCACCCACGCTCAGCCCTCTTAGCCTCTGCATGCTTACCATTCTAAACTCATGCACGGACGTTCCTTAAGCTTCAAACACTGATGCCAACTCTTTAGGCTCACTCTAGTTGCTCATGCGCCATACATGCTTCACTTCGCCAATTAGCTTGACAACAAGAATGCAAGTGTAGTAGCAGGATTTCCCACACTACACCCCTTACTCGATTTTGCTTAATTAATCCATTGAAAGATGTAAGATCAAGAATATTTATTGATTGAATTCATGAAGTGTTTACACAGAAAATAGAATTACACTTAGAAATTAAAACACTGCTTAAACTTTCTCTCTCTAATGACTTGCCCAACAATTCCAAAGAGATCCCCCTTCTTACAGACTCATTTAGCCCTTTATATAGGGTAATACATAGTGGATGACAAATTAAGCTCCCTTTATTTTCTGGGAATGTCTCGCGAAGTGTCGCAGATGCACAAACATTCACTCGCGACACTTCTTAACCCGCTGCCAGTCTCACGTCTTCTTTATGTTTTGCCTGTCGTTATTCATTGCGTCGTTTATTTTAGCTCCCTCGCGACTCCTCGCGACGCCGCTCGTTCATTAATCCCGCGAGCCTTGTACGTTGCGATATTATGATCCTACATCTTGCCTCTTTTTCCTTGAATATTGCTTGAAGAGCGATTTGAAGGAAAAATTTATTGTTGTCATATTCCTTGGTTTCAATTGGTGAAGGAACGAGCGAAAGAATACTTTTCTCAAAAAGTACGTACTTGCCTCTATTCTTTGTGAAGTTCAAGCTTCTTTGTAATACATATGCGAAAGTACCATTTCTTGTCTCGGAATTACAGAATAATCCATTTCGCAATTTCTCCTCGCCTATCAAGAAATACATTGTATATTTGGATTTTACTAAAGTTCTTTCCGTCAAGTTTCCTTGGATTTAGCAAAGACCGCTTACACGTGTCTATATTTACCTCTTTTACCGGTGCACTTAATGTCATCCGGTCATAACATTTTTCTCATCTATTTATAGGAGCATCCCTTGTGGAAAATTTTCCTTTTCCTTTTCATCTTCTTCATCGTCTGCAAGTGTTCTTCTTCTTCATCGTTCTGCAAGTGTTTGCTTATTGTTGTCTCTTATCGTCTTCTTCACCACCTTAACTATTCCCTACCAGCTTGTTACTCTCATGGCGTCCGTGTTTGTTAATTTTGCCATATCTAGCTGATTTTGTGGTTGATCAAATTTGAGATTAGCTTTCTTTGTTGAAATCATACTGGTATGATTAACTTTGTAGTTTTCTTTCTGCCATTGTTGTTTAGCAAGAACCAACCCAAAAATAAGTTTATCGTGAAGGACCCTCTTCTTTCTTTGGGCTCGCCATCAAATCTACTTCGCAACAAGAATCCTCGACAACCAAAGCTCACTTCGCGAGCAAAATCTATGGCTTCAAAAAGACAAACACTGCAAGTGACAAGGTATTCAAGAAACATTTATTTTTTATCAACAATACATTGTTGCCTCTGCTTTCTTATTTAATTTGTCATTCGCAGATGATAAAACTACCGGTCATGCTCCCAAAAAGCCTCGCTACTCCAAACCTCGTTACTCCCGACGTTCCATTTCCTTCATTCACACCTTCATCTCCCGCTGCGAAATCTTCGCAAGATAATTTTGTGCCCCCTTCCCCGGTACTACTACCAACGACAATATTTCTATACCTCAACTCCTCATAGACCAAGTTCCTTATAACCGTCCTACTACAAACGATCTTATACCTTCTCCCCGCTATCAATATCCCTGCTATTTCTCCAATCACTTCTCTCCCCGAAACCTCCTCTTCTCATGAGGTTCCTTTGACAAAGGACGACTCTGCCTTCTTTGTTTGAACAAATTCCTCTAATCATGGAAAATTTGGGGGATAGATGTGGCCTTTAAGGTCCTTTCTGATCTCGTGAATGATGCCAAAAAGACTTCTACTGATCCTGTCAAATCGAATGTCTGTGAGATTTTAAGTAAGCATCTTGATTCTGAGAGGATCTCGCAAGCATCTTTAGTTCAAGAGGTTAATAAGTCAAGGATGATCTCCAAGTTATGGCCGTGAAGTGCAATAATCTCCACCTTGAAAATCAAAAATTTCTCAAGATCTCACTAGATCGTGATAATCTTCGCAAGAAGAATGAAGAATTAAAAGGTATGCTCTCGCCGTCCCCCATCTTTTTTTTTTTTTTTTTTTTTTTTTTTTTTTTTTTTTTGCCAACTCAAACCCTTGCTCGTCCTCAAAGTATTAAACCAAAACGAATAATGGAGATATATCAAACGGAGTCTATCGTCAAGAAGTTCGAGTTGAAAGAGATGCTTGGATGGAGCAAGATAATCTCTTAGATAATCTTCATACCTATGCAGCTGATCAAATAAATAACTTGTCTAAAGAGAATTTTGATTTATCGCAAGAGCAAGTCTCATTAAGTAATGACTTATCTCGCCTCTCTTATGCTTTGACTAAAACTAATTTGGAGTTGGAAACTTTATCGTATGAGAATCGAACTCTTTCTCAAGAGAAACGTTCTCCTTGAATAAGATGGCGAGCTACTCGCAGCAGATAATGCTTGTCAAAAGTTATGTGAAGAACACAAACAAGCTAATCATACTTTGAAAAGCCAACTTGAAGAAATTATCACGAGAGAGATAAACTTATTCAAGGTAGAATAACGTTGAGTGTAAAAGCGAAGCAATTCCAAGAACAATGTGTCAAATTAGAAAAATCCAACTCTACTCGCGACCGAAAACTCCATACTTGTTTCCAATGAAAAGAATTTGCGATCTCGATTGAAAGGCTTAGTGGGAGATTCATTTGATGATGTCATGGACCGCTTGGGGAATAATTTCAGCCTTTAATTCAACATCTTACTTCTCAAAAGGAAGGTAGTCAAATTATTTGACTATCTTAATTTATGTATTTATTCCATCAATGCTTTATTACCCTGAAGATGCCAATAATGTTCGATAAGAATTTTCTCGATCTTGTGTATTTGTTATGCAGTACTCCGAGAGAAAGCTTCGCTCCACTATTTCCACCCTCGTGTCCGATTATTCTAGAATTCGCAAGGAAAACGGACTACTCTCCGCGTCTCTTGCTCGTTCTCGCGGACTGCGCAGAGCGAAGATTTGATTATATGTCTTATTGTAAGGACATTGATAGTAAGAATCGTCAGAAGGCATTGCTTCGCCAATTCTCTCTTAAAGCGGAAGTTCTTGTGAATAATATTTTGTCTGTCCAAGTCTCTTGATCCTATTCACGTCGATCCTTTGGAAGTAAGTGATGATGAAGTTCCCAATGCTCCGTATAGTGATTATGAATATGAAAGTGGCGAAGATCTCTCCGATAAGGAAGTCGTCGATGAAGATCCGAATAGAAAAATTTCGATGAAAGTCCAAAGAATTGGCGATAACAAAGGTGAAGAAAACATTTCAAGAAAATCCATCAATCGGCGGATGTGAAGTCGATAAAGGCGCAAAAGCCTCAACCATCCTCTCGTATTTGATAATGCAGATGTAGAGAGTTAAATTCTCTTTGTAATTTGTTAGAATTCCTTTTTGTTTGAGTGACTTAACTCTTTTGATTGAGTAATTTCCATATTTCTTTCTTCCTTTCTTAGTTAAGATCACCTTGCGAGCATGTTCGCTCATTGAATCTTTTATTAAGTAAATCCATCCCAATCGTGGATTTGATTTTAATTCTTCTCATCATGACAAAGTCGCAGTCGCCTTTACATTTTCATGCAGAGGCCCATTGACCTTGCCTTATCATTTTGTGTGGTCTTCCAAGTTAGACCTCCCTATTTAGAGGTCTTCCCCTGCCACCTTTCATCGCGACAATATCGCAGGACGTCTTTACACTTGCATGTAAAGACCCATTGATCTTGCCTTATCATTTTCCAAGTATTTTTGCCTCTCTCGCAGATGTTTTAGTTGCGACAATATGACAGGCCTATATATCCTTGCGAACACATAGCCCCATGACATTGCTGCCGTGCGACGAAATCGCAGACGTCCGTACACTTTCGTGTAAAGACCCATTGATCTCGCCTTACCCTCGCGTTAGTATTATTGCCTCTCGCAGATCATTGCACAAATATGACGAGCCTAAATTCTCTTGCGAAAACATAGCCTTATGACATTTGCGTCTGCTTTGACACTCCCCTATTGGAGAGCGTCGCCCTTATCATCTCCCGGTTGCCCCTTCAAGGAGGCGAAACATCGGCCATACAAGACTAGCTCCTCCCATCCTGGTCTTAACAACAACCAGCTTGTTTTCGCAGCCTCTTATCCCTTATACCTATAGGGTTTATGGTTACGAGACTGCACCCTAAGTGGAGTTTTCTTCGGGCGAGTGCAACATATGCCAAGACTTGCCAAGAATGGCCAGGGTAGGTTCATCCATCCCGGCACTCGCTCAACCGTACCCTCGGCGCCTTGAGCATACACCGACTCCTTGAAAGAGACCCTCGGTCGCCCAACCGTGGTATAACCTACATATATAGTTGGGAATCCAAGGTACCTCTTCCGGATAGGCTTTCATGGGCCCCAAATTTCCATGACTCAGCTTCAGGAGCGGTGTAACCTTCCCCCGAGCCATGTCGAGAGATACCCCTTATATGACGTACTTTAGGTCTTACATTTGCCTCTTACGAAATGTTATTCGCGAACTAGGGTGTACGCCATAAAGGTTCGTCCCATTCATTCATTCTTTTATTCAATCATTCTTCATCCTTTGCTATTTTGTTTGCGTAGATATTCGCCAATTCATTCATTTAATCATTCGTTATCTCTTGTTGTTTTGTTAAGTCATTCATGAATTTTTTGTTATTCTTGTAGCGAGATCTTCTCGTATTTTCTCTCGCATTTTACTGAATGTCGCAAATATCTTGAGAAGAAGTACTTCATCTTGATTCCTTTTTCCTCTCTCATTTTTACGGGTAATATTTCTTTAGATATAACCTATTCCATGGTCTATCCAACTTTTGTCCCACATCTCTTCCTTCGGATCCATCAATCTATATGCCCCCGTACCAACTACTTCTTTGATGATATACGGTCCATCCCATTTTCTCGCCAATTTGCCTCCACTTTCTCGTTGATATATTGGGGTTTCTCGCAACACCAAGTCTCCCCGGTTGGAACTCACGTATTTTGACACGCTTGTTATATTCTCTAGCCGCCTTCGATAATTCTCCATGTGTCGCAAGGCCTTTTCTCGTTTTTCTTCCAATTCATCCAACTTGATTAGAATGTTGCCCGCGCTAAGATTTTTCTCCTGCACCTCTTTTTGGTTGTCGGAATCACGACCTCTCGTTGGGAGTACTTTGCTTCCACTCCGTAAGTTAAACAAAAAGGGGACATTCCCGTGGCTTCTCTTCTAGTTGTATTATAGGCCCATACCGCATTGGGTACTTGTTTGCACCATCCCCTATTGTGTCCTTCCAACTTTTTCTTCAATATATCGGCAATTGTTTTGTTTGTTGCCTCCGCTTGACCATTAGCTTGTGGATATAATGGAGTTGATTTTCCACATCTTATCTGAAATGCATTAAGTAGCAACTCTATATTTTGCCCTTCAAACTGCTTCCCGTTATCAGATACCAATTGTGCAGGAATCCCAAATCTGCATATAATATTTTCAAATATGAAAGTAAAAATATCCTTATCGCGAATGTGTTGGACCGCTTTCACCTCTGACCATTTTGTGAAGTAGTCTGTTACGACGATTAAGTATCTTCTTTGTCCTGCTCCCGGTAAGAATGGTCCCACAATGTCTAAACCCCATTTTCCAAAAGGCCACACACTTCTTGAAGAATTTAACGGTGCTCCCGGTGCATGTATCTTCTTCCCATGTTTTTGACAATCTTCGCAGCTGTCCTGGATATTGCTCTCGCGTCTTCATGCATATATGGCCAATAATATCCTTGCGTCTTTGCCTTATATGCCAAAGATCTCCCGCCGCCGTGATTTCCTAAGATCCCCACTATGCAAAGATCTTCAATATGGTTTCTCCTTCTTTCCTTGATAGACATCGAAGCGAGGGTCCTCAAAAGAACGTCGATAAAGTACGCCATCTCGTAATTCATAATTTGTTGCCCGGCTTTTTAACTTGTGTGCTTCCAATCTATTTCTTGGTACCTCGCCTTTCATTAAGTACGCGTGAAGCTCCACTCTCCAATCTTCCTCGCGACCTTGCATTTCATCTACCACCATCATTATATCTCGCTTCTTGTCCCTCCTCTTTATTAATTGATGGCGCCGCAGCGTCTCGTATTTTGATATTCCTCAGCAGTTGGGTCTGTCATCATACTTGATATAAAGGCAAAAGCGTCTCATGAAGTCTATTATCTCTCCTTGATATGTGCCTCCATTTTATTTTCGGTATCTGTGTTGACAACACTTCTACAAGCTTCCTCGTATTTCGTAGAGATGGATCATTTGTAGCATACTTCTCTCGTTATCCGACAAATTGCTAATCATGAGTCACCGGTAATCCTCACATTCTCCAGCCATTTCTATTGCAAATCGTAGAGCATGTATTATAGCTTCATACTCCGTTTCATTATTGGTAGACTCAAATTCCAATCTAAAAGCAAAGCTAACTTAGTGCCTTCCTCGCGAAATCACAACAATTCCCACTCCTTTACCTTCTCCATTGGATGATCCATCCACTAATATTTCCCACCGATCCGGCTCGCTTAACAAATCTTTTGGATCTCCATGCTCTTCTTCTACATCCATCATTTCATCCACTGCTTCATCTTCCTCCAAAGGAAATTCTCGCTAAAAATCATGACAACCCGTGACTTGGTTGAAGATAATATTTCATATTTGAGTTTATAATGGCTTATTTGAGCATTCCATCTTTCGACTCTTCCCGATCTTTTTGAATTTTTCATTATCGACTCGATTGGTACCTTCGTTACCACTTTAACAAGATGTGCTCGAAAATATATGCGAAGTTTAAACGACGCATAGACTAACGCCAGATTAGTTTTTCAATCTTCGAATAATTTCTTTCTCGCAAAGATTAAAAGTTTTGCTGATATAATAGATTGGTTTTTCTACTCCTGCCCATTCGCAGAAAAACTGCACTTAAGGCATGCGATGTTGTCGCGAGGTATATTAATAATTCCTCTCCTGTTCTCGCTTCGCATAATGGATATATCCATTAAGTGCTCTTTGATCCCTTGTAAAGCCTTTTCACATTCGTCCGTCCACTTAAATTTCGATCCTTTTTTCGTAACACCGAAAAAGTGTTTACACTTATCGATGACCGCGAGATGAATCTTCCTAATGATGCTAATAACCCATTCAAATTTTTGAACGTCCTTTTCGTCGCAGTGCTCGGATATCGCGAATCGCTTTTACTTTCTCCGGATCAACATGTATTCCTTCCTTTGATATAATGTAACCCAAGAACTTCCCGACGCAACTCCGAAGGTACATTTCTCTGGATTGACTTTGATGTTGAAACGCCTCATTTGTTCAAAATTTCTTTCAAGTCTCGCACGTGATCTTCTCGCCCTTTTACTTTTTACCAAAGATGTCATCTACGTATACCTCTAGTGTTTTATGTATCCATTCTCATGAATACTTTTTCTACCATCCTTTGATATGTTGCTCCAAAGATTTCGCAAACCAAAAGGCATTTTAGTATAGCAAGATAATCCTCTTGGAGCGAAGAAAGCAAGTGTGCTCTTGGTCTTCTTCTTCGAGAGGAATTTGATTGTAACCTTTGTATCCGTCCAATGATGATACTCTTTCATTCCCGCCGATTCGACTAGCTGTGGGATGTCCGGTAATGGAAAACTGTCTTTAGGGCAAGCTTTATTTAGATCAAGAAATCAATGCAAATCCTTATTCCCTTGTTCTTCTTTGGAACTATAACCATATTCGCTATCCACTCAGTGGTATTTTGCTTGTCTAATAATTCCTGCGTCCAAGATCTTCTCAGCTTCTTCTTCTATCTCGAGTGTGATATGTCTGTTGCTATCTTTCTAATTCTTTGTTTGAATGGCTTCACATTTTTATCGATTTCCAACTTGTGACAAAGCTACGATGGATCTATACTGTGCACTTCATCCATATCCCACGCGAAGATATCCTTATAATCCCGCAATAGATCGACGGTTCTTTTCTCTTCATCCGCTCCCATGTTAGTTCCAATCTTTAGCATCTTGGGGTTTTTCCTTAGTTCCAATATTCACTTATTTGGTTTGCTCTCACTGCGACGTAATCGACCTTCTGTTCTCCCATAGGAGTCGGTCCTTTTGGTTCTTTCGCTGATCATTTTCTTCTCCCGAGATCTCGCTAGGTATGCCTTTTCCTTCCTTCGCTCTTATCATGTAAACTCGAATTCTTCTTCTTTCTTAGCCACCTTTGCTAGCTTTTTGCGATACTTTGATATATTCCTTCGCTTGTTTACTTGTTCTTCGCAACACTTTACTTCATTTTGATAGTATATTCTTCCTTTAGCAAAGATCTCCTTTGATCTCGCCGACTCCGGCTGGTGTAGGAAATTTGATACATTGATGAAGCGCCGACGCCACAGCTTTTATTGCATGTACCCATGGTCTTCCTAGTAATATGTTATACGGCGATTCCATATCCACTACACTCAACGTGCCACCTGTGTTTCAATTTCCCTAACGGAATATGTATTTTTATCTCCCTTTAACTTTTGTTATAGATTTACCAAAACCTTGAATATTGTACGCCGCGAAAATCATATCTTCGTCTTTATATCCCATCTTTTTGTAAGCGTGATAAAACATGATATTCACTCACTCCCCGTATCAATTAAAACTCCATTCACTACCCATTTTTTTACTGTGTTCTCTAGTTCCTCTCTTTCCTTGTACGCGTTTATTGCGATTACCAGTGGAGATGCGTGATCCAAGTTTTCTTTAGATATTTCCTCAGTCGTAAAAGTTATCTCTTGCTTTTCCCAATCCTTCAAAGGTGATGTTATTTCTCTATCTGTAATCTTCTTTCCTTCAAAATCTCGCTTGTGTATTCTTCCTCCGATATTTTCATGAAATTCACTAGTCATTACTCGGTGTCTCAGGCCGCATGTCATATCTTTTTCATTCAATTTAAGATTTTCCTTTCTCATTTTCCCCGATTCAAACAACTTTAATTGCAATTTTCCCTCCTTTACAAATGATCGTCCTCGTTTCTAGCGCATATGTAGTAGCAGGATTTCCCACACTACACCCCTTACTCGATTTTGCTTAATTAATCCCTTGAAAGATGTAAGATCAAGAATATTTATTGATTGAATTCATGAAGTGTTTACACAGAAAATAGAATTACACTTAGAAATTAAAACACTCTTAAACTTTCTCTCTCCTAATGACTTGCTCAACAATTTTCAAAGAGATCCTCTTCTTCATGCACTCATTTAGCCCTTTATATAGGGTAATACATAGTGGATGACAAACTAAGCTCCCTTTATTTTCGGAATGTCTCGCAAGTGTCGCAGATGCACAAACATTCACTCGCGACACTTCTTAACCCTCGCCAGTCTCACGTCTTCTTTATGTTTTGCCTCGTCGTTATTCATTGCGTCGTTTATTTTAGCTCCTCGCGACTCCCTCGCGACGCCATCGCTCATTAATCCCGCGAGCCTTATACGTTGCGATATTATGATCCTACAAAGAACTCTTGCATTGCTAACTTGTTTGCATTATTCAAGCTTTGGTCAACCTTGAATATATGCCATAGACCAACTCTCGCCTATTCTTCACTCTTGCATCTTCTTTGAGTTTGGGCCAACTCAATTCCATGGATATGCATCGATGCCAACATCGCATGTTGCATTTGCCATTTTGGCCATGTCTTGCCTTTCCTCAATGAAGCTTCATTGTGTCGGCCAATAAGCTTCATCACTGATGAGTGCCAAATATTGCATATTTATACATCTATTTATTGGCATTTAACTCATCTTTTGTACTCGTAAATCGATATTATCCCAAATTCTCGTATTTTCTTTGTTTTCAAGAATAAATAGTTGTACTAATTAATTTTGTGTTTTTAGGTAGAAAATAAAGCTCTGAGAAATTGAGGAGCCAAAGAGCGTAAAATTGGAGAAGAGCGTCTATGGAGCAAAAGCCAAAGCCCACGCGCATCGGTTGCAACCCAACAAGTAGCAACCCTTCTACAAGACTTGGGCCTAAGCTACCACGACCCGGATCCGAGCCCGTTGCTCCCGAACCGTTGAGATCTACATCCTATGCATCCTACTTGTCGCAAACCTTCGCATCATCTTCTAGCCGCTCCCGCCAATACCAAAATAACCCAATTCTCCTTGAACCGTTCAGGATCTCGTTCATCAAGATCCAACGCCGCTCCTTTATCCTCATCAAATATCGATGCACCCGCCTCACACCGAAGACCCCTATATCTTCACCCATCGACCAAAACCTATTCTCTCTTCACTTTCTTTCTTCCTCCTTCCCCTTCACCCGACAAAGGCGTAACTCCACCGTACTTCCTCCCATCTCTCCCGACCAAGCTCGCACCACCACCATCTTCTCTCCGGACACCACAATCCACAGTAGCACTCAATAAGCCGCTCTCCCTTCTAGGTCTAGTTATTTCATTCATAGCTTCTCCTATAACCCTAGAGGCTAAGTTTGAAATAACTAGAACTAGGGTTTTCTCTATGATCAATTAATGGAGCTCGGAGCGCGCAGGAGCAGAGGGAACCACCGATTCGAGAGTATGGGCGATTGGGTATGGTTTAATTTACATTTGAATTACCTTAGGTTTGGGGAATCGCATGTATAAAGGGGGTTGAGATGTGTTTGAAAAACTTTATGCCCGGGCAGCTGAGCACCATCTTAGCATAATTTGTATCTTGTTTGCTTTAATTATGTTTTAATTTAGTTTACTGGGGTGTTTGATGAAACCCCTGATTTTCATGACAAGCATATTTAGCTCAGATTTGATTCTTGCTGTTTTATACAATGTTAAGATTAGTAAGTGATTGATGAAGCCTATGACCCTGTGATGAGCTGTACTGTAAGAAGACAGCTCATACTAGGGGGGAGTTAGTGGATTTAGTTAGTGAAAATCTACCTTAGCCCTTCAAGTGAAGGCACAAGAACAGAGTTTAAGCTACATTGCCTGAGCCTGAGGTCAGGTGGTGGAACCGACCACCCTAGTGTGTTACAACTTATTTCTTACCTTAGCATTAGTGTCAATACAACTCAGTCGCATCGACAACAACCAATATTGTGTTACATTTCATAGAAACTCAGTTTAGGAAGCCTTAGTTCAATATAAGCACCACAAGTCTCTGTGGATCGACCCGTATTTGCTTAGTGCTGCATTGTAGACACCGTGCACTTGCGGTTATCACAAGTAGGCTAAAATCGTAACCATCTTCCCAGCCTACCAAGTTTTTGGCGCCGTTGCCGGGTACTTGGCGTGTGCTGTCTTGATTTCTTTTGGCTTGTTTGACTGACTTTCATTTCTCCCTGTATATACCCACCCTGCATTGTTATTTTTAGCCCCGTGTTAGTGTAGTATAGTCATTAGTTTCCTTTTTCTGCACTCTTTTTCTTTCTTGCATCTTGCATTACATTTTGTCACTGCATTTTAGCCAACTGTTGCATATCTTAGTTAGCTTAGTACTCTTTACTTGTAGCTTAATTGTATGTGTTTGAACCCTGTACATATCTGCATCTGTTATTGCTGGTTTTCCTTTGTGTTATAGCTCATTGTTTCTTGCAACTTGTAACCTATCTTTCTCTCATTTTGCACATGCTATGGCTTAGAGACTGCTAGTCTACACCTGTCAATGCCTGTTGATTACTCAGCACTAGAATATAACACAATCATCAGATCATTACATTGAAACATTCATCCAGAGCATACTCATTTGTAGCTTGCACTCACTTTGCACCTGAGCTTTTTGATCTGAGCTACAACTTTATAAGCATCACTGCCTTGTGACTCTTGATCCCAGTCAGTCCAAATTACTCTCAGGTTTATACTAGTATCAATATTGGATTCTCTGCTTTAACTTGCACTTTTCTTGGAACTGAAACTTCTGTGTTGAGCAACAGGTACATGTTGTGCTGCTATGTAGCCAAGGAAAAGGAAAACACAAAGGAGCAGAACAATTAGTGGAGTGCCTAAACCCAGTTAACACTGGTGGTATTGTCTTCTATCATTGCCCTGTTTGTATGATATTTGTATGATAACTTTGAATGCATGATAGTCCTGCCCCCTTGCTAGCCACCTGAAGCTGCAAGTTTGAGCTTAAGATGTGAATGATCCTTATATGACCTGAGCATAACCTGTGCCATTACCTTGCTTGCCTGCTAAACAATCAACCCTGGTACCTTTGCATGATAAGCCAGTCACTTTGCTAAGCATTGCTCAACCTTGCAATATCTGAAATGTGTGCAATCTAAAGCCTCGTGTTTGTGAGCATAGCTTGTATCACCCTTGCATGAATCTCTTGGAATGAATGTATGAAAACAAGTCGCCTTGAGCCAAGCTCCACCCCTGAAGTCTGTTGAGCTTGTGTCAGAACTTGATAGCCAAGTTAGTTGCAGCCTTAAGTGAAGTCAACTCGTGATAGTTGATATCAACTAATCCAAACTTGACTCACAACTTTGAGCATAGCCTGTGCATAACCCCCGTGACCTTGTTAAGTTGTGTGCATAATTCTATGACATTTGAAGCAAAACTGAGTTGGATGAAACCTCTTACTCTTAGGTGATTTATGCATTAATTTCTTTGCCTTAACAAGCACCAGCTCCAAAATTTCCCGCAGCTTGTTGAGCTTGAGTTGCAACCGAGATATCCAATCTGCAGCAAGCCTTGTGTGCCATCAACTCGGGTCTGGTTGATATCAACTACCCCGTTGAGTCCAACAACCCCGAGCATAACCTATCTACAGGGCTCAGGTCAGAACCCTTAGCCTGCATTACTCAGGCCTAGTGAGCCACTCGCCCTGCACCCTGAGCATAGTCTCGCCGATACCCTGTCAACCAAGCCAAGTGATTTTCTGTGGCATGTAAGCATGCGGTAAAAAGAACTAATATAGTTCATCTGCATCTTCCTTTGCACCCACTGTGCACATGATTAGTGAAGCAATGAATTACATGATCACCGATGAAACCTTGAGCATTGCCGTCACGATAAGCCGCATTGTCTTTGTCTTTGTGTAAACCTGCCAAGGTTGTTTCATTTTTGAAAATTAGTGTGTCTCAAAGTCTTGTGAACAAACTGTGTTGTGCATCATTTATGTCTTGTGTTTGTGTTGTGACTTACCGAACATAAACCAACCTCGGGCTCGCAACTAGAGCCATCTCGCACCCCCCGCGCCGTGTTTGTGCACCTTACACACTCTCTTCCCGCCTTGCCTTGTGCACTGCGCATTAGTCGTGTTGTGCATAAGTCGAGCAGTGCAGTTTCACAAACTCTGGGTCGTTAACCATCCAAACTCTCCGGCTCGCTCCTCTCATGACAACTGGGTCATGCGCACAAAACCAAACTCAAACTCACACATATCTTGGGCGCCAATAGTCAAGCCCATAACCACCGGGCTGAACATAACCTCGGGCTCTCGCTCAAATAGTCTGGGTTACATATAACCAAGTTAAAGCCCACTTAAACCAAACCAGCCCACAAAACCAAACATAAACCCATTTAAACCAAATCAAGCCCACTGTGCACTCGGGCTTGCATAACCTCTGGTCAGACATTTCAAACAAACCAAAGCCCACATAAACCAAATAAAACCCAATAAACCAAACTGAGCCCACTACAACTGGGTTTTGAGCTCAATTTGAGTGCTAAATCATGTCGGGATTTTGGTCTCATGACGGGATGAAAACAAATCCATTGAGAGAGCTTGCTTACGGGCATGCTTCACAGTATGAACCCCCCACATACCATAGTGATTTTAGGGAATACTATGAACCTTCTCAGGGCCCTGACCTTGAATATCCATACCCTAATCATTATGAGGACATGTATCATCAACCACCATGGGAGGATGAGCAATTCTATCCTCCCCCAACTCCTTGTATGCACTCACTAATGGAAGAGCTCATAGAGCAAAATAATGATATACTTGGATGGAAAATGCATGATCATCCCTTATCTAGTGAACCATGTGCACAACCATGTAATGATCATTCATATGAAACATGCATACCCACTAGTGAAGACTCTCCTTCAATAGAACAACTCACGATGATTCTTCAAAGGAACCTAATTGAGTTACAAAATGAAGATTGGAAAGAAGTTTATGATAGGATGTTTGTTATTCCTGATAATTTCGAAAATAGTGTTTCTAGTCCTACTCATGCAACTAACACTGAATATGAACCTAATCTAGAGGTAGATGAGTACACTAAAAATGCTACAATTTTGAATGGAGAGATGAATTTTTGCTATGATGATGATGATGATGAATATGAAGAGCATGTGTATGTTGAAAATGTAGTGGAATCTCTAGGTTCAGAGACGTTAGGCGTCTCTGATGTGAACCCTATGAATCATACTTCTTCTAACATTCATCCATGTGATGTTGACTCTGAGTTTGGGTTTGTGAAATTCTTCAGTGAAAGTGAGCATGCTTTACCACCTGTTTGTGACCTAGGAATAGCTGAATTTTCTCATTGACACAGATGATTCAATGCATGTGCTTGATTCCATGCCCAGGTTACAGCATGATATCTCTCCTGGTTATGTTGTGCATGAGAGTGATGACGATTATGACATGGAGATTGATGAATTGTTTTATGCAGGTGAACATGATTTACCCTCTTCTGACTTTAGGAAAGTGTGTGATGGTGCAAATGATCTTATACATGAAATCAATTTAGATGTACCTAACCTCTCTCCTGAGTCACAGATTGAAACTCCTACACCAAACCTAGGTGTAGTTTGTAACAAAATTGCAAAACCAACTTTTCTGAAAATGCCTAATTTAGGCCTAGAACTTTGTGCTTCCCAAGTCCTCTTGGACTATTTTGCATCAAAGTATGACACCTTTAGGGAGCCACAGTTGGAATATGTATGTCTGCCTGTTCTTAGCAAATCTCATTTTGAGTTAGACCTTGTGCATGATGTACCTTTAAAATTGCAAGATTTTGTGCTCTCAAACACACCTGTTCACAAGTTTAGGTTTGGGGGAAAATCTTTCCCATATACAACCTTTACTTGCATTCTTATATCATATCTCGTGTAAGGTCGTTGATGTTTGTACATATTGTCTTTTGGGTTGATCCTCAACTCTTTAGATTGTTGGAGTATGGTGAATTTTCATTGTATATAATCCAGTAGGACTTGTTAAATTTTTCTTTCTTGAATCGGTTGAGTCTTCTTGCGCATATATTGTGCTAATCCGATATGATCTCCACTGAGAATGTTGGACTCTATCCTTGTCTAATGAAGTTCCAACCTTGCTCCACCGACATCCTGGAATCTCTTCCCTTTTCTCTACTCATCATAGTTCTCATGGTATGTGACTGTTTAAAATTTTATCATCTGTTGACACATTGAGGACAATGTTTGATTTAGGTTTGGGGGTGCATTTGCATGTAGAGCTTTTAGCCTTTGTTTTTCATCTTTTGTTCAAAAAAAAAAAAAAAAAAAAAAAAAATCAAAATTCAAAACTTTTTGCAAATAAAAACCTCCAACCTTTAGAGATTTTAGAGTCACTAGCATGCTTCTAGCTATGTTTACATAGAGAGTCTGACTGAAATAACAGAACTTGGAAGTACTGGAGAACACAATCGGGTTCCTTAGTTGATTAGAGCGTTAAAGTTGGATTTAACCATACCGAGAGCGAATTAGGTGTTGTTTAGATATTCGGTAGTAGAATTGTGATCACCCATAGTGGAGACTACCCATTTTACATCAGGTGAGGCACCAACCTTCATTTTTTGCAACTTTCTAGAAAAGCTGTTAGAGTGTGTGTCACCGTATGTCAATTCCGGGTAGGAATGGTGAGCTACCCAACTTCGCACCACTTTCAAAGACTACTTTTGATCTCTTGAGTGCTAATTTTTGTCAATCATGAGGGTGACGTCTAAAGATGAAAACTTCTTCTAAATACCGATTTGTAGTTAGCATCACTCTCTCCTCTCAACAACATCAACACATTCATAGAAACACATCATCGTCAAGAAGCGGAGCATCATCGAATATTTGAAGAAAAGTTGAGATAGTCCAAGGTTTATGTGCAACAAAGAAAAGAAAATAGGATGAGAATTAATGAAGTTTGTGAAAAATTGATTTTTACTGTTTTATTATTATTATATGTATCCAAAATAAAAAAGAAAAAAAGAAAAAAAATTGAGTTTTATTTGAATGTTTGTCAAGTTTTTGTGAAGTTCGAAGTTCGTCATCACCATTTGAAGACTCAAGACCAAAGATTGAAGACGTTTTTATGAATGCTGAGAGAGTGATATTAATTGCCGATCGGGTGAGAAGGTAAGTGAGTACTCCCATCCTTGCTAATGGTTGATTTCCTTTCTTAGAGATCATCAGAAAAGATTCTTTTGTCCACACTTTTGTGGAGTCTCCAATTTATTTCTGGAAGGTTATCCTTTTCACCTACAACGTGTGCGGGATTTCTCTCTTTATTCCCGCTCGCACACATGAGAGACTAAAAAGCGATCTTTTTGAGTGCAATTATCATAAAACCCTAATGGTGAGGCGAAGTCGAGGCTTATGATCACAATCGAATCCGAATTCTTTCATATGGTATGGTTACTTCTCGCTCAAAGACTTAAGGATGAGAATGCGTTCTTTGGTAGTTCTAACTTCATGTTACTAGCATGCAGAAACTCTATGTCCTCATAGCTTCTTGGAGGCTTGAGACTCTTTTACACTCTGAAGTTGGAGAAGGTTTTGTGGGTACACCTCTCTGGTAAACCCTCACGAGACTACAACTCGTCCACTAGGGACACCTAGGGGTTTAAAGGCATAGTGCATACGCTAAATGCATTCGAGAGACCTCGCGACAGGGTATAGTTAGGATTTCTTAATTTCAGTTTCACTTGAGGACAAGTAAAATTCAGGTTTGGGGGTATTTGATGAGTGCCAAATATTGCATATTTATACATCTATTTATTGGCATTTAACTCATCTTTTGTACTCAGAAATCAGATATTATCCCAAATTCTGTATTTTCTTTGTTTTCAAGAATAAATAGTTGTACTAATTAATTTTGTGTTTTTAGGTAGAAAATAAAGCTCGGAGAAATTGAGGAGCCAAAGAGAAGAAAATTGGAGAAGAGCGTCTATGGAGCAGAAAGCCAAAGCCCGCGCGCATCAGTTGCAACCCAACAAGTAGCAACCCTTCTACAAGACTTGGGCCCAAGCTACCCACGACCCGGATCCGAGCCCGTTCCTCCTGAACCGTTGAGATCTACATCCTATGCATCCTACGGTCGCTCAAACCTTCGCATCATCTTCTAGCTGCTCCTGCTCAATACCAAAACAACCCAATTCTCCTTGAACCGCTCGAGATCTCGCCCATCAAGATCCAACGCTCGCTCTTTATCCTCATCAAACATCGATGCACCCGCCTCACACCGAAGACCCCTATATCTTCACCCATCGACCAAACCCTATTCTCTCTTCACTTTCTCTTTCTTCCTCCTTCCCCTTCACCCGACAAAGCTGTAACTCCACCGTACTTCCTCCCATCTCTCCCGACCAAGCTCGCACCACCACCATCTTCTCCTCCCGACACCACAAGCCACTACAGCCCGCACCAACAGCAGCCGCCCCCTTCTCTAGGTCTAGTTATTTCATTCATAGCTTCTCCTATAACCCTAGAGGCTAAGTTTGAAATAACTAGAACTAGGGTTTTCTCTATGATCAATTAATGGAGCTCGAGCCGCGAGGAGCGAGAGGGAACCACCGGTTCGTAGAGTATGGGCGATTGGGTATGGTTTAATTTCTGTTTTTGAATTACCTTAGGGTTTGGGGAACTGCATGTATAAAGGGGGTTGAGATGTGTTTGAAAAACTTTATGCCTGGGCTAGCCAGAGCACCATCTTAGCATAATTTGTATCTTGTTTGCTTTAATTATGTTTTAATTTAGTTTACTGGGGTGTTTGATGAAACCCCTGATTTTCATGACAAGCATATTTAGCTCAGATTTGATTCTTGTTGTTTTATACAATGTTAAGATTAGTAAGTGATTGATGAAGCCTATGACCTGTGATGAGCCTACACTTTAAGAAGACAAATTTCATACTAGGGGAGTTAGTGGATTTAGTTAGTGAAAATCTACCTTAGCCCTTCAAGTGAAGGCACAAGAACAGAGCTTAAGCTACATTGCTCGAGCTCGAGGTCGGTGGTGGAACCCGACCACCCTAGTGTGTTACAACTTATTTCTTACCTTAGCATTAGTGTCAATACAACCCGGCCGCATCGACAACAACCAATATTGTGTTACATTTCATAGAAACTCAGTTTAGGAAGCCTTAGAATCAACATAAGCACCACAAGTCTCTGTGGATCGACCCGTATTTGCTCAAGCCGCATTGTAGACACCGTGCACTTGCGGTTATCACAAGTAGGCTAAAATCAGACCATCTTCCCAGCCTACCAATCACTTAGCCAAATGTGTTTACAATGTAGTGCTGCACTTGCACTACATTGGCCCTGTGGGTTTATGCCATTCTTGACACTTTCCAATCTATACAGTAATACCGCTATTATGGCTTGCGTTGCGCTATTATAGCTTACGTTGCCCTATTATGGCTTACGTTGCGCTATTATGGCTTCGCATTGCACCATTACGGCGGAACTATGACTTGGCTTGCAACTCTGTAACGCGTAATCATTGTGCGTCACTTGCAGCACCGTTATATGCCTCCCCCACCTAATCCGTTCAACGCCCTCGTTGACGCGACTACGCATGAACATCATACTTGTCTTAACTTTGCTTCACTTGCTTTCGAACCTTTTCTCAAAATCGGTAACTACTTTTGGCTAACCCTTGCCAATGGTCCTCCGATTGCATCCGCATCACTTAGCTTTGTTGCTTTGCTACGACCTCATATCTTTGAGCCACATCTCTACGTTGTGCACTACGCTTATGTCGCTACTCAAATCATGCATCAACACTCAAATGCAAAATTTGAAATTCTTCTTAGCCAATTCCCTTTAGCTTGAATTTCGTCTTGAATCATTTACGCCTAAGTGTACGCACTGATCGATTCTTCTTCTACTGATCACCACGATCATTGCCATCGCTTCCCGACTTTGCCTCTTACATCTCACTCAACGTGACAAGGACTTGTAAACGACTTGGCCTTGGTTTCAATCAATTTTGCTGGCAACCCGCCTTTGAACTGTTGTTCTCCACGATCCTCATCAAGCACGTCACAAAGTAACCGGGGTTCTCTTTGCATTAGACACCCGCATCCAATACTTCATGCCTCGCCAAACTCTGACTATGTAAACATCATTCAATAACTCATTTCTATGAATGTAGCCATCAAGTATAAGCTCTATACTTATGCCATCTTGCATACCCGTACTTAAAATGGTGAGTTTTCTTTGCTCAACTTCCATGCAGCAAAACTATTGAGTTGCACAGCCCGTTTAAAACTGTGACTAACTATCTCTTGGACATATCATTAGCTAACCCTTTAGCTGTCCATATGCCATGCTTTCAAAGCCAATATATCTCCAAATACTTCTTTGAACTGCATCGCTAATCGCCTGGAAAGTGCGTGTCTTTCTCTATGGCCATGAGTTCTACCCAACTCATGCTTGTTGATAAAATGATTTCTAACTTGCTCGTGCTTGCTTGCACTGTCACCGCCCATCCGCCATCGTGCCATTTCTCGCAATCTCCCAAACAGCAACATCACTTCTACATCAACTAGGACCCCTGTCCTATGCTTTGCTTATTAGCTTTCAACTTGTCTTGTCATTGCATACGTTAGGCTAAGTATGCTACTTGCAAAGATCTCCCCATGAACTAGTTTTACATCGTAAATAAAGAGGCAGGCCTTTATAAACGAAAACACCTTCATTCATTACTGCTTCTTACATGACAATACCATGTACCATTACATGATTGATCCACTTGATCACTTTTGGAAAGCTAAAACTTCATTAACAAAGCAACTTGCTTACACCAAAGCAAAGTATATACAAACTTGAAGACTCAAATAAAAGTCTGTACAACTAAACTCTACACACAGAGTTTGCAACATAAAACAACTCAAGCTACATAAAACAAGGCCAAGAACACTCCTTTTTTGGCATCCAAAGTGTTGCCAATGGAGACAACAACACTTACTTGTTTTTAGCTTAGTTTCTTTTGTCGAAGTTAGCGACTACTTCGCTACGAGGTCTCTTCCTCGAACCTTCACTTCGGCCTTCACGAGTCTTGCTAGAATGATTCCCATAATCATCCCCAACCGATACATTGAGTTGTGCCTTGAGGGACGGCTTCTAGCGAAGTGTAAACCTTTGCAAATGAAACATCCCCTATACTTCCGGATGAGGGGAGCAGTTCCTCTTCCTTAGGTTCATGCTTGCGCCATCGCCAACAGATTTTTCCTTCCCTTTGGCTTTTCCTTCGCAGCTTTGCACATCTTCGCCGTTGTGCTATTGGCAAGCTCTCTTACCGTCCGCATAGCCATCTCGGATACTCGCACTTTGCGCTTCTTAAGTTCAGCAATCACACTTGAACTTGCGCCAGCCAGAAATTGGAACATCTGATCTTCTTCACTCATGCCACACGTCTCTTGCACCAATGCAAAGAAGTTTTCAGCATAGGCCTGTGGTGTACCGGTCATTCGTAGCCTACGTAAACTTTTTTCTTGCATACCAAACACCATTGCTTGGCCAGAACTGACACCTCAGTCCATCTTTCATGTCATTCCATGACATAGGATTGGCATAACCAAAGCACTTCATCTTCTTGGCAAAGATAGTTCTCCACCAAACCTTTGCATCACCACCAAGGTAATTGCTCATGAGAGTTACTTTTTGTCCTTCCCTGGCCCATTCGCCTCAAAGTATGCCTCAACGTCATACAATAAATTCTCAATTTCTCTAGCATTTCGGAACTCGCGTAAATTCTTGGCTCGAGACTCGATTAGAGCTTTCTCCATGCACGTCTGCCCCTACAAACATGCCGCCATATCGATTAACCCGCCAATACTTGCCACTTCCTCTGACATTTGCTTCGCATGGCTTGTTAGTATGGTCTTAATGTCACTGAATTGCACCTTCAATTCAGTCACTTCAGCATTGGTTTCGCAATTCAAAAGGGTTGCATCAGACACCTTGTATTCTACAGCACTTACCCTGTCATCGAATTCTTTAAACCAATCTGACGTTCTTCCTTCAAGTAGGTCTAGCCTGCCATTTTCTTCAAATAAGAGGATTTTCAATGCCATCTCAGACCGAAATCAATGGTTAAATCGCCAAGATCACCATACTCCTTCAAGTTGATCAAACGTACCCGGTAGTTCTTCGCCGATCATCATGCCATTAGAACTCATTTCTAATGCAAAACTCAAAATAATGTACGTGTCACTTACTTGCTCACAGAAAATAGCTTTAGAGAGAAAGAAGTACTAGTGTATTATCCAATAAATACACTCAAAATATGTACCAAACACATCTCTGATACCCGAATTGTCACACCCGAAAATGCACTTTGCAAATTTCTGCGAAAGTGTAACCCTAAAAGACAAATGGTTCTCAGAATAGCTTCACCCAATTGCACTTCAGGCTTTATAAGTTTGCACCTATGCAAACAAAATGAACACATCAAAGTCAATCAGCCTAAGTCTTTAACCTTCTTTCACTTCTCAAAACTCATCAAATGCATCCCATAATACATTCAATCTTTGCCATACTTTGCCAACAACAAATCAGCCAACCAAGAACACTTAGAACATGACACAATCAACTCTTTTATTGCATCAAAGGGAAGAAATACAAAACTTGCCCACTTGGGGACTTACACAGACTTGTTTGCCTTCAAACCAAGTCTTAGTCTTACAAAACTCTCCTATTCACTCACATATGTAAACCTCACTCTCACATATGTTCTCTATGCAAGCCTCGCCGAATTTTCCCTCCTTAGGACTATTTATACAGCAGCTTTACTTGGCCAAACCGAGCATAATCATTACACACGCATGGAACAGCCATCTGTCCCATAAAGTGCTTCGCTAACCGCCAATAATCGTGCTAACTGGCCAGTTCTTCTCCAACTCGCGCCAATCATCCAACACATGTTATTTACCAGTTAGAACTCTTCTCCCACGCTTATAAACTCCTTTATAACCGCTCCTATTCATCACGCATCATTGGCATGCTTGTGAAACTCATAACTGACTTGCAACCGTCACTTGAGCCATATTGCACCACTTGTTTTGGCATACTGGATTCTGCCTTGCACCCACGCTCAGCCCTCTTGGCCATGCATGCTTACCATTCTAAACTCATGCACGGACGTTCCTTAAGCTTCAAACACTGATGCCAGCTCTTTAGGCTCACTCTAGTTTCTCATGCGCCATACATGCTTCACTTCGCCAATTAGCTTGACAACAGCAATGCAACTCTTGCATTACTAACTTGTTTGCATTATTAAAGCTTTGGCCAACCTTGAATATATGCCATAGACCAACTCTCAGTCTATTCTTCACTCTTGCATCTTCCTTGAGTTTGGGCCAACTCAATTCCATGGATATGCATCGATGCCAACATCGCATGTTGCATCTCGCCATTTTGGCCATGTCTTGCCTTTCCTCAATGAAGCTTCATTGTGTCGGCCAATAAGCTTCATCACTTAGCCAAATGTGTTTACAATGTAGTGTCACACTTGCACTACATTGGCCCCTGGGGTTTATGCCATTCTTGACACTTGCCAATCTATACAAGAATACCGCTTATTATGGCTTGCGTTGCGCTATTATATCTTACGTTTTATTATGACTTACGTTGCGCTATTATGGCTTCGCATTGCACCATTACGGCGGAACTCGACTTGGCCTGCAACTCTGTAACGCGTAATCATTGTGCGTCACTTGCAAAGACCGTTATAGAAATGTAGGCACTTCTAATGCTTAGACACTCCTCACAGAATTTAATTGAACCTTTATTCTATCAGAATCTACCTAATTACTTGTTCCAAACTACCTTATACCTGCAAGTATATCTAATGTAATTTACTGTTGATGCCTAAGCCAATTACCTGCGCCTTCAATGTAATTGGTTTTTCTCCTCTAGCCACACTACTAGCACCAACGAAGCTGGGTTCCTTATTTTCAGGTTTCCTCTAGTCATAGGCAATAGGTATATCACATGTTGGACTCTTCTCATTGCAATATGAAGGTAGTTTCACAAGAATTACACATACTTAATCACATGATTAAGTGAGCAGAAGCTAAATGTCATAATTTTTAACAACAGAGACAAATGATCAGTAAATAAAGACTTACCGAAATGCGTTTATTCTGAATGACATCACTTGATGCATTCCTTGCAAACAGAATTAGCCAGTATTAAGCACACTAATTAATCTTCCAAAACTAGGGGAGAAGGCATGACGTTAATGTAAGGAAGTAAGATAAGTGGATAAGGCATCTTACCAAATAGGAATGCTTTCGCAAAGGATGAATGTTGATTGAGTGTACAATCCCATATGTACTTCTCAAACAGTAGTCGCCAAGCACAAATCAGCCCTTGAGCTATCCTTGCAGCATTCTTTCGAGTTTTCCATAATCCCTGGATTTAAGTTCATAATTCACAACGCATATTACATGAAACAAACCAAAATCATCTATAAGAATACCAACCAAAGTAAGGCTACCAAATTTATGAAATTTACAAGCAGACAAAACTGAACTGAACATACACGATAAGCTTGAGAGGTTTTTCGAGCAGTACTGCATGATAAGCTTGAGCAAGAGCTAAAGATAACATGCTTAAATCCCAAGCATCATCAAGCATGTTTAAAACTACTGGAAGATTCATTTATCAGGCTCTCAACATGATACATTCATTGCAACATTATGCTTATGCATTATGGATCCTATGCAGTTGTCGGGCCACAAGTGCTACCCAAGAACTTCAGAGACACTAGGAAACAAAAGGGTACCAGGAACATAATTACTAGGAAGAAGATATCCATCAAGACCTAAACTATAACTGTTATGAGCAACAGAAGTCGTTGTCCAAGAGTATTCAAGCCATACGAATATTGCACAACGTTGGCGTGATCCAGGAAATATTTTAGATTGAAGCATCAGATACAACAAATGAACATGAGTGTTCAAAGTGACTACAAATCAGTAATACTACATGCACCGAACCCCAACCTGAATATTAAACACCAAAGGGTAGTGTTATAACGAAATAAAGACTACATAAAAGTATCTCGTAAAGAGATATATGTTTCCAGATCTCACCCTTGGTAGGCAAAGTCGCCGAGAAGTGCCACAATGGAAACAAGAAGAACCGACAGATAGAAATACACAATACTCATTAGTATATAGATTACAAAATACACGTTTTCCCGCAAACAGCATAGCAAGAGGTTTAGTTCCCATATTTAGTAACCTTTCACAAAAAACAAATAATCTAATGAAAATAAGCAACTTACTTGTATATCGTGGGGGGAATAATTCGAATATATAAAGATGAATACGAACCATGCTAAAATACTTCCTCCGACACTTACTCAATGCCACCTTGTAATCAAATTACATGCTAAAAGAAGAAGCAAGTTGACAGTTATCGCAATGCACGTAAAGGCCATTGAGCTGACATCCCAAAGTCCAAAAAATTTTCAAGACAAATTCCAATTGGTCCTGCAATAAACCAAAGTCCATAAGCTCTCTCGCTCCCGCAACAAACCAAATTCCATGACAACACGAGCTTATAACTAAGGAAAACCAAAGTTAGAAATTACCACAATACCAAGCTGTGTGGAAGATTGATTGAGTCATGTTGTCCCACTAAGCCTTGGTGACTACATAGTAGTCAAATACCAAAATCAAGGTTCCATATATGTAGTGAACGACAGACCGTTCTTGTAATAGTGAATTAAATGTACTTCGTGAAGCAAGTGAACAATCAGTTACGCCAGAGAAGAGCGGTAACAACATAATTCAGCCACTACAAGTAGAAGAAGCATCTTGTGGACAAATCATTTAATAGATTTTAAGCTACCAAGTTAGTCAGGAATATTTGAGATGGAAAATTGTATCGAGCTACCGCCATATATTTAGTGAATAAATAAATCAGTTAAAAACAGCTCAACAATATTCCTTTACGAACTGAGAATGAAAGTATCACTCATGAAAATATCAATCCTGACAAAAAAAGTATCGAGCCACAAAGTATCACTCCAGAAAAACAACAACAGTCTCAATAGACATGCACAAGCAGATCTTTCCCGACAAAAATAGAATGAAATATTCACAAAAAACATTTCCGAACTGAGCTTATATATTGAAAATTTGTATTGAGTTGTTAAAAATTATTCTGCAACCATTCACCTTCATACCTGCGACCACATAAGATACTTGACAAGCCCTTCTTGAGCAACATGCACTCCTTTTCCATGAGCTAAAATCATCCCAAAATGTTCCTTTATACCTACACAACAATAGACGGTCAAGAACATTAGTCAATTAACACAAACCAGAGAGAGTGAAGAAATTGAGGGATGGGTACTGAAACCCCTGACACATAAATCAAAATTAGAACTACCAAACTAACACAAACCCTAAAGTCTAATAAAATTACCTTTAATTGCTGGAGACATAGTTAGCTACTGGTACAATCCGAAATTAAAATAAAAATAAATAAATAATCAGAAACCTTAAATCAAATGAATAGAAAGAGATCTTGATTTGGAGAAACCCTAGCCTGGGTTTGGGTGTTTTTTTTTTGTTGAGGAAGAACATCAAGTCTCTAAACCCAAATCTAAGAAGCAAAAACACAAATTAAATAAAACCCACATGTAAAGTCTATCCAATTTAGCAAACTAACCTCACGAGACAAAGAAATTTTTCCATGAACCCTAGATTAAGTGAACATGGTAATCTTTTCATCAAAAACAAAGTGAACACAAGACCTTCTTCATCAAAAACAAATGGTATAGTTAACTCAATCGAGATTTTGACTGAAGATTGAGTTGTTAATCGAGTTTTTCAAACAGAGAATGAGAACCTCAAAGTTTTTTAGACTGACAAACATAAGTCGGCTAGAGGAAGAAGGGTGAAGTGAAGAGGGAAGAGAAAGCGAGGTAATTGTATTTGGGTTAGGGTTAATTGAATGGTGTAGATTCTATTCTAACAACTATATCTACGGTGAAGATTTAGACACGAAAATACACATGCAAAATTTAGGTGTTACCAGGCACACAGCCGGGTCACACACGTGAGTTCTGGTGTTACCTGGCACACAAACAGGCAGCACATGTGGTTTTCTCAGCAGTTGCGAATCGCAAAAGCTAATGAGCAGTTGCTAAATTCAGAATCGCAATAAACAGGTTATGAATTTTACTATCGTTGCAAAATCGATTCGAATTCGCAACTGCGTAAGAGCTGTTGCAAAATTTAGTTGCTAATCGGGAAAAATGGTGTAGTGATAAAATGACCAAGTCTAATACTAGAGCATCATATATATAACTTCGAAAATTATGTTTTCAATCTAAAATGACTTGAAAGTAACAATAGGAATGGAAACAAGTCAAGTCAGTATCACTAACCTCAAGTGGAAGTATGATATGTGCATTGTATTCGATACGTTTTCACGTTCTTCAGGTCTTCAAGATAATATTTGTATTCCTAGACTTTCTAGTCTAACCTAAATGAAGTTGACTCTAGTAATCTTAATCAAGAGACTCTAATTGAGTTTTGATACTAATATATGACAAGCAAACTTGACATACCAGCGCTTAGTGGGTTCAACCGAGCAATGCTCTAACAATCTCTCCTTTGTCAATATTAGTGATAAAACTCTAATACACATGGAGAAATCTAATTAGATTCTAAACTTACAATATTTTTACAAAATAACTTATACAAAGGGAATTCTGCGACAATACACGATAGGTACCAACCTATCCATCGTGCGATAGTTGATTATGTAGGCATCCAAGTATGGATAGGGATGTACATGGTACAGTTTGGCACGGTTTTAGCATATACTGTAACCAAAACCGTAGATAACGGTTTCTGAATTTTTCAAACTGTACCGTGCCATCTACTAGTCGGTTCGGTTTGGAACCGAACTATCACGGTTTGGTATAAAACCGTGGGATTACCAAAACCGTTAATTCTGCCAGCTCCAAGAACTGACAGTTCAATTTATTGATACAAGACAAAAAAGGGCCAGAGATATATTTATACTACAGGAAAAGAGTTCAATGTTTTATTAAGTCTATGGACAAAATCCATACTAAAATGACAAAACAGAGTTCTACATTTTCTCAAGTCTATGGACAAAGTCCATATGAAAATGAACTGTCTATGGATAAAAAACAAACAGTAACTACATGACTAGTCTATTAGTACTTTTGTTTTCTCCGCAACCACTAAAGCAATCCTTTTGCCTTTCGCCAACGCATCGAACAAAATGCACCTACAAATACAATCAAACCCACTTCAGAGTTAGATGCAATGTGCAATGAAACATTATGCTATATACGATTTACATTAAAGAATAGAAAAGGAATTGCTTGTCATTCAGTAATCCAACTGACAATCTAAACAATCGTGAAGTCCTACTGTTATATAATATATTTGCATTTTCACTGTGACTAGTAATGAATCTGCGAACAAGTAAAATTACACAAACAATTATTTTATTTTTTTAAAATGACATTTAGCGATACAAAAAGAGAATTAAGAGAATATATTTACCAGCATCCCTTTCATTATATTTTGGACATCTCTTTAGATGGCAATTAAGGAAGAAGTCACATTCTTTACAGGGTCAGCGCTGAATAGTTTAAGACAATGAAAACACTTTGCCATTGTAGAAGGTGCTTTTTCTCTTACGAAGTGACCCTCCATCCAAATCCGTGAAGTAACTTTGCGTGATTTTTCAACCACGGTAGCATCAGATTCAGTAGCACTAGAAGATACATTATCATCATCAGCAACAGTATATTGTGAATCATGTGCAGATGAAGGTACAGGAGGTGGAGGAGGAGGTGGTGGCAGCATTCCACTTGAAGAAGTACAAGCCTGCACATAAGAAAAAAAACGATTAGGAAATATAAGACTTCCACATGTTAGGCCGAATGACCTGCGCCGCCCACTTATCACACCTTTTGAGTTAGATGCCTGCAGACTTTAACAATAAGACACATTAATATTTTATAAAAATTAGAACAAAACATTTGTCTTCGCAATTGTAGTATGAACCAGCAACAAGGTATAATTTCTACAATATCATATCCACCACCAATTCCCAAAATAGCCACTACTAATTTAGTACCGTACAAACAAACAAGAAGCATAAACAACAAAAATTGAAAAAGAATATTCCTGAATCCAATAAGACAATAACACCATTATCAAACATACCAAACTCACAAACAAACAACACCATTAACAAACATGCCAACTTCATAAACAAAAAAGATAAAGGTATTACAATCCATGGTTTTATTTGCATTTGAATAACAAAACCAAATAAATAAATCCTGAAAATGAAACAAATTAGAACTTACTGAGGGTGTTGATCGAGTTTGTTCCATAATTGAATCAAGGAAAAAAACGAAATCCTACAAAATTGAAAGTACACAAGAAGAAGAAGAGAAACAGGAGGATGACTAGATGAGTATTAATATGAAGATTATACTGTTAGTAGAGCCGTGGAGGTGGTGAACTGGTGGTGGTGTAGGCTTGCAGCATCGCAGCCATGACCCATGAGTATCTTTTGTAAAAAGTGATGAAAAAGATAATGAATGAACGAGGGTTTAAAGAATTAGGTAGTTTGGAAACGTGTAGAACAATAGACAAGGTTAAATTGAGGGTTAAGATTAAAAGTACTGGGATTATATCTATGGATATTCATTAACGGTTTTACCAACGGTATGTTGGTACGGTTTCGCGCAGCACCAACACTGAAATCGTTATGATCGGTTTTCTGATTTTTCAAACTGTCCCTTACCATTATATAAATGGTACAGTTCGGTTTCCCCCTTAACGGTGCGGTTCGACTCGGTTTAACGGTTTTATCGGAACCATGTACAGCCCTAAGTATGGATATTTAACCGTATCCGTTTAGGCTTGTTGAACCAAGAATTTGTAAGTATATTTTTGAGTTTGTTTTACATAAGCTAAGTTGTTTGATCTTCCACTTGTACACTTATAAAGTTTGTATGTGTTTGTGTTTTTGTTTTTGTAGGAGGAAGTCGCAAAAACACATTACTTGGAGAAAAAGGAGAAGCTTTCATATTTCAATTCATGAAGGATAAAATTCAAGAATATGTACCGAATTATATGTCGGGTTTCCTTGATGGGGACGATGATTCCTCCAATTAAGATTGAGACTTTTATTGGTTATTGATTAAATTTTGTGGGTAGATCTCTATGTAATTCCCACGAGACTATAACTAGTCCACTAGCATCGCCTATGGGTTAAAAAATTTGGTGAACATGCTAAGTGCATCCATGAAGCCTACAAAAGTGAGTGAGATTTTAAAATTTGAACCAATGTGCTAACCAATAATAAAGTAGATTACAAATCTTAATGACCTAGATTAGTCAACTTGACTCTAATTGATCACCATGCTAAGCAATGGGGCATTTATCACATCATTTTCTATGCAAAATCTCGAATAGTCGTCATGATATAAAATTTCCTAGCATGACAACGTTTGGTAATAGTTAGTCGACATGGTTGGAATAAATTCAATATGACGACATTTTATATTACAATTAAAAACCATCAGATCATGCGGTCCAAGCTTGGTCGTCATGTTTTTTGTAAAGACGAGCATGACGACTTTTCATGACATGAGTTCTCAATCTCTGAATTCCTTATGTAATTTGAAGAATTAGACCAACAAAAATCTATTAAATTCCATCTTATTAGACCAACAAAAATCTATTAAATTCCATCTTAAGAAGTGTTCGACTAGAGTAATTCATTTTCGTTAAAAAATTCTCAAAAAAAAAAAAAAAAAGTCTAACCTTTTTTTCTAACTTGATTCATAAGTTAAATCTAACAAAAGAAATAATCAAAATGCTTATTCAACAAATTTAAATCTAACATTATTAACTTAACTTTGTTACAGGGCCTACGGTCCACGGATGTACGGTCCAACTAGATTCCTAAGGTTGCATATAAAGGAAACTATGTAATGCTTTAGAGAGGTCTAGGATTGTTCAGTTGTTTCAATTTCCTATAAAGGACCTGGGGGATTTTCTTATTTTTATAAAACTAATCTACAATAAAAACAAACAAAGCAATAAAGCAAGCAATTCGAATACGTGGAAGTATTGGATAAAGTATTTGAATGAATGCTTAGGATTCATATTTAATATTGTTATCATCAAAAGCCCTAGGGTATCAAGAGAGCAAGTTACTCCGTTAATTTCCTAAAATTATCACACTTACATGTAAAACGATACAAGTATGAATACTACCTAGAGAATAACCCGGCGCCTTGGAAATTCAATTTCCAAAGAGCATTAAGATTGGTGAAATAGGCTAATCAATGCAATTGAAATTCATTGCGCAGACAATTCGACATATGATTACAAGAAAGTATCACTACAATCCGTAATCATATCATGCTACTCGTATTAAAGGTTATCGCTCGATGATTAACCCTAAATTAGCTATAGATATGGATGTGAGTAGGGCTGCACATTGGGTCGGGTAGGTCGGGTTTCGCATCACCCGCCACCCTACCCGCTGATGGCGGGTAATATAAGCTATCACCCGCACCCGACCTAACAACACAACGGATCGGTTTCCACCCGACCCAACATTACGGCGGGTGGGTCGGGCGGGTGGCGGTATACCCGTCCTACTAAATGTGAAGGGGAAATTTGAAGGAGTTGGTGAAGTCTTAAAGAGTCAACAGAGAAAAATTACCCTAAGCATAATTGTACCCCCTAAGCATAATATCACTTGTAAATATTGTCGTTGCTTATATAATGTCATAAGAATAATTGTACCCCAAAGACAATTCTCATTAATTCTAAGTAAACCTTTCCATATTATTTTCTACGATTTCCATATTATTTTTTGGGACGGGTTGGGCGGGTAGGTCGGGTATTGGAATGGACGAGTCATAGTCGACCCAATACATGGCGGGTTTTAGAAGGGGTGAGTCATAGTCGACCCGTATGTTAGACGGGTAGGGTCGGGTGCGGGTTAAAACCGGCGGGTGTGGGTCGGGCCGGCGGGTTGGGTCGGGTTTGTGCAGCCCTAGATGTGAGTTCAATCAATTTTAGACTTAACTAAACAAACATTCAATCATATTGCAATACGTAAATCATAAAATGATTATATTATACACGGTAGAAAATGAACGATGATAATGATAGAAAACTAATCCATCAATTAAATAAAATCCTTGCAAAATCCAATTATATCTTTAACAAATAAAAATAAATTATCCGCTCATATTAATGGAGTTCATAACAAGTAGAAAGAGAAAATCTATCATGTCCACACCCTAGAATAAAAGTAGGGAAGATGGTAATAGAAGGGGAATAACAAAAGGGGGATAACCCTAAAGAAGTTCTCCTTTTCTAGCCCTTCACCTACCAACTCCCAAATTTCTAAATATAAGTTAAGCCCACACAAACTCTGCCAAAATTATCCGCCTAAGCAGCCCACAGATTGTTAAGCCCACTTTATATTTGGCTTGTCAGTTCAAGAAAACTGACAGCCTACTTTCTTTCCTGCTCAACAGTCAGTTCTACGGGACTGACTAGCCTTATTCAAATGGCCATTCGGCAGCTCCAACTCTCATTTCCGGCCATCTTCCCTGCAATTCCTAGGCATTCATCTAAACTTCATTAACTCAAGGTTCTAAACTTCTGAAATCTCTAGCCAGAGCATCATCCATTTGAGCTTCCCTGTCTATTCACGGCAACAAACAACCTGAAGTCATCACAAACCATAATCCACCATCTCAGACCACCACCAATGCCTTCATCAAATCTTGTTTTTGTTCACAACTGCAGAACCCTAACCTAGACACAGCAGCAACAGCTCATTTCCATCAACAAACCTCCAATTAATCTGTACCCATCATTCACCACCACAGTTGCACACTTTACAGCTCCCCCAGAACCATTCTCTAACCGTTCTTTCCCAGCTTGCATCACTATTAGTGCCTTCTCTACTTGCTGTTGAACTACGGCCATGTTCAAACACCATTCCTTCAATTTCAGATTCATCTCCTCAGCAGCATAAGCAAAAACCCCAGTCAGTCTCAACCTGCACAACCAAATCTCTCGCCTGCTGCTCTAATTACTTCAACAGCCTCGTCTGCACCCATCTGTAGCTGCACCCACAATTACATCACCAACACAGGTCTCCTCCATTTCAAAGTACCCACTGGATCATCCATTATTCAAGCCATCTCCTACTCTTCCTGAAATCAACAGCACAATCTTGAGTCCATCTATTGACATTCATTTTCTTCCATTAACAACAACCAGCACCTCAAACCCAACTTCAGTCCCATCTCTCAAATCCATTGATTTCTCCTCTTCAATTAACATTTTCGCCACAGATGAAGTGCAGCATCAACAAGACCTGGTGAGTCATTAGATAGAACAAGCACATTCCAGGGTTCAAATTCATGGGAGAGCACCAAGGTAGTTCATAAATATCGACATTCCATAAGGAGGACATGGTGCAGGATAAAGGAAACTTCACTAAACCAGAGAAAAACCAACTAGGCATGCAAAGACATACAGGTGTATCGTGTCAACAGAAAAATACAGGTACACAATTCAGAGACAGTTTTGGTGTTTAAAAGGATTAGGAGGTTCAACACATCTCTCTATCAATGAGCTTATTATGCCGAAGACAGCCAGAACTTGTTTAACACCTTCTGTTCCATTGTCAGTTTGCTATGGAGATATGGAGGCAAATTCTCCTTTCTTTATCAATAGGTCTCCACCAATCTCTGCAATGATGCTAGAAAATGTGAAGTCTTTATCAAAAATATATGGAGTTTTCGAAGATTTAGAAAGGTGATCTCCTCCTGATAGAAAGCATGCAACTTTATATAGATTTATGAACAAATGTTTTCAGTAATTACAGTACAAAAGACAAGACAAATGCGAATGTTACTGGCGAACAATTGTCACTGGACACAAGTATATAAAATGAAAGATAGTAATAGCAGCAACTTGATAACCCTTCGGATATTGTAACGAGCAGGCGAAGATGAAAGATCGAGCCCAATAGGTGAAGAGCCTGAAAATGAATTCAGGAAAGTAGATTTTTATTTAGAACAACCAAAGTTGCAAGTAAGTTTTTAAGGTTAACTGTGTATACATTATATCTTCACGAACAGAAGAGGTACTACTTACAGTTGTACTCTGCCAATCCCAGAACTTGGTCTTCGAGATCGTACACCACCAATTTATTTGCAAGAACCAAATCTGCACGAATACGATAGCATACATGTATATCATTGAACTGTGCAAGGTTTTTGGTTAATCACATGAGTTCGAGCATTACCTCCTAAGATGATCTCGTCTGATTTCATACTATCTTGCCAACCTATACAATACCTCCCAAGATGATTTTTCTGTCAAGTGTCACGCAGCAATTAGCGAAAAATCAAGTTGACTATAACAAGAGAGCGAGAGACAGAGACATAGACAGAGACAGAGACAGAGACAGAGACAGAGATATTTAAGTCACTTTTACTTACTTGTAGGATCAAATAGTCACGAGGATGGACATTTAACTGGACCGAATTTTCAAAACCGAAAGTGACAGTAGGAAATTCGTCATCGATGCTGCAATCATTGAGTAGATAATGTTAATATCATACATGTAGTGCCAGGTACAGAGGTACTGTATTTTATATTATTCTTTCACGTAAAGCATGAAAAATAAGACCTTTTATTGAATTCAAAGCACTCTAAGAAATCATCACCAAGCTGTGTGCTCAAGTTGGGCTGGCTAGCTAAAATCTGACAGGAAAAAGAAAAGACGAAAGAGAAAAGTTTTATAAGGTGAGAATTTCATATAAACCTAAGGCTTCGCATACATATTGTAAGTTATGAAATTTCCATACCAATTGTCTCAGTTGGTTAGAAATTGCTAGTGGAAGATACGCCAATGTGGTGCCACTATCAATAATTGCTTCTGTCTTGTCTCTGAATACTAGTTCCGAAACATTTAGTACAGCTTCTCCCACTTGAACTGATTCCATGATCACATTGTAATGTGTCCTGAGAAAAAGTTTCAACCAATTAATATGTAACAAAAGCTTATGAAATGAATCAATCCAGAAGATGAATATGAAAGTTAGATTAGATGACATACTGATGGGCAACTAATGGAGTAGTCCTCAACTTTGGTTGCATTACTTCTCCTATAACAAATATACCTCCACCACGTTTACCATCTAGGCAGTGAGCGAATTTCTTCCTCACTTTGCCTGTTGAAGCCAGTTGGGATAGTATAGAGGTAGTTGCAGCTCCAAAGCCAACTATGCCGTCGAGAGCTCCTTTAGGAGAGACGAGATTTCCCGACTGTTGAACTCCACAACTATCTCAGAGAACACAACAAATCCATATTAAATGTAAACCAAACTACACCATGGAAAAGTTCATAACAAGAGACCATAGAAATGTATTTGGTCTGTATGTTATATGCTAGAATTTGACCTACAATTATACAAGTCTATCATCTTTGAATTTAGAACTAATCTCTTATAAGTTTCAGTCTGTTAAACACAAATTGCAGATAACACGCAATAGTAATTGTAAACAGTTTTGCATGATTAGCCGATTAACCATGTAGGACTATTAAAGTATGCCGATAACATGGATAATTGGATTGCTAATAATTCTATGTTTATTTCAATCATTCACCGCACAATACATACACCGGGAAGTTGCACAACTTACATATATGAAATTCCTACAGATAAGGCAAAAACTACCTAAAGAACTTGACTGTCTAAACAATGGGGTATCCAGATATAACAGGACACAACTTTGTAGAACTCTTAAACATTAAAAAAGAAAAAATTGCTTATAATTAAGGAACTCGAAGGACTAACTCCAACTGACATGATCAATTGATGACTGGTAACCAAGGAAAATTGGATGTTATATTCACAGACAGATGGAAGCCGATATGCAAGAATCGAACCAAACTTGCAAATGAGTGCAGGGTAATAGAATATTATATCAACCATATGTCTAATATGAAAGCCCATTTTAGAATATTCCCAATATTGGAGAGGTAAAAAAAAAATCATTCAAAATATGTCACAGGAATAGTGGGACTGGATATGCAACAACCAGTTTTCAACAGAAAACTTCCGTTCTGACCTTTTAAGTGGCCAGCTGCAAGCTCACAAGTGAGAGCAACAGTTCTCTTCAACCATTGCAGAGGTTCAAGGTCGCATAAGGGCACACGAGATCCAAAATATACCGCCTTCATGTGGATCTTATACGACCTTAGACCTCCATGATGGTTGCAAAAGGATGTTATTCTTGCTTTTGAGTTTACTACCGAATGCAATCTTGAGACGAAAAACAGTATAAATGATAAATCTTTACCATCCAGTTTCATCCCACAATTGTTAATGCACACTCAGAAATCAGCTAAAACCAGAGTGTTTCCAAACGCATATATAATCCAAAGTTATAGCGGCAAATTCAGCAACAAAATTCTTACTAATGGTAGAGTTGATTTAGAAAACTAATCCATAAAATACTATAAAGACATAAAGAAAACATGGCAATGTTAAATAATTTACAGAAGTAGATTGAGTCTACAGAATTTCTAGCATTTAAACATCACCGAGTTCATGTTCTGCATAAATTAGTTACTGTTAAGTGATTGAAGTAACACCGCATGCATTCCCAAATTAAGTTAGCTTTACTTACCCAAATGTAATAGGTGAACTCGCAAAAGTTGTCTGATGGTTTCCTGCAACCTGATCAAACAGAATAGTATCTGTAACTAAGTATCCAGCACTTTCACTTGCATCAGCATATTCTAGATGATATTCACAACTGCCACCATCAGATGAACAAGCAGGACCATTATTCATATAAGAACAAAATGGATCACCACATGAAACTTTTGTCGATGTTGAAGATCTTTGAGGGTCATATAATTTCAGTTTTAGCTGCGAAAAAACAAAATAGCAATGTTATTAGTGAATTGTTCAAGAAACATAAAAGAAGTAGACATCATGTTATCTTAACCGATCTAGAATTTGAATTTTCCACTAATGACAACTTTCAACTACTTAAATTTGGTCCATCGTTGAACATTTAACTCTTGTTTAAAGCATCAGAGTACTAGATCACATTCAGTATTAGATTACAAGACTCTCTGTGGCCTGCCTTTATCATTTGCTAGGATCCATCAATGGCCATAAACAAATTCAGGTTGCATTTTTTTCTGTTCTCAAATTGCACTTGGGAGAATTATGCTTACAGAACCAAATAACAAACAAATTCAGCAAATCAAACAAAAGCCTTAATTTCTAAATCTAGGGCACCAAATATGCTTATACTAGAATAAAATTAAAAACCCTTGTTTTTAAATTTAGGAAAAAATTCAGCACATCAAACAAAAACCCTAATTTCTAAACAAAGTATGAGAACCCTAATAACAATTCATTCAACTAAATCAATTAATCAAGATAGCTTAAAATTTGGAACTACAAGAATGCATAGCCAAATTGAAGCCCTAAATTCCAATCTCACCAACAACACAAATACCCTAGTAGATTGACAAACTAAAACAAAAATCACAAAGTATATATATATATATATCTTGAATAATTGAATTTCTAATTGAGCATCACTGCAATGTTTCACAAACTTAAAATTGATGAAGTTGAAATCAAAATCCTTAGAAGTTGATTACCCTAGCCGAGTAGCACCACAGTGAGGAAAAGATGTCTATTTTTTTTTTTGCAACGTCTCTTTTGACTTCAGTTTTGAATATGGTCAGTGCTGGGCTATAACACCAAAACTAAGGTAAATACTATAGGGACGGGCTATATCCCGGGTTAGCCCCTTGCTAGGCCCGTCTATGTGTACGTCAAGAAGAACAGGCTAGAAACTTTTTTTCTTTTTTTTTTGAGAAAGCAAAAAAAGAAAAACAAACTAGGAAGGAAAAAAAACCCAATGCTAAGCCAAACAAAAGACCTAGCAAACCCTAAGCCATCAAGAACAGGCTAGAAACTTACACCATCAATTTCAGTTTGGTTAGCACAAGGGTTACAGTTGATGCAATTAACCCACGACACGTCGCTGCCTGTATCTACTAGGAGGAAATAATCTTGTGAAGGAGTTCCAATCCCCAGCTTTGTGTAATAGAGACTGCAATAATACAACAGATATATATCAATTTGAGGAAGCTTACAGAACAACCAAATCTCTTCCGTTAGGTCCTTATCCGTTGACAAAAGTCAAAGATCTGAACTTAGACTAACCAAATGAAAGACCCCAAGTACACATAAAAAATTTCTTTGCAAGTGATTTTTTATTTTTGGAGTAAAAAGATTAACGAAAACTAACCCGGTTCCTGTTGTTTTTCCATCACCGGCCAAAGGAATGTCGATAGCTGCGGAAAGAAGCCTGCCATGCCGATGATGGTCATGTGCTACCAAATCCTTGAGAGTCCGGTTGGCTTCACTTCCAAATTTATGCTTCACTTTGAATATACCTCCTCCTTCTCCATTAACTAAAAGAATTGAAAGAAAGAAGATCATAAATCGCATTCCCATTTTTGACAGAAGTTGAGAAGGAATCTGTTTCAAAGAAAATTTTGTTTCAACACTTGACTTTTCAGACTGGAATGTTTTGTTCTTGTTCTTCCTTTACTCAATCTCTGGTTTCAAAGAAAATCTGTTTCAACACTTGATTTTTCAGACTGAAATGTTTTGTTCTTGTTCTTCTTTTACTCACTCTCTGGTTTCAAATAAAATTTTGTTCAGAGGTAGTAGTAGTGGTACTTCAGATGATGAAGGTTGTGCGCAGCCACTTTATATTCATAAAAATGGTACGTACGTCACACATCAGAAGTGCATCGTACAAACTAACCCGTCTCTCGCCCAACTTGTATCGCATATATTTACTGATTATATTTACTGATTGGTCCACATGATTTATCATTATTTGCTCGATATTAAGAACGTAACTTTAAATTAGCATCCGCTACGAAGTATCTGTACTCACTCAGATCTCATTACTAGAATATCAGAAAATTAGTAGTGTAAAACGTTTGCATGCCAATAATAGTTTTTCTCTATTTTTCTATAAGGAATAAAAACATTGATAAATAAATTTTCAAGAATCTTTCTCATGTCCAAATTAATTTTCTTGCATGATTGATGATTCTGATAAAATATCACTTGAATGAAAAAATGTACCAAGTTGCATGCGTACGTTTTTGGATCCTATACAAAATAAATGGTATTATCCGAACATTCATTAAGATTCGTTTGTGTTAAATTAGGGGCAGTAGGTTAAAGGGATCCATCCAAAAGCCAAGATAAATAATTGAAGGAAATTCTTTATGTAACTAGCCATTGAAAATAAGGCCATTTGTTGCCTCCCTTAATTTGAGTACCTCATTTATCACTATCTGACAAACATTTACTAGCAGCTGAAATTGAGCTGAGACTTGGAGTTGGGATCTCCTCTTCCCCTCTACTAGCAGTAAAAAAATAAAAAAAAAACTTCTTACTAGAGATGGGGTAAATTTTCTGAACCTGTTCTTAGTTGGGCATGCTTTAGCTTAATTTGATTCATTAGATTGTAGATGGAGTCATGGGCCTTGGCAGTCTCCAGTTCTGGTCAAGTTATTGAATCAGAAAATGGGTCATATAGCCAAAAAATTTTAAAATATGGTTCAAATAGACGAGTAAAAATTAGTACGGGTGAAATAGCCAAAAGAAAAATAGCAAGGATGAAACTGGATTCATCATGGCTTAAACTTAAAAAATTGCAAGGATGAAACTAGATACATCCTGATATAAATTAAAAACAAGAAAAAATATTTGAAAACGGGTAGGATGAAACTGGTTATATCCAAGCTATTTTTATATTTTTGTCCATTTGAACAATATCTTTTTAATTTTTGGCTATTTAAACAGTATCAAAACCTAAATGTCTTTTTCACCCAGAAATTGTTGATTTTGGTCTTTTTGACCAATTTTGTATTATTGAATTTGAATACAAGTCCAACTGATTTTATTTGCCAAATGCATTAGGGGGTCAAAATAAACTATGTCTACTGTACACATGCACATCCAAAACGCTATAAACTGTAATTATATATAGATATATTTCAGACATGGTTGTTGAATGTCAGGGTTTAAGTTCCAAAAGGCCAATGTACAACTTGGCGGTTTTGTACATCGGCAAGACATATGAGAAGTGCATTGTACAAACCCATCTCTTCTCAGAGTTAAATGTCATCTCTCCAATAGCATAATTGTATTTGGAAAGAAAAGAAGTGGACCCATTATTAGAAACAGACACCACTATCAGTTCGTCCATCAAGCTATCTAATAACCTATTAAGCTGCTCCAGATCAGTGACTTTATCATCGTTCCAAACATTCACTTCTGGAACATATTAACTTTGGCAATCTGCAACCTCCATGAGCATAGGTTGCGATCATACAGTGCTTTGTTTGTATTATACTTCCTATTAAAGCTAAAATCAATGCAGACGTGTTTTCTTATCACGATGACTTGGCATTGCTTCAAACTGCCGTACTTTTATGTTTCTCTCTTTTCATTAGAAAGATTCCACTTCGACATTTATAGACACAAGGAAGTTTCTTGTATGTTGCAGTTTAATGCATGGTTACCATTTTCACATCCATCAAACTTTTGAAAATCAGGGGAATCTATTTCGTCTTGTATACCCATATTCTTTGGTTGTTTAATCTTTTAGACTTGCAATTTTTCCAGCTTCATTAATGGCAACCAGCTGTTTGAAGTTACTTTCATAATCTCAACTATCCAATAATTTTCCCCACATTAAAGTCATTCCTCAAACATATTCCTAACCCTAATCCTTCTTTGATGTATGACTCAGGATGTTTGGGATGCTTGAGTCTCAACGGTTGCAGGATGGGAAAAAGCTAAAGGGAAAAGATATTATTACACCGAACATTTTCTTTACTTTTCTACACCCACCCTTGCTAAAAGTCTCGGAGCATTAACACTGTTACCACATTTGAGAAAACAGACGCGCATTATTGATGATGTAGTAGCAAAGGAAATTCCTAATAATACAAAAGGAGCATTATTGATGCTAGTAGTGACAAAAGTGACAAAGTGATTCCTAATGTGCATAAACGTAGCTTCCAAACAAAGCATTAGCAGGAACGTTTTTTACCAAGGTAAGGAACCAGAACTGGCGCACCACATCAACAAAACTAGCAAGCAATTTCCTTTCCTGGAGCCTTCTTCTTTGCCGCCTAGAGTCACCACTAAGCGAAAGTGATTCCCAATAACTCATAGTGGAAAGAGAAAAAGGCAGAAGAGACTCTCACTATAGTATACTAACGCGTGTCATCAGGCTTGTCTTCGCACCTTTAGTGCTATGGTCGTTGACCCGTTGGTCAAACAAAGTCAACTAGCGGTTTCAGTCAAACTGTCAGCTACAGTTAACGTTAATTAGTTACGAAGATCAATGTTGAGCCAAAGAGGTATTAATCTTGAGAATATCAACTGTCCCCTGTGCAATACAGAGGTGGAGACTGCTGACCATTTATACTACTGGAACAACTGGGATTGTTTCTCTTGAACCAAATTTATAAAAGTAATCAAGCTCTGCTTTGTTTGTATTATACTTGCACCAAACATTCTTTTTTACTTTTGCATGCGCACCATTATATATAAAAAGTCTTTGAGCACTAATATTAATACCACATAAAAGAAAAAATACAAGAGCATTATTGATGCTAGAAGTAGCCATTACGTACCTAACATACTGTCTCCAAAGCATCACCAATGTTTTTTACTAGATCCAAATTCGAGTACACTTCGGTTAGTATATGCCATGGGACGACTCGTGGTGATTGAACCTACACTTCATCAATGCCTCAGGAAATTCATTCAGCTAGCGGACCAAGGTAAGGAAACGGAACTTGCACACACGCATAACTGCAAGAAACAAAACAGCAAAGCTAGCTAGCAGAAATCCATATGGTCAAATATATCCTGGACCATATGTACGTAGCATAAGTAGCTAGCAATTTTCTTGGCTGAGGATGTTTGGGATGCTTCGGTCTCAACAGTTGTAGGGATGGGAAAAAGTTAAAAGGAACGGGAAAAGATATTATTACACCAAACATTTTCTTTACTTTTCTACACCCACCCTTGATAAAAGTCTTCGAGCATTAACATTCTTACCGCATTTAAGAAAACATGCAAGAACATTATTGATGCTGTAGTAGCAAAAGAAATTCCTAATTACACAAGAGGAGCATTATTCATGCATAAACGCAGCTTCCAAGGCACTAGCACGAACTTTGTTTTACCAAGGTAAGGAAACAGAACTGGCGCACCACCTCAACAAAACAAGCAAGCAATTTCCCAATAACCTTCTTTCTTTTTTTTGCTTGGTAATATTTAAATTTTATTAATCAAAAGAATTTGCAAAACAATACTACAAGCCCAGTTACTTTGGTCTTATACAAAAACTAGAACGGTTTTTGGGGACTAGCCTTTTTTTCGAGGGGACCATTCTTTTATAAGGCCATCTACCCTATACTTATAAGGGATGTCCTAAAGTGTAGACATTACTAATTTGCCCCTAACCCTAATTGAGATTATAACTAAACTAATAACTACCAAAATATAAATTTAACTTAATCTAATATATTAACAAAAAATCAAAATCAGTTTTCTTCTTCTTCCTACCCTACCCTAGCCGCACAAACAGTTTTTGGGAGAGAAAAAAATTTCTTCTTCTTCCTTTCAACATCGTCTTCATCGATTAATCGTCGATTCATAAAATTTTCATCGTCGATTAATCAATCGACTATAAGAATGGTTCTTCGAAAGCAAACCAAAAGACTCCCAGGAACAGGTCCCGCATTAGGACATCTAGCACATCACAAACAAGTTCAAGTTGAGGAAGAAGTGGAACCAGAAGTTAGAGGCATCATCAAGTATCAAAGACGCAAGCTGAAGCCTGATTCTGCCATGGGACCAATCCGCTGGATATTTTCCAAGAAACCCATAACTTTTAATTTGATTTTCATTGCTTCAATTGAATAGAAATCATCAAAATAGGGTTCAAATGGAAGTTACGGTGCATTGTTCGGTTAGGACGAATTTTTAAAAAACCTTAGTTTGTTAACCGAACTTCCTGAAAGGAAGAACACGAAGAACAGTTCGGTTCTATACGATTCAAAACTAGGCCACCAAACTTCCAGTTCGGTTAGTTCGCAAAGAAGCCTAAGACTTTTTTCTAACCGAACTTAACCAATTTTACAACAATTTTTTTTTCACATGTAACCGAACTCTGCTATTTTTCCCGCTGAGTTTTTATGTAACCGAACTGTGTTATTTTGTTGGATTTGTTCGCATAAAAATCTACAACTATTTAGTAACCGAATTTTACCGAAAAAAAAAAAATCAATGTAACCGAACTATGTTATTTTTCCCAATATGTTGAGTTTCAATTTAACCGAACTTGTCCAACTATGTTGAGTTGCATACATGTTGAGTTCGGTTTATTCGCAAAAAACCTTGACAAACCGAACTCTTCAGTAGTTGCATACATGTGGAGTTCGGTTTGTTCGCAAAAAACCTTGACAAACCGAACACTTCATTAATATTGACAAATGTTGAGTTCGGTTTGTTCGTAAAAAACCTTTGGTAACCGAACTATACTATGGAACACAAAATTAGAGTTGGCCTTTTTTTCGTGAGCTTTTGCTATTAACCAAACCTTACGCTGAGAACCCTTATGTTGCATCTGCTTTAGTGAATCATTTAGCGGTGAAGCTAATATCTTTTGTTTTCTTGATTAGTGAAAGAGGCAAAAAATCAAACCAACCTTTACTGGAAGATCTTAGAACTCACACGCCTCGAGGCAAAGTACATTGTGATGCCGGTAACCGTGGAACCAAAAATGCTAAGTATAGAGGTGGGTCATTACCGGGTGTTGTCATCCAAGATGGTGTTAATAGAGATAATGTTGACAACGTAGTCCAACAAGTTAATGAAAAGATCGTGGAAGAGATGGGCAGTCAAGAACATCATCAAGGTGGAGAAGGTGAACCAGCTGAAGGAGGAGGAAATGAGGGTGCCAATGATGGTGAACCAGCTGAAGGAGGAGGAAATGAGGGTGACAACGATGATGGTGAAAAAGATGAGGAGATGAAGATAAGGATGATGATGAATCAGAGGAGGACTTGGATGAAGAGGAAGAGGCACAAGTATAAATAGTGGGAAAGAAACCTAGAAAGACGCCTAAAAAGCCTTGTGCTAGATATTCATACATTCATGATGACAATTTGTGTTTGACGCCAAAGATGCCAACTTATGGTACTCCAAGAGATGGAGGGGAGGTATTGATGGGCTACAAAAACTCATGGGCTGCCAAGATCTTTGCGACAAAGGTATGGTTCAATCTTAGAACAATCTTAACCATCATCATCATTAGTCATTTTATTATATTTTGACATATATTGTTCTTTTCTATATATATTAGTATATAAGATATGATGTTGCTTTTGTAGGATCATAATAATGTTGTTCGTGTTTTGAAACGTCAAAAGAACAAGATATGGAATATAGAAAATGAGTGTGATGAGGTCCGCTTGGCGGTATTTGATTGTGTACTATGGAACGGGATACAACATGCGCACCAAAAATTTGATGTTGTCATTGTTACTGCATTTGCCGAGAGGTCTTATCCAGAGACGGATACCTTTCATCTACCTTTTGGTGAGATAGCAATAACTCCGGATGATTGTTTTAGAATCACATCCCTACCAATTACGGGAACAAGTGTTCGAGATGGCTACGATCCCTCGATGAGTTATGAACTTCTTGAAAATCTAGTCCAAAGGTGTCTAGGATGGAGCGATAAAAAGGCACAATTTGAGTTTAGACGAGCTAACAAAGAGCCTAAGGAAGGTGATGAGTATAATGAGTTTGAGGAAGACCGCATGTACAAGAAGAAGTTAAAAAAGATCAAGCTCAAAACTTGTTTGATGAGTTTTCAGGGACGAAAGATTTGGTTGCTGAAGGAAAGTTGGTGATGACAGAGGAGAAGATTAAGCACCATGTGACCGCGTATTTGTTATATCAACTAGGAACCATTTTCTTCCTCGACAGTCAGTCACGTGGTAAATGCTCATTACCTCCCAGCTATTGGACCCCCGAATGAGGTGAACAACTACTCTTGGGGCATTGCGGTTCTTTCATTCGTTCAAGAGGAACTCAGAAAAAGCTTCGAGGCTTAAGAGTCTATATTTTGGAGGCTTATACACCCTTGTTCAGGTACCCCGTTAAATTATCGTTTGTGTGTTTCAATATATAAGTGAATGAATGTGTATTATTACTAATCATATTGCGAATGTATTATTTGTTGCCTCTTCTTATAGGTTTGGGTGTACGACCACTTCCCTAAACTGCAATTGTCTCATGCTCACACTCCTTGGCATTATGGGAAGCCTACAGCTGATAAATATGAATTTTTGAACTCACAGGAAAAGAATAAGAAAAAAAAGGTGTTGGAGTGGAGGGAGACATTGGATAAGTTAACAGTGGAAGATGTGGTTTTCCATCCTTACACCATTGCATTAGTTGAAGACGAGGAGGATGCTGATGTTATTGATTTCTCACCTGTTGCGGCGTATAATGGACCGTTGTTTCATCCTGGAGGTTGTACAATGTATAATCCTCAAAGAGTATTAAGATAACTTTCTTATGTCCAAAGTGTCCCACAAGTGGAAAACTTAAACTTCAAGGTGAAGAAGCAGGGAACTAAGAACACCGAGAAGAATTTCTTCCCAAATACGATCCTGCTCCATCAAAGGGACCACTTTGGAAGAACTTTGTGGATTATCTTGTTCCAGTTGAAGAGTTACAAGATTCGTTTGATGAGCCAAATGCCTCTGACGAGGGATATATGGAATGGTATGAACATTTTTCTCATCCTCGTGTAATAAAAAGTGTCCAACAAGCCCGTGCTGATAAAGCAAAAGCGACGGCAATGGAGAAAGAGGCTAAGAAAACTATGAAGCATACCCCTATGTGTGGTGATGAGGCCTTGATATTGTGGAATTCGGTGGTAAGATATTTACTCTTATTTTTGTTTTTCAAAATGTTATAAAGTATTGAAAAATAATAGTTACTTATGTTTTTGATGAGAAAAGGTGAAGGCAAGTGCTGAATTGTTGAATAAAATGATGGCAAAAATACGGAGTGGAGAGCCGATGGACACTCGACAACAAACAGACCTCTACAACCAATGAACTATTGTTTTTAATCCCAACCTTGTCGATACAATCCAGGTTGATCTAAGCCATACCATGCCGTCGAAGAGGAGTCGCCAAGAAGGGGAAGGTTCAAGTCGGATGGTTGAACAACAAAGCAGTGGAGATGACACTCCTAGTGACGAAGGACGACTTAAAGCTCCTAAACGCAAGAGTAGAAAAGTTTCTCATAGTGGTCGTGGTAAATGAGTGATTGTAACAATTAGTACTTTGTTTCTTATGTTTAGAAAACTTATTGTGGATTTGGTACTTTATTTTCTTATGTTTGGAAGACTTTTTTATTGAGGATTTGGTAGTTTGTTTCCTTATATTTGGAAGACTTTTTTATTGCGGATTTGGTAGTTTGTTTTCTTATGTTCGTGTGCTTCCAACATTTAGTTATGTGGATTAGTAAATGAATTTCATAATTTGGTTTTTAATTTGTGTTTTAAGGGATTAGTTCGGCTATTTGACTCATAAGTGTTTCATTACATTCAAATTTTTAAAAAACAATTAAGTAGTTCGGTTAGTAGACTAAATATCATAAACAACCGAACTCGGATGTTCTTAAGTTCGGTTTGTTCGCAAATTTGTAATCTAACCGAACTCATCTACAAAAAAAAAATCATAAGTTACAGAGTCGTATTCGGTTACCTGCAATGTTTTTGCTGTCAACCGAACTCCAGTGTTCGGTTACCTGCAAAAAATGCAGGTAACCGAACTTATGGGTTCATAAACCATCCTTAGTGTAGTTTTAGTTCGGTTACCTAGAAAATTTTACTAGGTAACCGAATAATACTCTGTATTGTTTTGCAGGTAACCGAACTTGTGGTCCACAAGTTCGGTTGGTTCGCATATTTTGCAATCTAACCGAACTCACAACAAGAAAATTTCAAAAGTTACAGTGTAATGTTTGTTTACCTTGTATTATTTTTCAGGTAACCGAACTTGGTGGTCCAAAAGTTCGGTTGGTTCGCAGATTTTGCAATCTAACCGAACTCACAACAACAAAATTTCAAAATTACAGTGTAATGTTCGGTTACCTGGTATTATTTTGCAGGTAACCGAACATTACACTGAGGAGCTCAAAAATCAGAGATAATTTTCCTAAGTTCGGTTACCTACTATGATTTACCAGGTAACCGAACATTACACTGTAACTTTGCAGTTTGTTATTTTGCACTGTTCAGTTACCTTGGATTTACATAACCAACCGAACCTCTGAGTCCGGTTTTGTCGATGCATTTCTTATGTAACCGAACTATGTATTTTGAAATTTGAATGACACTAATTTCAAGTAACGGCTATTTTTATAGCCGTTATACACCTCAGTGGTATAAATATGTGTCTCATAGTTAACATTTTGTCTCAAAATCTTCTAAAAATGGCAGTTACTTTACTCTAGATGAAGATCTTTCTCTTTGCAGAAACTACATACTATACTATCCAAAGAGGGGTGAAGAACGAAGAATGAATGGTATTATGAGTCAGAGTTATTGGGGGAAAATTCATGAGAAATTCTGCTCCGACACAACAAACCCTCATAACCGTGATCATATAGCTTTGTTCATTCGATTCGGAAAGATTAGAGATAGAGTTATGGAATTTATGGCTATATTTCGTATTGTAAGGCGGTATCGACTTAGGGGTGAAGGATTTTCCGAAATCATTTTAACATCAAAAAACGAATGGCGAAGATGGAAGAGAAAGGATTTCAAATATGAAGATCATTTCCGCATCCTTAAAGACTTTTTCATAACGCGTTTCGGATATTAAAGGGAATGTAGCTTTAGTTTTAGTTCGGCAATGTCCTCTAATTTCATTTCCTAACCGAACTTAAGTCTTGATGTCTCACTGTTCGGCGATGTCATGTAATTAAGTTCCAATATGAAAGAAAAAAAAAGTTCCAAAAATAACAATCTCTAATTCTTATGAAAATGTTCAAAGTATAACCCAAAAATAAGACCTAATTCCAAAAAACACAATCTTTGATTCTTATGTTGATGTTCAAAGCATACTTAGTTTAATTAATGGTACATTTAATCATCCGCAAGGGAAATTGAACTTTCGTGTATGATTTTTTCCGAATCCTTCAAAGTTTTCCACATCTCCATGTTATGCTCGTACATAATGCACCAACCCAACATTGTGTCGGCGTTAAATCCATGCCAATAAGAGTGTCCGCATATCGGAGGCAGTGGACAATCGTCTTCTAACCGGAGGCCTATAAAATGGTTGTTGTTAACAAGCGCAATCACCACTCTCCTACGTATAAGTTGCTCGACACATATTTTTGTTTTCGGAGTGTATGTGAAACTAGCACCTTTTGAGAAATAGTGAACCACGCAATTGAATGCTTCGGCGATTAAGTGCCCACATATCGGCATGCCCATCCAATGATCCCTTGTGATTGGATCCCCCCGTGGAGACGCATTTGATACCTAACAAACTGCACATTGAGACTAGCATCCCCATCGGACAACATTGTCTTGTAAAATTCCGGTTTGTCCTTTAGCTTCATCAACAACCTTTGCCGGACATAAGTGATTTGATTATCATTATACAGCTTCGCACCTTCAGTGAAAGGCCCTAGTTGTTGTACGACAACGTGGAATCCGCAATTACCATCCCAGGGACGCTACTCGGTGGATATGACGTACTTTCTAATGTATGGAGGTAGCTCTTCCAAGTACCTTTTATCAACAAAAGGTGGTGTATCATCAATTGGTCGACTTCTTTCTTGGATGCGGCATATTGGAGCCTTAAGCTTCACGTCTCGTTGAATTGGTTGGCTAGGTTCCGATGGAGTAGGTGGGGTTGGTTGCGAGCGTAACATCGGTCCTTTTTTCTTCATATCCCGTTCACTTGTTTCGCCCTTTTCCATAATATTCCTAGACCTTTTCTTAGAATCTTCTTAGTACTTCGCCACGGTATGCTCATGCCCACAAGGATCTCTAGTAAAAGGGGTCATTTCACTTTTCCTCTTAGCCAACACCTTTGCATATTCTCTTACTTGTTTTTTTGTTTCTTTGGTGATTGGGCTACCTTCTCCCTTGCCTTTTTTCAGTTCGTGCACATTCTCCGAAGTGTGTGGATAAACGATTGGCCGCATGTTATCCCAAAAGATTTGCTTTTCGAGTTTGTTCATGTTCCGGTACATCTCGATAACGATTCTTCCCATCTCATTGTCACCAAACTCTTCTCCGACATCGCCCTTTGGAGGAGGGACAAAACTTAATTGTTGCCAATATGGATCTATATCGCTTAGAGGGATTATGCCATGTTCATACTTAACTATCATATGGAGACAAGGGAGTCCCATAGCTTCATCATGTTGCAAACACACACCTCGTCCGGCTTGGTTCCCCATATTTCAATCAAATTCACCTCTACCATTAACCTCTTAATGCAAGCACGTGAAACATTATAATGGAGTCCCTTGAACAACCGAAGGTCCTCCATTTTCTTGATGTTACCATCTTTTTGTACAATCCTTTGTACTTCATGATGCGGCTTTTTTGAAACTTCTCTTTAATTCTATCAATCTCGCGGTTGAAGTAATTCTCCATTGAGTTAAACACAATCACAAAATTATCGACACATTCAAAAAGATTTTTCTTCAACCGGTGGTGAGCCGATTCAACCAAACTTGTCGCTTGATTCCCAAAGTGTTTATGGTGGTCGGTAAATGCATAAACGAAGTGCTCTTTCTGCGGTTCCAACCATTGCTTAACCACATACGTTACAATATCCTCGGGATATTCGGGGCTAGACCAATGTTCGATAAATGCCGCAAGATTTAGATTATACTCTTCTTCGGTGAGAGACCAAGTCAATGACTCCCATTCACCAGAGAGAGCAACCCATTTAGCGTGATTTATAGTGTATTGTATATCGAATTCCTTTTTTGCATCCGCTTGTTCATCTTCCAGTAGCTTAATAATCTCTTCAAATGCTTTCCTCTTTGGTGGACAAATTTGAGGCTTGCACCTATCCATCACATTACACCATATATGGAAAGTACAAAGCATATTATGTGCTAATGGGAAGGCTCTCTCTATTGCGTTCATTAATGCTACATCGTTGTCCGTCACTATAAGCGCGTGGATATCATCATCTCGGTATATGGCCTTCACTTGTTGTAGCGCCCAAGTGTAACTTGGTTCTTGCTCATCTTCTAGAAAATAAAAAGCAATGGTAAACGGTGACTTCGTCGAGGTACGACCAACAATGTTCAACAATGGCATCTCGTATTTGTTAGTCTTGTAAGTGCAATCCATTATAAGAACTTGATGGAAGCATTGAGCCAATTGAACACTCTTCGGATTGGTCGGTTGTCAATCCGTCAAATATAATTTCACTTTCTCAATCAACTAAATATAAATATAGTATGCGATAAGAAAGAGTTCGTATCCACAAAGAGAGGCGTTTGTTGTTATAAATTTTCGCTTTCTAAGTATCCCAAGGTATGTTTGTTGTATTTAAGCAAATAAAAGTAATTAAAAGCAAAGTAAGTAATTCGAGAAATCAATAAGGAGAAGATATTGGTCACGGGATCGTATCATTCACAAACATGTATTTTCATCAATGATTAGAATTGGCATTTAATCTCGTATTTATTAAAAGTCCTAGGATATCTTGATCGCAAGTATAACCCACGTTAATTCCCGTTTTCATCACAACCACATTAAAAGATGCATATGTGAATTCTTCTTCGAAAGCAACCTACAGTGTAAAAGCACAATTAAGTTTAAGTCCCTAAAAGCATTAAGATTTATGGAATAAGACTCATCAATGCAAACGAATGTGTAAAAGCACTAAACGTTTTAACAAAAGTTATGATTCACTTGTGACTAATAGGATATATCACTATAAGCACTAATCACAATTATGCTACTTAGAATCGAGGATAAACAACGTTTCGTATTGAAAACCCTAATATAGCTCTAGAGATGAACACAAATCGGATTGATTCGGACTCAACCTAACAAGTTTTCAAATCTTATAACACTATTAATTGTGAATCACAAACAATAATTACGAGACAAAACTAATTCATTGAATCAAAAGCATGTTGAGAAATTAACTTTTATCCCATAACCAATAAGATGTTTAGCTACCATAGCTATGGAGTTCATCATCATCAATATTCAATAATAAAACAAGGAAGAAGAAGAACAAAACCAAACCCTAGAAGCGTAAACAAAAGTGGCTCTCCCAAAAATTCCAAGCAAAAGATATATATGTTGTAGAAGACCTTCCCTTTTATAGCTTTCTCCAACTTCTAAAATTAGGTCTAGTCTTCAAAGTCCATTAGGTGAGAATCCACCAAGCCCACAAGAAGGAGAAACTGTAGAAAATACGCCCCAAAAACGGCCAGGAAGTGCTGGATTGTGGCTGAAAACGGCCTGAAAAGTCGCTGGAAAGACTCCGTGATCAACAAATCTGGGTCGTGCCACCGGCCAACGGATCGGATCGGTCGGGTCAACGTCAACTCAGGTTGGGCCGGGTCAGCTCGAGGCTGGATCGCCCAATCAGTCAGTGCGAGTTAGACCCACCAGTCTGGACCAGCTGAGTGAGCTGAATGGTTGTCAGGCCAAAGCCATTTTTGCCAGGCCATTGCACAGGCTGAACTCTGATGCACTATCTTTGTGCTTTACCAGCTCCTCAGCTAGCCATCTTGGCTCTGTAACTTCTCCACACTACAACTTCTTGTTCAACCTCATCCTCAAACTCCAAATTATTGACCGCCTTCCTTGGCATCAACACCACCGCACCCGCCACTACACCTTGAGCCACACCATATGAAGACCTTTCTCCAAATTTACTACCCTTAAACAACACCAAAGACAGATCGCAGCATTTCAAGATCTTCACCGTACATGAGCTTCAATGCCAACTAATCCCTGCCAGTTCTAGCATCACCATCTCAAGACCCTCTAGCTAAGCTGCAATACCACATACAACTCAGGGTCACCTGCCAACTTCATTCTGATGCCCCAGCAACAACAACCCATCTTCCATCCGGTATTCAATTCTAGCTCAACAAAGAAGGCTTCATGTCTTCCCTAGCAAACACACAACAACTGCAACATCAGGGCTTCCAACTGCAGCTCATTGCCTCAGTCTATTCTCAACTCTTCAGCACAACCAACAACCATTTCATCCTGCAACTTACTGGCAGCTCGCATTTGAGCCATTCCTCTCCACTTTGATAGCAACATCTGCATCACTAGTTGTAGCCGCGCATTCAACGCAATACGCACTGTGTATCTACCACTCCAGCCGCCACCTTTTCCATTCTTAATCGCAAGTGCATTGAAACCATCATACCAACACCACACAAAGAACTCTGCGGCTCCATCTCACTTTTGTAGCTTTTCAACTCCATCTGGCTTCAGATACCAGCAGCACCAAGCCTGTCTAGCTGCTTCTCCATCTCAGCTCCCATTACAGCACCAGCGATCACCTCACCAGAACCACCATGAGCTCAATTCAACCCCTGCACAGCAACCTAACATTCATCTATTGCATACACACTATCTCAAAATCTTTCATTGCTCCATAGTGCAATCATTGCAAGTGCCACCAATGCAACACCAACCAAGTCTCCGCCATTAGCCCTTTACTTCTCCCGCGCAACTCCACATTCAAGGCTACAGCTTTCCCAAAGACAATCTCATATCTCGTAATTTCTCGACTAATTGTCACCACCTGCAATCTTCCATATACCTACACATACATCTTCGCTCCATCCGAGCCACGAACCCTAACTTGAACAACATCACCAGGACCATCACCGAGAGCAGAATTCATCCCCTCAATTTCACCAACCCAACTTCAATTTTCGTTCTTCAATCCACAAGACAACAGACATCTGGTTCTTCAAATCCTTCTACGACTCTTTCCAATATCAGCACCCCATCTTCATCTCCTTTAAAATCAACTCAAAACCCATTCCAATCGTAAACCCGACTTAATTTCGATCTTGTATTCTCAATTCACAGATCTCATCTCTTCTTCATGTAAATCACAACAACAAGAGTCCATCATCGACCTTCAACAGCGAAACCCATCCTGTGATTCACTCATAAGCCAAACCCATCTCCTTCGTCTTCAATTCTCTCGATTAACGACGACACAGCGGCAGCCATAGTTCCCTCTCTCGGTTTCGGTGAAAACAATGATTGAGAAGTGAAATCGAAACTTGATTTCGATCTAGGGTGTAGGAACGGGAGTGGCTAATCCCACTCAAATGAAATAGATAAGGGGTTACCGGACATGACTCTAGGCACCCAGCTGTTCCCGTTAAGGCTAACTAGCTCAAACATGGCCTGTCGGTTTCATGTATCCGAACAAGCTTATTCATAGGTTTCAGCTCGTAATTTTCTCAGAACACGGTCGGATTGACTTCAAGCTCTCGCCGTTAGCTTCATATTTCCGTTCTCGCTCCCAATGAACGTTTTCTCCTTCTTTTGCTCCCGAGAGACTCCATTGCACCTAATAACTCAAAAGTGAACATAAAATACACAATTCACACGAAAAATAGCAAAGAAAGCATAAACTCTATATAAGTAAATACGGTGTATTCTACACCTATCGGAAACATGAATAATGTTGTGAACTCATGTGTGAAAATCTAATTGAATAAATTATTGACAATAATATTGGCATTGTGAACTCTTGTTTGAACAATTGAATTGGATTATTTGTTGAAATATTATTGATATAGTGAAGTCTTGTTTTGGAATCCTAATTAGATGATCTATTATAAATATTATTGGTATTGTGAATCCATGATTGAGGAAAGCGAGTTAAATGATTTATTGAAAATAATATTTGTGTGGTAATCTTGATGGTTGAATACATGTATCATTGATTGCTTGAAATCATGTCGTATACCCCATGTTGCATGTTACTTGATTCATTCATATTGTTATGCGTGTCTTGAGATTGAGAATTCATTCTACTGAGCTGTCATCTCACCCCAATTGACATCCTTGCAGATTTCTCGGAAGTTGGAAGTGGAAACTAAGAAGATAGTTTAATCATTGTATTGTCTTATTGTATTGCTTGAAATGTAATTGAAATAATATGTTTCTTGAAAATGTTGTTAATGATGATTATCGAATTCATATGTTAAAATTCATGTTAGGAAAGTTAAATTACGTTTGTTGTGATAAATAAATTACAAGATTTATATGCATAAGTCTCTTTCCGACCCGTAACGCTTCGATTTCGGATCTCCATACGGGTTTGACCATGGTCCGGAACTCGGGTGTTACACTACTTCTAATTAAAACTTCCAAATAAATTAATTTATTATTAAACCACTTTAATTTAGGGGATAGGTTCTAAGCCATTATGGACCAAAATCTCGTTCTTCCATTTTTGTAGAGGGGTTTCTCCCAATCCTCTAATTCATTCAAATCTTGGCGTAGGATCTTCAAGTCGAGCTTCTCTTTGTTGGATTTGCGCCAAGATTGGAGAGTTTTCCATGTGCTTCTCAAGGTACTCTTCCTATGTTTCATACTTGGAAACCCTTTGTGCTTGCGCTTTTTCAAGAAGTTTTATGACCTTATCCATTTTGTCATCTGCTCTCTGCGATGCTTTATCCTCACGAGCCCTTCGTTTGGAAGAATCTCTCCATGCACCTCTAATATCATCTGTTTATTCAAAATAATAAATAATGTCTTTTACGCGATATGTCTAAGGTTTCAGAACCAGGAATATATGGTGAGCTACCAAACATTGTCTTATCCTCCAAATCTTCATCCATAGTTACAAAGTGGAAGTACCAACTTAAGTGTTTTGGTTGGGTTGACTATCTGAGTAGGTTGAGTGTTTTGAACCAGGAGTAGATGGTGAGCTACCAAACATTGCCATATGTCTCCAAGGTTTCCTAACTTCTGCTTCATAATTCTGTTTTCCAAGGCGGTACTGGGAAAAAATGCATTAGTATCTCGCTCTTTGAGGGGGGGTAACATCAAATTTTTTCAGTACTTACATAATCGGTGCTAGTCAATCCCGTAGGTTTGCTCCGGAAATAAGGTCCGATGTGTGAAATATATCTCATCACTTTTGATCTCAACGTGTTACACCTTGATTGCAATGAATTTTTGTCCCTATTTGTACCATTAGGCCATCTTTTAACGAACTCATCCATAATTCTCTTCCAAAATTCTTTACCTTTTTGATATATTCCTCTAATTGGATCGTTGCTTGCTATAATCCAAGAAGTAATTAGTGCATCATCCTCTTTTGGGTGAAAGTGTGACATATTTTGTATGAACAAAATTGTGTTAGGTGAAGAAGAAGAAGAAGAAGAATTAATGAAGAAGGGAATCAATTGATTTTGGTGTGAGGGATGAAGGAGAAGTAGTTCTCTATTTATAAGGTTGCCTGAAAATATAGTTGTTGATATTTCAAAAATCTAGTAAATCAAAACTGTTGAGATTAACGATCATTTTTGATCTGATGGCTGAAATTAGCCGACCTCAGAATAGTACAAGCGTTGGTGCGTTGTTTGGTTATACGCGGCATTTCCGATCGTTAAGAATAACGACTATATTACGATCTAACGATTGAAAGAATGTTGCGTGAAATGGAGCAAGCGTAATCAAAGCTGCCAGATAAACTCATTGCATTCGATCGGTTTTCCTACCTCTATTTAAACTTAACACATAAACTCAACATCCCCACCCCAAACTTGTGAAGTTTCACTCTTTTATTCTTCACCTACATTCTCAATTCAAGCATATCTGGATTTGTTGGATACTCAATTGCCAAAGACAATGACTTGGTGAGAAGTTTTTGCAAAATTCACGACACAAATCTTTTAGGGACGTCTCAAACACGCAACAATTTTTGGGAACAAGTTCTTGAATAATTTATGAGAATCAATGGTAATGCTAATATTAGAGTCGGTTAGCATGCGCGTTATTGCAAGGTGTTTGTATCTTCATTGAGGGCATCAAATGGTAATCGTAAAGATGCTATGATTGTATACCAAGCGGATCAAGGAATGTCATTCATTCATGCCACGGCTTTGGAGATATTTGGTGGAGTTCAAAGTTGAGTTGAATGAAGTATATGCATGAAGTATTATGAAGTTCTAGTTAAATATGTAATGTAATTGTAAACGTGATTAAATAAAAAAATGAGTATTATAGAGTTATTACAAGAACTAATTAAAATATCTACTTATTGAAAACGTGCTTGAATGAAAAAAGAGTATTATGGTTAAATAAAGTAGTGAATATGAAATTTACTCTTCATTTTCATAAAGCGATCCATCTCCTTCATAATCGTATTGATCTTCATCGAGTATCCACGTCGGTTGTACCCTCATGAACTTTCGGTAAGGCATCATTGATACATGTGTATCTTCCTCTCTCCAGGAACTAGTGATCCTCAAGGCCGATTGAGGATATAAATGTAATTTAATACTGATTTTTAGGCGGTATTCTTAGATAAGGAAATATTTCTAGACAAGGTAATATTCCTAGATAAGGAAATATACCTAGAAAAAGAATATTTCCTAGACAAGGTAAAATTTCTAGAGTAGAAAATATATACTTAGAAAGGAATTATTCATAGATTAGGAATATTCCTAGACAAGGTAATATTCCTTGATAAAGAAATATATCTAGAAAATGAATTATTCCTAGATAAGGAAATAGATTCCTAGAAGGTTTGGGAAACCGTTAAAGCTATAAATAGATATGTTTAGCTCATAGCTAAGATATCTAGAGTGTGGTTTGTGATACGGACACACTTAGATCGAAATAGAGTGGTTTTGTGAGACAAACATACCTAGAGAAGGAGGTTTGTGCGACAAATCATATAGAGACAAGTTTGTGAGGAAATTAATTATTGTAAAAGCAACCTTAGAAAAACAGTTTAAGATTATTTATTGTTTAGATAGATTGTGAGCGTAACAAAAATAGAATTGTAATCATTTTCTTGTTCATAATCTAGAGAAGATATATTTCTTTGAATTACTTCTTTGTGTTCTGTTTTCTAGTTTTCGTCTATTATTATTCTGAATTCCGCCTCTACGATAATAGTCACCAAGGTACAGAGATCAATATGTATCAAGTTGGTACAAGAGCAAGGTTCGTTTATTTTACGGAAGATTCTTGTGGTTTATAGTCTTCACTAGATCTCTCTACAAAAAGCTTGAAGAGGTACTCGAGAAGCAAGAAGACGTTTAAAGAACAAGGGAACCATGGGAAAGTCAGTTGATGATCCTAAGCAAAGCGAACCAAAAACTACGGAAGAGAAGGTGGCTACGCTACAAAGCAGACATGAAGTCTTATACACCCAAGCCGAAGACGAAGAAAAAGACTACGTTTTCGTTTGGTGTTATTGAAGAAAAGATTGAGGAAGAAGAAGAACCACTTGAAAAGATTGTGTTATGGAGCGAAGAGTGACTAAGACAAGAGGAAGAGGTATGGACGCTTTTCAAATTAGATGTCAAGGTCAAGTTTCCATCAAAGAGAGATGGTTCAGCAGGGTGAAAAGAACCTCCAAATCTAACTTTCACAGGAGTTCAAGTTCTTGAGGGGGGGCGCTTGATACATGTGTATCTTCCTCTCTCCGGGAACTAGTGATCCTCAAGACCGATTGAGGATATAAATGTAATTTTGGAACGAATACTGATTTTTTAGGCAGTATTCTTATATACGGAAATATTCCTAGACAAGGTAATATTCCTAGATAAGGAAATATACCTAGTAAAGGAATATTTCCTAGACAAGGTAAAATTCCTAGATAAGGAAATATATACTTAGAAAAGGAATTATTCCTAGATTAGGAATATTTCTAGACAAGGTTATATTCCTTGATAAGGAAATATATCAAGAAAAGAATTATTCCTATATAAGGAAATCGATTCCTAGAAGGTTTGGGAAACCGTTAAAGCTATAAATATAGATGTTTAACTCATAGCTAAGACATATAGAGTATGGTTTGTGATACTGAGACACACTTAGATCGAAATAGTGTGGTTTTGTGAGATAAACATACCTAGAGAGGGAGGTTTGTGAGACAAATTATCTAGAGACAAGTTTGTGAGGAAATTAATTATTATAAAAGCAAGCTTAGCAAAACAGTTTAAGATTATTTATTGCTTAGATAGATTGTGAGCGTAACAAAAACAGAATTGAATTGTAATAGTTTTCTTGTTCATAATCTAGAGAAGATATATTTCTTTGAATTACTTCTTTGTGTTACTGTTTTCAAGTTTTCGATCTATTATTATTACGAATTCGCCTCTACAATATTAATAGTCACCAAGGTACAGAGATCAATACGTATCAATCATCCATCACCATGTTCAAAATATCACCATCTCTCAAACCATCTCCATGTCGTTGCCAAATGTGTGTAGTGAGTTCTGCGCGAAGTTCCTCCCAACGCGCGGAGGTTTACAATACATGAGGAGCTAGCCTTATATTTTCTTTTGAATTGGCGGTTGAGGTTCTTGTCCAGTGATCCTACCCCATTCCTCTTTTCGATATTCCATCTCAACACACATATTGTGTATTATCAAGCACCCCTCATAATTTCCTTCATGTCCGATTTTTATAATAACGACATGGTTTCAATATAATGCCAAATTTACCCTTTAGACCACCAAATGCACGTTTTATGTCTTTTCTTTTGGCTTCTTGGTATTGATTGAAAAGAGATTCTCTATTGTTCGCGAGGGTTTTTATGCTTGCACAATGCAACCATACATAGGATATGCTCCATATCCTAGGTAGTAACCCATGTCGTAGTTTCTGTCATTGATTGAAAATGACAAGGAGGTGCTACACCATTAAGTTGTCTATCTAACAAAATCGAAGCATGCAAGACATTAAGATCATTGTTCTGCCTACCCAACCCAAAATAGGAATGCCGAGATCCATCTATTATATGAAGCTACCGCTCTGTAGAACAACGAGTGGGATTTGACTTATAGCCCACGTGGGATCCTTCTTGATTCACTGGACATGCTCTCCATGCCCAATGAAAACAATCGACACTACCAAGCATCTTAGGAAATCCACGAGCTTCATTTTCTACCAAAATCCTTTCAGTATCTTGAGTGGTAGGATGACGTATGTATCGACCATTATAAATCCAAATAATTGCATCCATAAACTTCATAGCATCAAAGTAGATAGTGGTTGCTCCCATTTATGTGTAATCATCTAAGGAATCTGGTGCAACACCTTTGGCAAAATGTTTTGTAACGACAACCATTTTCTTATATGGAGTATGGCCAGGAATACCGCAAGCATTCGCTTTTTAGCGAAAATCATGGTCATAATCACAAACTTGCTCTAAAATTCTCAGAAAAAAGGGACGAGGCAAAGCAAACCGACCTTTGAACTTCTTTGGCACATACGTACAATTGAAGTTGAAGTATATATTGTTGCATCATACGTGCATCGACATCTACACGTTTTCTGTGCACCCTCAAACGGTTCTTGACTTCATTCAGGAAGGGTTGGTGTATTCCTTACCTCCTCTGTGACTCCAAAATCGTTGTCATTGCTAGAACATTTTGCTCCATATCATCTTCATCATCCGGAAGACCGAACAAAATTCTTCTCAAAGCTCCATGCATAATGTACCTAATATAATGGAAACAAAAAGCTTTTATAAAACACTAAGATACTCCATAAAAATAAAAATAAAAAAACACTTAAAACACACCATAAGAAATAACACTCCATAAAAAAAACCACTTAAAACACTCCATAAAAAAGCTAGAACACTCCATATGTTTTCATACACACTACAAGTACTTTCATAAACATTCTAAGTACTTTCATAAACACTACAAGTAATCACGGGTCTGTTGGCAGTATTGAGTATCAAAAACAATGTTAGGAACGCTTTCATCCATCAACGCATCGGTAAATTCATTGCTTTGGTGATGTTGTTATTGATCGTGTGATGTAGTAGCTCCATCTTCACGCCTAGGATGGTAATTATCTTGATTTGTAGGCCATTGTGAATATGTACCACCAAATGCGAGACCTTTTGGATTGTTTGGTTGTTGGGAAAAGACAGATGGTATTGAATAAGAAGATCTGCCATATGAGGAACATGAATTTGTAGCTCGACGTCGTGACTCCATCCATACGACTTGACGAGCTCCAACCCCGAATGAATATTCTCGTGCCATATAACTACAACAATCCTCCTACAAATATAAAGTAGAGAGATTTAATTAAATATTCAAGAAACTTAAAATGAAAATGCAAACAAATGTAAATGTACTTACCAATGTCAAACCATTGTAGAAAAGTCATACGGACAAGACTTCATTGGAACATGTACTAGCTCTTCTTGGTTGGCTGCATTGGAAAATGGTAAAGTGAACTCTATCTCTGGCAGATGTGACAGGGCTCATTCTGTGTGCCATAAGTATAGGTCTGTGACATCAGGTTAGGAGGCGAATGATTAGGAAAAAAGTTGCGAGGAAGAGCTTTGCTACCCACTGTTATCTCATCGACGTTCTGTGAATGGTATGACTCGGTGAGATAGGGTCCAACACTATTCTTCATCCACCACATGTTATATTGATCCTCAGTGACTACAAGATAATAATTGGCGCCTACACTTATAATCTCCCACCCACAGCCGATTGCAAATACGGAGGATTCTTCGGGACTACAATCTCACCTTTTATCTGCCTCTGAAATCTCTCATCCAAGTAACAACTAGCTATTGTGTTTGTTTTCTCTAGGTCAAAAAACACAACACTCCTTTTGGATAACTCTAGAGCGTGGTCATAAAAAGCACTCCCACAGAATACTCACTGTCTACCCATGGTTGCCAAATACATGATAATCTAGTTCTAGAGTCAATATGTACTCTTGCGTTGGAGACTGAGTGTTTCTTTGTATCCCTTTGGCCTCCTCTTTGTACTCTCTTCTTGATTTAATGTTATCCTTTTCAAAGAGACAAATCTTAGGGAAAACATCATGGTATCCTCCCAGTGTCTGACCAAGCAAGGGTTGCATGTTGCGGAAGGGATACAATAGTACCAATACTCAATTACCATAACCATGCCAGATAAATCCTTACCTTTGGTTGACCATTCGTCAAGAAATTTATAGGTGTTACCTAAGGAAGCTATACCCCAATCATATTCCTCAACTCTATCTAAATAATTTAGTGATAGAACCCAACGTTTATTTACTCTTCTACAAGTATCCGCAAGAAGAAAAAGACCAAAACACCAAAGAAAAAAAAATGCTCGTGTCAATAGCTCTGCAGATACCCTATTGTCCTGGTTTTATCTACTTCTAATATAGGTTTTCAAGGTATCCAAAGATATCTAATTGGTCTTAGAGTGCCATGTACCATGATCTTTGAAACCTGGGAAATGTATATCATCCATAGCAGCATATGTTTGTTCATTAACCAACTGCGGCATAACTACTGGTTGTTTACTAGAGTCACCAGTGGGAGCTCCGGTTAACATGTACCAATCTAAAGGAAGGATGCCAAGCTCAAACTCCTTAAAATGAAAGCTCTTAGTTTTTTTCCACCATCTCTCAGTTATAGCTTCAACTAACCCTCTATCCGCATTGGCGAAATCAAATGCAAAAACACAAGAAAACCCACAACTATCATAGTATCGTTGTGCTGGCGGATTATTTTGCACTACAATTTTATATAACACTTTAACCTCTTTCAAGCTACTTCTAAAGTTTACACTCCGAGGATCATGCATAACATTGTTACATACATGGCTATCTGTATTCTTTATCGATACTATTTCCAAACCATCTAGATATTCTTCCATACTCAAACTACAATCAATAACGAAAGGAAAAAAATCAATCACAAGACTAACTAAATTTCATACATATTTACCCACAAATTTCGTTCATTTTCATCACAAATAATAACTCAAATTGCATACAAATTTTCATCACCAATAATCATACTAATCATATAAATTTACCTACAAACTAATCATACAAATAATCAAAATTTCAATTTTTTTCATCACAAATAATCAAATTAAACCCCCAGAATTCTAAAAATCAATTTCAATCGCATATCATCTAAAAATCAATTTCAATCATGGATTGTTACACATATCAATCATCAATTTCATCAAAATATCATTATAAAAAAAAAAAAAAACCTAAAATTTTTAATTCGTACCCCAATTGATTTCGTGGACTGAATCGAACAAACATACCCTTAACAATTCCAATCGTGATGTTGATCTAACCCACCGAGCGAATTGAAGAAATGATGAAAAATCGAAATAGAGCGAGGAAATGAATTGATGGGCGGAGAAAGAAATGAGAAGAAAATGGGGAAGAATGGAGAAGACATCGAGTTCTGCCAGTGAAATGGTGAATTAATTAAGCATGATTCCGCGAATTAAGCAGTCGCGAAATGGTTCCGCCCAATCAACCACTTTGACTGTGGTTGATTGTGATGTTGATCTAACCCACCGAGCGAATTGAAGGAATGATGAAAAATCGAGGAGGAAATGAATGGATGGAGAAAGAAATGAAAAGAAAATGGGGAAGATTGAACGACCAACCCACATACCCTTAAACGATTCCAATCATGATGTTGATCTAACCCACCAAGTGAATTGAAGAAATGATGAAAAATCGAAATAAGGGAGGAAATGAATGGATAGGCGGAGAAAGAAATGAAAAGAAAATGGGGAAAAATGGAGAAGACATCGAAATGGTTCCACACAGCAACCGCTTTGACCGGTCAAGCACTGTCTCATTCAGCGAAAAGTGATTCCACACAGTCAACCACTTTGACCGGTCAAGCACTGTCTCACTCAGCGAAAAGGCGATTCCACACAGTCAACCACTTTGACCGGTCAAGCACCGTCTCATTGAACGAAAAAAGTGAAAATGCTTTTACCGCGGAATCTAGGTGTTAGAAAAAGTGATTTCACTGTTTAATCTGCGACTAGCATGCTAAATTAGCACTGTTACACCGCCAATCTAGGTGTTAGATTAGAAGACCATAGGACTTGGTCTTAGCTTGTTAACTCCTCTTCAGGGCACTAAGCCTTAATCAAGTATTCCACTAGCCTGTTGAGGAACCCAATCTTGGAAATTTCTATTTGTTCTTTCTAATTTGCATAGCGAATTTATAACTTATAAATAAAAATCTCAAACCAGATACTACAATTTAGAGCTAGAGAAGGTACAATCAAGTTTCAACAAATAGTTCCATTTAAAGTCCCGACATTTTTAGCATCAGCACTACACGCTACCACCATAAATCAAAATAAATAGAAACTTCCCACACTCAACTAAGACTACACGAGTGCAGCTATAACTTTGGCTATTAAATTTTCTTAGATACCGAGTTGTAACTTTGTTTAGCTTTGTTCGGATACTTCTTCCACGACTTAGTTGCAAACTCCTTATGATCAAATACGAATGGCGGTTTAATCCACAAGTGAAGGAAGAGCCGCTTTTGTTATGTTGGTGTATCATCAAGGCGAGTATCCTTGAAAATACAAAACCTCTCCTTAAAAGCTTTATCGTCTTCCAAATCAAAATGGAGGTGATCGTAATACGAGATCCACTTCATAAACAGAGCATGGAGCTTAGCCTCAGAATTGACAATATCATCAGTTACCTCCAGAGCTGTTAGATGATCATGTGATAAATTATCATAGGAGTAAGATGAGGAAAAATTGCAAAGAAAAAAACAACAACAAAGCTTCATATGTAGCTTTTACATACCATCACGTTGCTTTGCAAGTTCCGGATCGAAACATTTGAGCTAAACATAAAAACAACATTTAGTATCAAGCAAAATCAGTTGACAACAAGGAATCAATTCACCACTTACTGAAAAAAATAAACCAGTACAAACCTGAAAAGTCGGCAGAGGCTCCCCAATCTCTGAGTGATCAATGTTGTCAATGCTGTTGCACCAGTTGTAGGCAGCTGCATAGTGAAAGAAAATTAGTATCCACATAATTACATAACACCAAACAACATTGATCTTAAACCACACAAAACAACAACTAACAAAGATATTAAACCACACCAAACGGATATTTTCCTCATTCACATAAACAGAACATCATCAATCTCTGACATACACATATTCATAAATCTAAAATTAAAAAAAATTCATGCCTTCACTACAATTGCATCCGACAATAACAAACAGGCAAATGGTATTCCATCGTGACCAAAATCAAGTAAAAGTTCAATAGTACCCAAAAGACCAAAATCACTTGAATTTGAAAGGAAAAAAATTAAAACAAAAATATCCCTAAATCAAACAAACTCGTGATATTTTGAGCATTTAAAAAAATAATTAAAAATCCAAACATTAGATTAAGATGCATGTAAGACAGAGTAAGGCCATAACAGATGAAATTCAAAAGAAATTACCAAAATCAATTTATTTGGACTCTTAAAAGGTTAAAATAACCAAATCAATTTATTTATTTTGGACTCTTAAAAGGATAAAATAACCAAACTCAAAATAACAAAATTGAAGTTAATAGCAAAATAAGGTACACATGAGAATCTTCATATCAAGGAGAGAAAGAATAACTACTAAAGATAAAAAATAGGTGATAAACAGGATGATTATCTTCTTCATATCATCTGGATCGAAGAAGAAATAAAAAATCCATAAACCATCTAAGAAAAATCCTAACGAGAAAATCCTATTAAAGATCTTGGTGATAAACAGGTGATTATCATTATTAAAAATACGGAATCAAAATCATTTTTCAATAAAACGTTAAAAGATACATAGAACAAATCGGAGACAACAAAGAAAAAAAAGAAAAAACTTACAGGATATGGTAGCTAACTCGGTAGATTTTAGAGCGGATCGAGTCGATCTAAGAACAATTGAAGTCCCCATCATCAAATATATGAAGATTTGAAAGAAATAAGAGAAAGTGAATGTGTTCGGTGATAGGGTTTCTTTCACGGAAGAAAAGTGAATGGGATTTTTCGAGCCGCTCTTTTTAAGTTATGAGGGCCGGTTCCTAATTCCTATAGCAAATGGCTAACCCACCCATTTGTCATGTCAGTCGGCTCTGGCAAACTTCACTCGCCACTATGGGAAAATGAATAACCGGTCGAGACTGCACCGCTAGAGGTTTCCTAGCGACCGCAGTGTAGACTTCACCGCTAGAGGTTTCTTAGCGACCGTCGGGTGTAATCTCGACCGTTCACGGTCGGTGCTCTATTGCCTATAAATACCCCTATTCCCATCAGTTTTCATTCACTAAACTAAAATTCTTTCTTCCCTTCTCTAGAGAGCATACCACAGCGATTTTTTAAAAATGTGTTCCAAAAAAGAAAGACAAAGGAAAAGAAATAGGAAGGAAAAAGGAAAATCTAGTTGCATATAGTGATATCGTATGGGTTCAGGATAAAGAGCACGAGTTCGCTAATTTCAGGCAACTAGTTGGATCTGGTGTAACATCTATGCATGTATCTAACCATCCCGAGCGAGTTTTGTTACCTAAATTAAAAGGTGGGTGATCTGAGCTAAGTGAAATTTATGAGTTACTCCCAAAACCTGTTCAAGCATCCTTGACAAGATATCCTTGGCAGCGTTTATATTTCATGAAAGGCAAAAACCACAGGACTCGAGAAATGCTTCGGTTAAGCCTTAAGCGACTTGTGTTTTCTGATCCGAGTTAGTGGTCGAGGTATTTGGTACTACGGAGAAAGACATCTTTTCGATTACAAGGAAGAAAGGTAAAAGCAATCAACCCGTTTCCAACTTCAATTATTTCACATGAGGATTGGACACAGATGATAAATAATGGACAACCTTGGGAAGAAGCTGATGATTTGATCCAAGAACCAGAAAATGACTATGATTACTACAGTTGGTTCCAAAAGGTATGCAAGCTAAATATTGATGTTCATCCTCAAAACTTAGGTAGTGTTGACTTTCCAGCAATTGGCAATTTGCCACTTACAGATCTTCCATCCCAACCCCCACCACGGACGGGCGAACCATGTACGTACCCTAGCACTCAAATGGGGTCACATATGCCTCCATTATCTTGGGAAGTCCAGACTTTATCACCGAGTGGAGATGTTATTACAGTTCCACTTACTAGTAAAGGTATGCTGATGAGCTATCCATACGATGTTGTGGATGCAACAAAGAAGAGTATTAGATCGAGTTGAACAAGTTTGCGCATTTTACCAATCAATTTCGTAATTTTCACTTGAGTCGGATGCGAGCAATTGAGGGATAGTATGAGTTATGAATTGAGTTATGAATTGCACGAGACTCAGTTAGGTTCAAGTTCTCAAATGACCGTTGGATCATATTCTATTCAACGGTGTAAACTAGGCTATCGAGTCTTATGGAAGCCGCTAGCGGTGTAGTGTACACCTAACGGTGTAAACTAAACCGCTCGGTAGAAACTTAACTTGGCTTGGCTAAGTGGAAAATGTGCCACTTAGCCGAGCCGGTTCTTGTTGCCACCTCCACGGTGGGTGCTTAAATGGGAAACATGAATGTTTGCCACACCCATAGTAAGGGGCACGAGAAGAGGATTTCGGTGTTCACGAGGTCATGCGCTTAAAGTTGTTTTAGGCTGACATTCTAAACTGTATGATTGTTTTTGTATGATTTTCTTTTATTATTATTTTTATATTATTGGATAACGATTATTACATGAAACTAGTTGGAAGCCTAACAAGCTAAGCTCCAACGACATACTACTACATTAATTGAACGAGGTTGTTGTGCTAGCCTACAGCAGAGCCTCATGGGTAACCTAGCCAAAGGAGCCGAAGCGGATGGAAGTGAGATTATGTCACAAGGGGGCAAACTAACTCTACCTTCCATGTTAATTTACTGCAATATTACTCCATTGGGGACTTGAAGCGGGACCTCCTGGACGCATGAAACTTTGGGGAACATATGTTATTTTTAAGTAGTTGTATTATTATTTTTTAAGTAGGAAATACCATCTTAGTCCTAAAAATAATATTATGTGTTTGGTCCAGTTGATCTACACCATGTTTGTTTACTCCTAATTCATCTGAGTAAATCCGGATCCAAGTCATCCGGATGCGAGTGGAATCACTCGACTCATCCGGATCGACTCAATATGTTCGTTTTGAGTCGGATACGACTCAATCGACTCAAAAATATGTGAGTCGGTGGCTTGGTCCCATAAATCAAGGGTATTTTGTTACCGACTCAAGCGAGTCCAAGTTAGAAGTTAGGTCTGAGTCGAGAGGAATGGGTCCAGTCAGAGCTCAAGTAGAAAACAAAAGCGATCAGTAGCGACTTGGCACGAGTTAGTAGTTGACTCAGAACCCAGGACAGCCAGGTTAGTTTGCAAACAAACAAGGTGCTTTAGTCAACCCCCATCTGTTTGGTCTTTTTTTAAATTATATATTATTGTTTGGTCACATAAATTATGGTTGGTCCTAAGGTGACATCATGGATGATGTAATTTGTCATATCAGGAAATGCAAGTGAAATACCCTTTGGGGACCAAATATATACAAAAAATCAAGTGAAAATATCTCATTATCGATTACTTTCTCTCTCCTCTCCTATTTTTAGATCTAGTTTCTCTGCTCTCCATTATTTTTCTTTCTTTTTTGCGCGATGAACATGATGATTAATGATGAAGATTTGTGCGTTTTCTTCTTTTTTGTCGCTCTGGTCTTCGTTGAAGATGGTGGAGGCATGAAGACGAAGAACATGATGATAAACGATGAAGATTTGTGCGTTTTTTTGTTGTTGTTGCTGCTCGGCTGTTGAAGTTGGTGGAAACGATGAAGATGATGAAGACGACAAAGATTTGTGATGAAGATGAAGATGAACTCGTGTTTTACTGACGATGAAGATGAACAAAAATTAGGTTTTCTCTCGATGATGTTTTGATGCTATTTTTTTTTTTTACGTTGGTGTTGTTGTTGAATGAACTCGTGGCCGAACCTGTGTTGATGAAGATGAACTCGATTTTTATGGATTTTTTTGTATATGTTCATGTTAAAGAATGAACTCTCGTTTTTTATATCTTGAATTATTAGGTGTCTATATTAAAGAATGAACTCATTTATAGGTTTAAATTAAATAGTTGGATAGGTGTTTATTTTGACAAATGAACTCGCATTTTGCTCTACAATTATGAACTTGATCGTGTTCATTTGAAAGAAGGAACTCTAATTTTTTTGTTCATAATAATGAACTTTGATTGGGTGTTCCATTTGGAAGAATGAACTCTGCTTTCATATTGGTTTTATTAGGTGTTCATTTGAAAGAATGAAATATGTTTTCATATAGGCTTTATCTGGTGTTCATTATAAAGAACGAACTATGTTTTCATATAGGTTTTATTAAGTGTTCATTTGAAAGAATGAACTCCTGTTTTATTCATAATAGTAGAGTTTTTATCTCGTGTTCATTTGAAAAAATGAACTACTGATTTTTGTTTTTAATAATGATTTTTTTTTGTATAATTTAGTGAAATGTAATGAAGTTCATTGAATATAATGAAGTGTAGAGTTATCATGAAACAGAATGAACTCAAATCAACAAAAAGCCGGATTGTTCATCAAACAGAATGAACTGCTACAAGAAAATAAGTAAGAATGAACATGAAAGGGTACTGTGGTCCATTTAATATCTTCAAATAATTATGGACCAAAGCGAGGCGATGTCTTCCCAATGGACCAAATAGTCTTGGGACCACATAAAAAATGACTAAGCGATTATTTCCCCTTTATTAAACAACTTAAGGAGATCTAAACAGTTATAAATAATACTATTTGTAGTGCGTTTCACATACCCTTGCTTGCTATTAATTGCATTTGTCACATTGACGCAGTCGCCTTCTAGTTGTAAGCTTAGAACTTGATGTTCTATTGCCCACTTAATTCCTTCCAAAACAACAAGTGCTACTACCTTTTCTGCATCTTGAGTTACTGCTTGTATGCATCCAGCTCCTCTCCACTTCCCTGTATCATCAACCATTATTAGACCAATACCCATAAGTTTAGTTTCTTTTGAGAAAAAGGCATCAAAATTAATCTTTATAAAAGATGATTGTGGTATTCTCCAAGGAACACGAGGTATAGTCCTAGGTCCTGGATTAATACGACTTAAATGACTTTTATTGCTTACAGTCCAGTCATCCCTACTTTTGATAATCAGTCCAACAATATTGGCCACATTCACTTGTTCATTATTAAAAACCACTGCACATCTCATCTTCCAAATATTTCATAGTGTACACCCTGCAATTTATATTAGTTCATATTGATACGAAAAGCATATGTTGCGTAGACTCCATATCCATGTTACAGAAATGGCAGATGGGATTAATAGCATTTACATGCCTAGCTAATTTATCTCTGACAAGTAAGCAACCTTGCACACACTTCTACAAAAAATGCAATATCTTTTGAGGGAGACTAGTTTCCAGAACTTAATCCAAGGAAAACTTGTTACTGCATTAGTGTTGGTTACGATTGAAAAAGCAGGGGCATAACAACCACACACAATAATTAGTTCAGCAATCTGTATGGACTAAACTCCAATATAATTCCAAGAGCACCAACTGAAAAGTGAGACTCAATCAAGAAATATATCAAAGAGCTTTATCTTTATTTCTCAATACAATCAGCAGATCGAACAGATAGAAATCCGTGAGCCTGATTAATATGAGAAACAACTTGGACGGTACCAAAGACCAGTGCACAGGTGTCAATAAAGTTATATCCAACAAACAAGGTCGGATTTATCAACTGATTGAACTACGCACAACTTGTGATATTTCAATTATATAAACAAATATAATGCGGAAAATAAATAACACAGGTACCAGAAATTTTGTTAACAAGGAAACCAAAAATGCGAGAAAAACCACAGGACTGGTCGACTTTGAACACCACATCGTATTAAGGCGCTACAAACACTAGCCTACTACAAGTTCACTTCGGACTGGAATGTGGTTGATCCCTAACCAAGTCTCAAACTGATTAAGGTATAGTCGCGTTCCTTACGCCTCTAGAACCACGCTGAATTCTGCGCACTTGATTCCCTTAGCTGATCTCACCCACAACTAAGAGTTGCTACGACCGAAAGTCGAAGAATTATAAACAAATTTGTCTCCACTAGATATGTCTATCCTTTATTCTTTTTGTTCCAGTATTTTGATAAATCAAGGTAAATAGGAACCAACTAATAATCTGGTCTTATACTTAGAATAGAAGCCTAGAAATATTAGTCACCTCACA